>OZ005742.1:65208874-65384382 GCA_963930735.1 Dioctria linearis | reverse complement strand
ACGCTCTGCTTTTCTTCTTTTTCTATTATGAAGGCTTTTTTCAATGAATCTAGAAGGAGAAGACCTTCTGTTCACTTTTCACGTGATTTTCTGAGACGTAAAACGAGCGATAGGAAAGGGATAGAGATGTTTTTAACTACAAAAGACATATTCTATTTTAATTTTACGATAAAAAATGGCGCCATAGCAGCACATGCAAGAAAAAAAAATATCTCGGACGGTCGACATGAGCGTACCGCTACAGATCACAATTTTTAATCAAAACCAAAAAGTTTATTAAAATATTGTCCAAAATGTAGTGAACATCGTATTGTTATATTGTTTTAAAGTTGCAGTTAAAAATTCAAGTCAATCGGATACGCCCAGCTTGAAAAACATGGTTTCGAGAAAAACGCGTTTAAATTTTCAAGTAGTATAATTTTAATTAGAGAAGCGAAACAGCTGCTTTCTCAGCCATAAAAGAGGGATAGGAGAGACATCTATTTGTCAAAATTGAAAGCTGGAAACTAATATGTGTCGGTATAATGTACACAAAGAATAATAAAGACCCCAAACCTATATGAGCAGGTCCAAAAAGCGTTAATTTTGCTTCACGCCTACGCTCGCAAAAACGACCCTTCAATTTATAACGTTTTTGTTATAACATAGATACCACTGTAGCGAAATAAGTACTATCGCGGGTAACCTCTAGAGTATTGCTAACATCTTATCAGCATCAGGTCAGATAGTATGTTTCTGAAGAAATGCTTCTCGTATTGAATATTTCTACTTGTTTAATTCGCTCTACTATAATTTGCCTCAGCTCTAATAGTGCAATATCTTCTTCGTTGTCCATCACATTTGTATGAATGAAGCGCGATTCTAAACTTGTCTCGAAATGTTTTTTTTAGTTTTATATGTAAACATGACCTTAAAAGTGCTTTGTCGTATTATCCTCTTAGGAGATAAGATGTTAAGTCCCCGTTATATATCGAAAATATTCACGTTCCAGTCATGTTCAATGTCGCAACTTGTCATATTTGATATTGTTGCAAATATTTAGTTTATATATTTTTCAACATTTTGCATTTTGAGAAAGCCGTAGGTTATCTTTTTATTTCTTACTACTTACTTCACCTTTTCATCAACTTCTCCATGTCCTTTATCATCATGTGTACCCTTAACCACGTTAAGCGCCATCAGCCGCCGTATGTATGCACAATGAGATTTCCTATAGGGCCGCATGCACCCTCGGATACAGACACGATAATAAACACTTGATACTTACGAGCTCGTAGCATCCGTATTGATGCACGGAGCAGCTATAAAAGTATAGGTAACTCGAGTGCGTGGCCCGCTGGGACAAATATTGAAATGGCCCATGATTTTTACTGGCTTGACATAGTAATAGAACATACTTACATAAAAGACAAAATAATTTGTCGAAAATATTGGAGGTAGCACAAAGAGAAACATTTTTTTTCTATTGTGGCGCCTAACATGTTCTTTATTGGGCCATGAGGAACAACCAATTCAAGGTTCTCTTAAATAATAATCCGCTTTTAATTTGATATTCCTTCACCAGGTTTTGTGCTTTTTGTTATTGTCTGATTTTCGGTCGGCAAGATCGTTAAGTATTTTCTTTATGTATGCCATCGTTCTGAAATTGTAATGTTGCAATCCAATCAATATCCATGCAACCAATTTAACTTCCAGTCAAACACAGTTAGAATGTCAGAATTGTCATTGTAAACATACCTGCGAGTTGGTTGAACTGCAGCTATCCACAACAATCGATAAATTTTGTTAGTGTTTCTATCGCTTTGCTTGCTATTTCTTTTAATTCACGGAAATAGTAACATCCTAATGAGGTTTTTGGGCAAGATTGTCCCATTTACACAACAGATATTGAATAATTTCCACCTTTTTCATCATCATCTATATTGAACGAGACCTATACACGGTCCAAATGTTTGTTAAGGCTGCAGTGTCCAGTTTTATTGTGATCGTCTACAGTAAGAACTGCTGTTTTCAAGTACACCAGACAAGTAAGAAACTTGGTGCGACAACATTTTGGAATCATCCTTTTACCTTTACGGTCTTGATTTGTGTACTTGATATCTCTACTTTTAACCTTTTAGCTTCGGTAAAAGAAATTATGTACATATAAGAGTGAATCCTGATGGACGTACAGTATAGTCTATCAGTTCAAGGTGATGGTTCACTCCGCGGTAGCATTGTGTTCAAGCTGACATGCTAGCACCTCGACGGAAAGTGTAGGGTGGGTTAAAAGAAGAGAAACCAAGCACCATAAACAAAAAATTTGTGGCATAAAAAAAACCAAAAAATATGAAACTTCTGAAGGAACTATGCACCGCTTACCTTAGAGGTTTTCGTGAGGATCAGGTGATATCGAACCTCTTCGTGCCTTCCTCAGCCTCCCAAGGACGCTGGCTTATTCTGATGCCTCTAAACGTAAACTGAAATTGACGGACAAGTGTACCTGCCTATTCACCGTAAGTGAGCGGGGCTCCAGGAGAGTGAAGGAAGAAATAAAAGACCCTAGAGCGCCATTGCGTTATAAAAAAAAAACTTCAATCCACAAGAAATGACAAAACAATAGGTCTGTTCACGTACCAGGTTAAAGGCTAGTATCGAGTTCGGGCAAAGCAAAATTTAACGCGGTCTCCAAATATTTCACATTAAAATCGCTAGTAAAATTTTGACGTACATATGTTAATTTGGAGAAAACAAAATAATTAATTTTTATATTTTGATAATATAAACGAAACCCCTCAATCAATCAAAAACAATATGCATATTTTCATAGAATATTCCTATTTTACCAGTAATTTAATGTTTCGTGCATTAAAATACCTAGTAAAATGTATGGAGAATTTATAGTGCCATCTATTTAATAAAGAGGGAACCCTCAGAATTTACCAGCTAACTCCACACTGCACTAGTAAAATCATCAGTAAAATTTTTGTTTGCGTTTTTACCAGCAGCGCTAAAATTTGTATGGAAATGTCAAATTTTACTACAACTCGATACTAGGCGTGAAAGTACAAACTTGTAAAAATTTTTGTAAGTTTTTACTCGAAGGCGTGCGCGTACTCGATAATTGGGATAGAAATTGTTGACATCACTTTTCCCCTCCATACAATTTATTACTTGATTTTAATAGAGAAAAATCGAACTTTTTAGTTTACTTAAAAAAAAATTGAAAAACCTGTTACTCCTCCACCAGGAGAAGTAGGCAGTTCTCCAAATATATTTCTACGTAAAGTGGAGAAATTAAATTTGTTTATTGTACTACAGAAAGTAATTCTCCGGGATGCATATTTATTTGAGCACAATAATTTAAATAATAAATCCAGTAATCTACTTTAATTATTTGACGTTACACAAGTCTTCACTCGAAGTTGCTGGCGTAGGGCGTGTTTTTAAAGACGATTTTGACGCTCTCTTCATTTATGCTCGTGTGCAGTCTGTGCATTGAAGTTTAAAAACGAATTTCTGTGCACATGTGATTTTCTTGAAAGATAATAATACCGTTTGTATGTATTATATGGATGGCATTTTATATAAATGATATTAAAATTGTTTATATTAAAAAAGAACAAGGAGAACACCAAATGCAAAGCAATACTGAGCGGGCCATCAAGTTAAAATTTCAAAACGATCATATGTTATCAGTCGTTATTGCAAAAATATTCGTGCAGCAAGTGTGACGCTCTCTTTTGTAAATCAGAGACTTTAAAAACGGTAAATGCGACGTCAAATGAATCGAAGAGAGGATTTAAAAACTCTTATTTGTGCACAAATGATCAAATGTTCACATTTGACGGCTTTAAAAACATGCCCATACTCCGCGGCAGACGCGTGTAGGATTTTAACAAGACACAATGGACGCATTGCGTTGGTACTCTTAAGGTTTATTTATAAAAAGAAAATGTGATAAAAAAGCTTGAGTTATTATTTAAAAGTGAAATAGTGGATATATCATAGTTATTACATACATGTGGCAGTTCTTTCATTTGCAGCTTACCAAGCATATAAACAGTTCAAAATCAATCAAACCGTCTGCCGCGCTTTAAAAGTAGAACATTGCTCTAATGTTGGTGGAAGTATAATATAGATAATAATTCTCAATAAATATTGTTCAAAATTTAAACACTTACAGAAAATTCATTTTTCTTCTGGTACACTCCAAAATCATAGATCTAATTGATGAATTGCATTATAAAAATCTTAGAAAACGCAATACTCATAGTAAATTAATTTAGCAAATTATTCTTGTAACGACCTTTTCTACTGTGACCCTAATGGAAGGGGTTGCCGAGAGCTCTGGAGTAATTCAAAGTTTGAATGAATGAGAATGCTTAGTTACAAAAATAAAATATTTCTTTATTTTTCAACTTTTATCCTATACAGTGTGATAATTTCTTAATTTTAGTTATTAACAAATATTCCTTATTTACATATAACAATCTTTAGTGTTTTTGTACATATATATCTATATTATTTCCGAAGAGAGAGAGAGAAATTCAGTTTGTTCGGTAGAGGGATTTAGTCTTTTAAATCGATTGTCAGTAGTCTCACACTGGGAAACAGAACTGCAGCCATACGGCACGCCAGCTAGAGGGAACAAACTGGTAGGGTAACAGCTGCAGCCATACGGCACGGCAGCTGGACGAAAATTAATATAGGAACATAGCTGGAGCCATACGGCACGGCAGCTAGAGGAAAGGTACCGAGAAGACCGTACGCGGTTGAGTCCGGGATAACAGATAACAGACTCGCCTTTTCAGGTCTTGTCTTATACCCTCGGAAGCTTGAAAGCTGTAAAGCTTCTCTCGAAGCTTTGTTGAGTGACGGGGCATATGTAACTGGGAAGATGTGAAATATCAGGGCGATATTTACTAAAGCAGAGTCAAGTCTGTATTTAGCAAAGAAAAGTCAGGGCTGCATTTAGTTTTAAAAGAAAATAAGATGAAATTAGATATTTACTTATGAACTAACAAATGGTTCGTTACATTCTAAAAAAATGCCATGTATTCACAGTTAATTCTTCTGGCTCCAGCCAAAACTACAAAATCACAGATCTAAAACTTCAAATTCTTCAAAAATTAAACGCTCACAGCAAATAAGGCAAATTCCTCTGTTTCCTGGTACAAAAATTCCAAAATCACACATCGTATTGATGGATTGACATGCCTATAACAATCTTCATAGAAGCCTTTTCACAACGCCAGCCTCTTCGATTATATCCTCCTTGTGTTTTACTTATTCTCTCATCAAAATTTTATTCTTTCTTATTCACAGTCTGTCCTTAGGATTTCTCTAATATTTCTCGATTTTTCTGCACTCCAAAAACTTTTCCACCTCTTTTACTCACTGCTGTCAGACCAACTCTCCGGTCTCACTCGTCTTCCGGTTCCGGCATCCTCGTCTCTTCTTCTTTCCTAATTCCTCCAACATTGATATTTTCTTTTGTCAGTCACGTCATCTATCCCTTGTGAGTGGGATAGCTAGGACACGGTACAGAGAATACAAGGTATTTTCATTACAAGCCATGTTCTACCATTACTGAACGAAACGCCGTACAATGTATAAGAAAGAAGAGTACAGAGAGCACAATACTCTTTCTCCTCTCTCTATCTTTTCAATAGAAATGTATATTCCTTAATGGACGTAATTTCGTCACAGCTCATTTGTCCAAATTTAATGAGAATATTTGTATTCTCTGTATCGTGGTTAGGGAGATGTTCCAGTTGGGTTGAAGTCCCCGAGGATGATTTCGCCTGCGAGAAGAGTTACAAGTTGTCCTTCGTCGCAGTGGGACGTTTAATTTAATTCGCTCGCTTAGACTATAGGACCAGATAGGGTTTTTCCTTGATGAGACTCCTTCAGTTGATTCCAACTCTTAACAGTGACTGGAGCGTGGCGTCGATGAAATATAGTATTTTTTTTGTCATCCTAAACAAAATTACAATACAAAACAATTATCGTTTTATAAAACAACTGCATCTACATTGTAAATATGAAACTCTGCGCCTCGCCCGCTTCTGTTTGTCTTCGTGGGAGAGCCAGATCACATAATTGGCTGGCAATACAGTTCTAAGGCTGGCCAGGTGGCGTCTAGTCATGTTATATATTGGCGAATACTTGTACTATTCGTCATTTGGAAAGGGGAACAAGAAGATTGTATGCGACCCTAATACCTATGACAGACATGAGGTATCGATATCTAGATATTAAAGGATGCCTGACAGACATAATAATGGAATAAATTATTAACTGAATTTTCTTTTTTAGATGGAAAATTCACAGTTTTGAGAAATCGAAGTATCGCGGCTCGAAGTGGAAAACTTTAAAACATATTTTCGCGTTAACAGAAATATATTTAAATTCCTCGTCTTCAAATTGAAAAAAATTACAAGGCAGAGCACGACTTGGCGGTAGGCAATTCCTTTTACTCTTTTCGGTCCAATGTTGATAAAAAAATTTCCGTTCTTCTTCTTCTTTTTTGCTTTCTTGGGAAAGCACAGATATATTTTTGCTTAATTTGACACATTATCATATTATTATTAACAACTAGATGGGGCTGTGTAAAGGCACAAGCACCGCTGATTACGCTATACCCAGTAATTTTTGAGGGTATTAATATCTAGTCTATACCCACTAGTCTTCTGGATATTGGGAGTATTTGATGACACACATGGTGTATAAATGGGGTATTCCGAATATCGAGATATAAGTCTGTCATAAGCATAACAAAGACTATAAATCTTATAATATCGGTGAAATTTAACTTTTTAGCTTTTCGTATCAAATTTTCAGGACATTCAGTATCATCCTTACACATTGGCCCGGCGAGCCGGGGCGCCATAACCCTTGCTACCAACCGGTGACAAATTCTTCAACCAAAAAGACAACCTACTACGAGTTAGTTTGGCTGTTAGAGTTTTGCTACTGAAAGTTGACCGTGGAATTTATTCAAACTTCTATATATGGCAACAAATTTTCATACAAAGTAACGTATATTGACTCTGCTTGCAGCCCCAATATATTTTAAGTTTCCGGAATTTTTTCACGGTATACTTTCAGTAACCATGAACTCAATGAATTTGGTTATCAGCGAACTTTTTTATATTGTTAGTTCATGTTAGGCTTAACGAGCACTGGAAACTTTTTGTGAAGCAACTTCTTGGTCATTGTCGCCGCGGGCTAGTTTAGCACGCACACAGTAAGTAAAAGTCACCCCATAAATTCATGTTTTATATCACCATTCATCAGTATAAATTTCGAGGAGGCAGCTGTGAGATGTGTATTTGTCATAAAGATATATGAAATATCATCGAAAGAAGCGCTATTGAGTCCTTCCAATTTGGAGCGAAAGGCTGCTTAAAGGAACTACGATCCTATCCTGAAACCAAACTTTCTTTGATATTTCCGTATAGATTTGAAAGATTTTTGATTTACTACTACAGATTTTGAAGCCTGCTATAATTTATCAAAGTACCAATACGCGATCATCAATTACCCAAAGAGAGACTTGCTGGAACTCTAAGGTCTATAAATATTTGTAGGTATATTGCTCCCCAGAATTTTATCTTCGTATCGCTTTCAGAGTATTCCTTTAAATTTTTGTTGTACATGGGTGGTCTTATTTGTACTTGTTGCATTAATGCTTCACTTCTTAATTTCTCACACAATCGAAGTAGCCGCCATTTTTGAAAAAAAGATGCATAAGTTTCTTCCTAGCTCTACAACTCCCAAAACAATGGCAGTCAACCGGCGACAATAATATTACCACTGCGCGCACATTCATACATATAAAAGTGAAGGCGCGGTAATAGTTTCATCACCCAAAAGTTGCTAGCCATAGGAACCAAAAAGTCACCTTGCTGTCACGTCACTTCATGTGCGTATTTACATAGAGTGAAAAAACAGCTACATGACAAATAGTCTCCAGCAAGGTATATAGAATACAAGGTATTCTCATTAACATTTTGACACTAGAGCTGTGCAGTGTTTCGTGCAATAACGTATATACATTTCTATTGAAAGGACAGAGAGTAGAGAGAATATTGTGTTCTCTGTACCGTACTTTCCTATACATTCGGACACAAATGGCGAAACGTGGTTCGTAATGAGAATACCTTGTATATCTGTATCGTGGTCTCCAGTGTGCGATAGGTCTTAAGTTACTTTACGTTATTAGTCCTGTTTATAATCCAAAGTGTTTTAGAAAATAATTTCTGTTAGGGTTCCCCAATATTTTGGGTAAAGACGGCCATGATGACATTGCGTGAACGTTTTTATGTATCGTAATTGTACACAGACTACTATTGTTGCTATGCGTTCAATTAATAGTATTTTGTTAATGTTTTTCATATTACTTTCCTTATTAATGTCACCGTTTTCCCTTTTCTGGTTCCCTTTTTGCTAGGTAAAGGACATAGTTCATATTTTTGATATTCAGCTTCATTTCCCTTTTTATTGCAGAACCACAAATTCGAGCAGCAATACCATTTTTCCTAAGTGAATCAATTTGAATATTGTTAGTTGCCACTTTTTTTGTGGATTAGTAAGATAATCCTTTTAAAATTTCAATATTGTTTAATTTAGCTTCCCCACTTCTGTACTCGCTGTAGGTAATTTAAGTCATCCCTGAAGCCCCAACCATTCTTTATTTTAGTTATTCGATTTTCAAAATTTATTCGATATTAAAAGCATAACATATAAACATACGTAAATAGACGTTAATCGATATCCCTCCGAACAGGTTATGCAAAATAATTTTTATTTCCTTCAGTACTCTCAATGAAATCCCTCAGAGACAACATAACTAAATTATCTAAAATTCAACAATGTCAATCAATGCAAAAACTTTTTTTTTATATAAATAAAATGCATACGCTTCGGTGTTGTTATTATTTAGGAATTTTTGCGTCCGTTAAAATAAAAATCAAAAGAAATAAACAAAACATACGACAAAAATGTGAGGTCATGATATAAGAATAACATACATAAACATAAACACATAGATATTATAAATAAATAAGATAAAATTATAATTAGATAGCATTTTTAATAAAACTATTGAAACTAGACAAATAATAATCATTATATTAGAAACTAATCGAGTGTAGCCGTTAGGTAAAGATTATTTATATATAATTATATATATTTTTTTTTTTGTTATTATGTAAATCAATATTCATCACTTGATTTTGTACATATGTATAAGAGATTTAAGAGGAAACAAAACCAACAGATTCGTATTTACTTAATAATTTTACACATTTTTAGTTTTGTATAAATATCCGCTGGTATGTATGTGTGTATGCATTATGTTCGCAGCTAAATTTATTTAAAATAAAACAATTAATATTAATTTTGAAACGTTGTTGTTGTTGAAATCGAAATCAATATGAACCTAAAAATTTCATATACATATTTTTTTGTAACATAACGTAAATGCAACCGACGATTTACTTTCTACAGAGGAATATTATTTATTTAAATATAATTAGTCAATTAAATCATTGAATCAGTGAAGTGAAGTGAAGATGAAGCTTTAGGTTGTACAAAATATTTATTAATTAAAAAGTTCATTATACACAAACATTTGTTTTTGAGTTTTAAAAAATTTGATTAATTCACATTTACATAACGGAACCATTAAAAATTGTTAATTTTGTAAATGAATCATTTTTAATATTTCTCTTTTGTACATTTTTTTTTATGTACCCAAAGGAAAGAAATGCTTGCTCAAATAATATATTTTCTTTAAATAATATTTAGATTTTTTTTATTGTTTTTTTTACAATTTCATATTATTTGAAAAGACAAACAAATTGTAAAATTATAAATTCTGAGTAACTGTTAAAAATCACTAAAGTGTAAAAATTGTATTATATTGGATAAAAATTGTTTGTATAACGTAAAATAAAGTCTTCAAGGATTTTATAAAAATATTTTGTGTTTTGTTTTATTAAATATATAACGGCAGTCATATGCTATATTGTTCAAAGTTCATGTAGCAAGTACCAACCAATTCCAAATGTAAAAGCAGGAACCGAGAATAACTGGTATTTTGAAAGTTTAAAACAAAAAGAGCTGGGATAGATTATGATCGTGGAATTTACTGGAATATACCAAAATATGTCTCGTGAAACCCGTTTCGATTCCTGTAAAGCTTTTGAAAACTTTTTAAAAAAAAAAGCTAAAAAAACTAGTCTGGAAATGCTTATTATTATTTTTTTTTGGCAAAAATAAAAAGCCAGCTTGACTTTTTATATTTTCGAGCTGGAAGTAAAATTTTTTGAAGCTGGAAGTATAAAAAGCCAAGCTGGCTTCTTATTTTCAGGGACCGAACCAGTTATGAATTTTTAAGAAAAAGCTTAATTTACTTGGTCGGTAATATTTTGAAGCTAGTAAAGCAAGTGCAACGGCTTGACACTTTTTTTTTTGGTAAAAATATAAAAAGCGAGCCCGGCTTTTTATTTTTTCTAGCCAAGCTGGCTTGTTATTTTTGCCAGAAAAAATAATAAACCTTTCCAGGGGGTCTATTATTGAACACGAAACGAAATTTCGAATGGAAATTTTTGTACATGTGGCACCATTGAATACGAAAAAGTCAATTTTTCGAGCGGAAATTTTCGGACATTTTCTCGTTGACATTTCATTTATCGAGTTATTGAAGTGGGGAATAGTTTATGCAAACAAACAATCATGTAAGTAGTTGTTATTAATTTTATTGAGACTTTTACTTTAAAAAACAATGAGATAATAACTATGCATAATTTTTTTAGGGCCAAGCTTACGAATACTAATCAATACAAAACGTTGGTTAATTTTATGGTCAGCCATCCAGATTTGGCACACGTCTTCACTTTCAGGAGGCAACACGATATGGTCGCAATCCATTTTGGACATACTTCCAATTCCATAATATCCAAAATTTGTGATAACACTCCAAATACAGTAGATTGGGACATTCCAATATTTAGATCTTGGCCCATCCCACCTTGAGAACACCTTCAGCAAAGAATCTCATTGCCGCAGCAATTTTTAATATCGGTGGTATTGATGTAGAGCGGACGGTTGGTTTAAATTTATCTTGCATCTCGTCTAATAAATATTTAAATGCATCGTTTGATAGTTGTATTTCATGAAACTTGAAAGATTTAAATGAATTTGATTTGTCTTAAATGCTTACAAAGCCTTACTGTTTCATATGTGTCTCAAATAAGTTAGATTGATCGCTAATTCGCTTTCGAATAATTCTTAAATTTCGCCCTCCTCTTCTTCAAAAAATAATGCATTGCTATCCATTTTTAAAATAACAACACTTGAATATTTTTCTGAAAGGAATGAACACCACTATGACAATTGACAGATTAACAGAAAATCTATTATATATCGAGTTTTTGTACTAGATTACTCTTTTTTTTATATGGTAATATTTTACGTAGAGTTCGTTCGCTCGAATATAGTTTTTCGTACATAAATTTCGAGAGGTCCGAAATTTCGTTTCGTGTTCAATAATAGACCCCCAGTTTTTTGTCCTTCAAACTATTATCGGTCAGGAATAACAAGTAAAGTAGGTTTTTTTTCGTAAAAACTACAACCTTCTATATATTACAAGCCGTGAATTGGAGAGAGTCACACACACATTTAAGGGGACTAGTAGTGCTGTCTGATAGCAACGGATTTTTATTGGTCAATGAAAAAAAAAATTATAATGTATTAATTTTTTTATTGGCTCATTATTTTTGTTTGAGTTTTCAAATCATAGATCTTTATTAAATAATAGTTAATCGTATGAATTTTTGGAAAAAAAACTTGTCGACGAAACGTGTATGACTATCAGAATCGGAGCCAAAATATTTAAGTGAAGTCCTTTTGAAAAAATAATTTTATTACACAGATGCATATAAAAATCAAATATAATTCAAAGTAAAAAAATCCGTTTTTTTTATTTTATTTACTTACATAATATTCAAGAACAAAATTCATATTAAAATGGGGTATATGGTCAGATTAAAGAAACGCTAAATTAAGATCCTCGGCCCGTTTAAGGTATTTCTTCCTTCAAAATTCAGGACATTGTCTTTATGGAATGGGATCTGAAGTTAAATAGTGAGGTAAGTTCGGGAAAATTGAAGGAACTGCTTTGTTTTTTTTTTAAATTAGTCTTTTACATTTGAGATTTCAGCAATGAAATCGGACTCCCTAAAACGATGATATTAGAAGAATATAAAGTTGGTTGCCAATCTTTTCTATTATTTGCTTGTTTCCAAGCAGATTTAAAGGCTTCGGTAATTTGATTCCCAGCCGGCACAACACAATTACGTGGCATGATGTATAAAACAAAAATGTATTTATATATTAAATTACATAAGATATATATTAGATATTCAACAAAATATAAAATGAAATATATAATTAAATTTAATGAAGCAATATCCTCGCCAAAATGTTTAATTTTAAATAAAAAAAGTACTTCACTTCTTGTCAACTGGTTTTTTTGGTCTCTCTTGTAATCCTACTGTTTAAAAAATTGCTTATTAAAATTTGAAGTAGTGAGTTACATGAGATTTTGAATGAACAATGATCTGGGAATTCGATTGAACAAATATATTAAAGGTAATTACTTTTTGCAATGGCAATACATATGAACTCAGCAATTTGAGATAATTAACACTTCACTATAAAACTTTCACTGTAAATACGCGTATATCCAGGAATTTATATCATACGCGGAAGGAATTGAAATATTTACATATATCTTATTTATATAACTATAAGCGGGATTCACTCCAAACTTGTAGAAGTTCTTTCAAAACTTTAACTAGGTATTTTTAAACAAAACAATTAAATAACATCACTTGCCTTTTTTAATTCTTTTCCAAATGCGCGTCCTCAAAACCCTCGAGAAATACTTTTCCAAGCCATGAAACAGAAACCTATATGTGTGCGTGCGTAGTCCGTTTCCAAAAATTTTCTATATTGATACATATGGAAAAGTGCAGAACATAGTTTTGATTACAAAGTAACCTTACCATTTTACGCTCAATACCTCACGCTGAATAACAAATGCATGGGTGTATGTGCAGCCGTAGTCCGAATCTGTAGGCAGCTACATTCGATATCATCAACCCACGGCATGCCAATAATTACAATAATTACTCAGCTGAGAATTTTTGTTTGAGGAATCGTAGTCATCTTGTTAAGATAAATTTTTTTAAATAATTTTGTTAGGAAAGGTATTAAAATTTTATTACGGTTCGGAAGATAAGAAAGCAAGCTTAAGATTAACAGACCGCCATTTTTCTGTATGAATAGTGGTTTAGGGCGTTGGAGCTATTCAAATCAAACTTTTGTTACTTTTACATAAGAACACTGCCAATATTTTAGAATGTAAGGACTACGTTGGGCCTCGCATGTGGTAGGGAGGGTGTTTGTTTCATGGCTTGTGAAGTATTCTTGAGGGTTTTGGCGTCCTCTAACTATAGAATATAGCACTACCATAGACAAACTAATAGCATACAAAGACTGGACACGTAGAGCAAAAATATGCAACGCTTTTCTAGCCTATTAAGCCAACGTTGCTTTAAGGATTGCATTAACAAATAACGATGAAAGCGCACAAATAAATTGTAAATTTTTCAATATTGTTTATTTTTTCCATGCTGGAATCGAACTCACAATTTTTAGAATCGGTTATAGATGGAAAATTGAAGAATTTTAAGAACTTTTATTTTTTATAGGCTAGATAAAATCAAGAAATACAAGAGGGACATGACTACAGACAAGAATACAGCTTGCTGTCACTGAACAAGCTGTGATAATAATCGTCATTGCGAAATCAATAGTTTTTAGTTGTTTGAATAGTTTAGGTGTAAATGTATTAAAGTCGTAAGTGAAACCTAGGCCAAAAGCAAAAGCCTGTACGTAAAATATTCTCAAATATCGCGCGATATCGGTTCGCTTTAAAATTCGCCATAATTCGTTTTGTTTCGTTAATCGCAAGTGAAAGATTTTGATTGATTGAACAAATCACTTTTTTCTCGGTTTTTCAGCAGTAAAAATCTCTAACGCCATGATTACACGAGTCGGTAGAACTGCTGGTCAGCACTGTCATTTTTACTGACTACAAACACTATACGTTCGATCAACTGACTAGTCAGTTCATTATAAAAATGTCGACAAGCGGTGAAGACACTCCTCTTCTGTATGCATTTCTAATTATTTCTTCCTTATTCCGTAACTTTTCTCTGAAAAATAAAGATTACAATGTACGATGTGTGATCGAAAAATCCGGTGAATGATTTTTTTTGTAGCTGCAACTGCTGACGCTATATCCATTTGAAATTATCCGTCTGATAGCCTGATTCTTTGAGAAAGTCAGTGTTAAGTTTGAACATGTTGTGACTTGTTGTCGGCTTCCAGAATAGGAAGAATGCGTTCATGTTTATCGTGTCTGTCGCACATCATAGATTTCGTATAACGTCTTAATATTAAGTTTTGTTTTAAGTCCTAGAAGATCATGAAAAAATCAGTGTTTGGCGATAATATGGTGACTGAAGATTGCCTACTATTAGTATGAGCGATATAAAAGCGGAAATGAATCGCCTGAATGGTCGGCACTTCCTTCGACGTCAAGAATACATGAAAACGTGCAAAACGTTGTAAAATGGATTCGTTTAAACAGGCGATTGACTATTCGAGAGCTAAGGGAAGAACTAAATATCTCGGATGGGTTCGTGCAAAGCCAGAAAAATGGTTCAATGCCTTCATCTTTCATCACGAACACGCCCCATGCCATACCTCTGTCTGTCCACATTCACCGTACTCTCCAGATTTAGCAACATGCTAGTTTTCTGGTTCTTCCCAAAAATAAAAACTACACTAAAAGGAAAACGAGTTTACACCTTTTTTCAATATTCATAAGTGCATCACTAGCTAGGAGACTAGATTGAAAAATATTAATTCAATATTTGATGTAAACTTATTACTTTGTTTGTAATAAAACCATTCACCGTATTTTTGTATCACACCACGTATATTAAACTCTTATCAGTCATTTCCCACTCAAAAGACAGAAGATTAGAAAGTTAATCTCAAATTTCCACTAGCATCTACCTTTTATTTTCAGATTCCGCCATTTTAATTTTATGTTTGGCAATTTACTGTGTCACTTCTACTGACTTGTGGTGTAATTCCCGGGTAACTAGTTGAATCAGTTCCAGAAGTTTTTTCTTACGCACCATAGTCGAGTAATCACCACAGCAGCAAATTTGTAGGGCTATTCCCACAAATTAATTTTTTCTTGTAGTACAAGGTAAGCAAGCCAAGCAAGCTAAAAAGTGATTTTTTTTGGGAAATAAAAATCATAAAAATTATCAAGATCAGTATAAAATTCTAGAATTTCAGGTTTTTCTTATTTTCTTCTTTTTCTCATTGCGGATTTTATGTAAGTTGTTAAGATAAGTTAACTTAGGAGATATCCAATTAACAAATTCTGAAAGAAGATCTCACATAACATTTCATTTCGGGACATATTCACATGAAATATCATTGTGAATCTGTGGCGACGCGTCAATATCCTGTCACCACCGTTCTGAACGCATGGCCAATCAACATATGAATCGGATAATTTTAACTGTCTAAAGTCCCAGCTATTATTATTTCATTGAGCGTAGAAAGCGTTATTTAAGTAGCTAAGATTTTGTTCGAAATACTTTTAAAAAAACAAATAGATGATTCGCTTGTAAACGTAGACGTAAAGAGAAACAGAAGTAAGAAAAAGTTTATAACGTTTTGTTGAAAAAAGAAAAGAATAAAATAATCTCTCGCTGAAGAGAAAATAAGAACCCTTCCAAATAAAAGAAGCAGGAATACCATTCAGGATACCGGTGTTTTATTTAGACTGCTTCCTACAGGCGTTTATGTTCATGCCCGCTCAAATTGCGGTTCATGTGTTTTTACTTTTCAGGTACTCCGCTCAGCTTGACTTGATATACCAAGGGTACCGCCCCATCATTATCAATCCAATCCACAGCAGTTACGGAATACTATCGCATACGGAAGTTCCTATTATCTATACCGAAGATCTGAACCGCTCGACCCCACAACAGAACTAGAGGAAACGCTTTCATCAGATCGACATAGGGTCGGCTGGTGTATTCTTGCTACGTTCCTCCTGCGGCTATAAGTCCGCAGTAGTGTGTGAAGTACGTAGCTAAGATCGTCGTGTTACTACAGCTAAAAGAAGACACCAAGGAAGCCTCATGTGCTAGCTGTCATGCCAGCATTTCCTTTTGTTTTTTTTGTCTTGCTATCTTTTTTGCAGGACACTCTAACCTTATCCAGTGTTTGTGCAGTTCTGGTCAAAATAATAAGCAGCTCAGGTAGGACAACCTAAGTGTCTCATGCTCCAGGACATTCCACTTGGACCTCGTGCAGACGACTGTCTAACTCCAGACTTAGTGTGGCTGAACCATACTGTCCTACATTCCTACTTCGAAGCTTTCACCTTAAGACAGTTATCTCGCATCAAGAACTGAGGTCTCAGCTCTTCCTACTCCAGTCGATACGGCACGTTGCAGTGGTGATGTCAACGTAACATGAAATATCTGGTGATGCCCTGGTATCACTAACTAGGGTACCACCAAAAACCCTCTGCAAACACTAAGTAAGTTAGAGCACAAGTGGTATTGGGAAATTTCCATACCATATAATTTCAAGTTGAAGTGTGGACTAGATCGGACATTTTCAAAAGTGCATATGTAGATCAGCATTGAAGCTTTTGGCAGATTTTCAAGGGTGCAAGCTGATTTAACTTGAAGTCTAGATTAGATTATACACGGGCACAGGGATCAGCTAAAGCAATCACTCCCGGTTGAGTAGACAGGGAGAGCTTGGATAAGTACAAAAATTTACTAACCAAATTTTTGATATATTGAATTTTTTTTTAACAAAAAATTTGAATTGTTATTCTTTAAAAGATTTCCCACCAATTATACGTTTTTTCTTTCATTTCAGATAAATAGCAATAAGTAGAATTTAGGTAGTTAGGGCCTAATTTAGTTTTTTCTTCTTTGAATTTGTCACTTTTTATTTGAAACATTTTGAAGTTTATTTTCTTTAATGTATTTTTGTAATTTTTGATGAATAAATTAAATAAATTTATAGATATTGTTAATTTTAAGAAACGTCAATAAACTTATTAAAGGCAGGTTAATTTTCATTGAACCTAAAGTTTTCCATTATATTATTTTTTTACAGCCGCCTCCCGCTTCCCCCTATCAATTGCATCCATGCCTAAATCTGAAACAAGTCTCGAGACCGCACTAAACACCTGCAACTACATTATCCAGGGAGAACATTTTTTTTTCACACCAGAATATTAGGCAAAGATTCTTGCCAATCCGCAAAGGCAGCAAAGGTTTCTGGTCCCTGATCAAAATCATTAGGAACAAGTTCACCCAATCCTCTATACCTTCACTATTTAACAATGGTGAAGTGGTTGTTGACTCCGTGGATAAAACTTATATATCTTGGCTGCGAGATTCGCTTCAAGTTCTACTTCGTTCCACTTCACAAACAACTATTTCGCATCTCTCGTGTGGATGTATACAAGAGCCAATACGCTTCCGTAGGAAAGATATGTTCAAGGTCCTTCAGGAGATCAACGTCTCCAAAGTCACAAGTCCTGATGATATCTCGCCCCTGTTAATTAAAAGCTGCCCTCATCTTTGGATAAGCCTTTGCACAAATTATTTTATTTCTCTTATTCAACAGGAAAATTTCGAACTGCTTGGAAACTAGCTCACGTTCAGCCTATTCCCAAGAAAGGAGAGAGTAGCGATTCCTCAATTTATCGACCAATTGCAATCACTTCAATTCTTTCAAAGGGCTTTGAATCTATATTGAACTCGAAATAAATGAAGTATCTAGAAACTAACCAACTCATCAATGTTCGTCTATATGGCTTCAGGACTGGACGTTCATCTGAAAACTTGCTGGCCTTTCTTTCGGAAGAATTTAACCGTAGTCTTAACAAATTTGGTGAGTCTGAAATTGGTGCCCTAGATATTTCAAAGACCTCTCATAGAGTCTGGCATCAAATAGTTTAAAGCACTTGGTCTCTTCGTTTTTATCAGGTCGCCTAATACGGGTTGCGCTAAATGTTGTTTCATCAGAACCGCGCCCTATAAATGCCGGTATGCCCCAAGGCTCTGTTATCTCGCCATCTCTCTTTTTAATTTTCATTAACGATATGCTTTCCCTTACTTTCAATCCCGTCCATAATTTTGCCAATGGCAGTAATCTTATCCAAGTAGCACAGCTTGACACAATTAGGGCTCGGAAGTGTTACGGTGACTTCGGGTCGTGTCAATATTGAATCCCATGTTACGAAACAGATGTCATCGGAATTACAGTTTTGTAATGAAAATGGGGAACTATTAGTATACGTTACCGAAAGTAAAACCGGTAAAACCGTGCCAATCATTTGCACCTAAAATGTTCCAATACTAACACACAAAATCGTATATGCTCCTAATTTGTTGTATAATCTGAATGTAACCGGAATTACACAGATTAATTTCGGTGTCATAAAGGCTAAAAGCTTTGCATTTTATTTTCCTTCAGCATCTTTCTCATATGTAGCAGAAATGCGCAAAAAAATGTATATTATTGGCGCAATATTGCTACTTAAATGAACCTCTGTTTTTCGTGTGATTGAAAGAAAGAAATGAATCTCTTTTTTATAATATCGAATTAAATGCGATAATGAATTATATATATTGTTACGAGCGTGGCCTTAGTTCGTTATTTAAAACACAATATTTCAGATATAATTCAAAAGTTCTTTCTTTATTTAACTTTACTGTTTATGCTCACAAATTCACAAATAATTATCAAACCAACTCTTTATAGTTATCGCTAGTACTGTACTTCTAATTATCACAACCCTAATAGTTACTTCGTTCACTTCGCTGTCTGAAATAATACTCCGCCTCCGTCGTATTTATACTCTACGAATTATCCTAGACCCAAGCGATCTAGATGAACGATTTTTCTTTTGCATCTTGTACCGCACTGATTCTTGTATGGCATGTTATTAATTTTAGTTTTAACTGCATACGGTCTCCCCCAGTGTTGTGATAACTTTGGAGAACGTCTCGTGGCCTCATGTACATCAGCTAATCGTTGTCTGAGCTTTGTTACGTAGTCTTCTGGTTTCTTTTGTTCGCCTTTGGGTATACCAAACTTGAGGTCGCTAGGTAAGTGCATTTCCTTTCCGAAAATGACCTTAAATGGGCTTTGTCTGGTCATATTGTAAACAGCTGATATATAAGCCATTAGAAATATAGGAATATGTCGAAACCAATCGCGCTGATTATAGTTGAAGACCTTCCTGAGATATTTGATTAATGTTCTGTTGAAACTCTCTTCCATGCTTTGATTTTTCTTTCGTCTTTTATCCTCAATTTTCTTGCCCTTTTGATTGCCGTTGTCATCCTTTTCATTGCCGCCTTTGCGCTTCTTATTATCATAATCGTCAGAAACTTTATCTTTACCTTTTCCGACCTTCATTATACCTTTATCATCGTCATTATCAGCATCTTTAGACCCTTTACTTTTCGTCTTTTTCTTTCTTTCATTGTCCTCGTTCTTGGATTTCTTTCCTTTCTTCTTTTTACTTTTATCACCGTAAGCATCATCATCTTTGGATTTCTTTCCTTTCGTCTTTCGACTTTCGTTATCATCATTGTAGTCATCGTCATCTTTTTCTTCCATCCGTCCGCAATGTTTCATTCAGGATTGCATGGACGTTGTGAAAAAGCTTCTGCATTTCCGTGGATACGTCCTTTGCGGTATGGAATTTCAAAGTCATGAGGTTGCAGTCTAGTCTCTCCACGGAAAGCTTGCTCTCTAGCTCGCCATCTTCTCCCTTCTTCTTCTGTTCTTTGCATTCGTCCTCGTTTCCTACAGTCGTTTTGCAGGTGTCCCAGTCTACTACATTTCCAGCATCGACTGACACCACGCGAAGGAGTGGTCTCTGATGATGGTATTCTGCTGTGAGTCTGCTGCCCAGCTCGATATCTCTGCCCTTCTTCTAGCGCTTCCATTCGTCGACGTTTTCTGCAGTCCCTTTGGAGGTGTCCTGGTCTATTACAATTCCAGCATCGCAGAATATCGCGTGAAGGAGTGCTCTGTGATGACTCCATTCTGTTACAAGTACATTCCTCCACCAAAATTTCTCTCACTCGTACTGCACTTCCAGAAGCTTGCCTGGCAGATTCATACGCTAGTGCATAGGCTAGTGCTTCTGCTGTTGATTTCTTTCCTGCTAGCCTTAACGCTTGTTGTAAATTTTGATCTGCAATAGCGTTCACAAATGCTTCTGTTGCCACTTCATTAAGGAAATCCGCATTTACGCTAGAGTATGAGAGATAAGCTAATCTTTCCACATCAGCCTGCAGTTGTTGTAGTGATTCGCCATGCTTTTGAATCCTGTTGCGTAGCTGTAGGCGATATACTTGCTGCATGTGTTCATCTCCATAACGTAACTCTATCGCCTGTACTAATGAAGTATAATCACGTTGCCTTCCTATCGGTATAGTTCATAAAAGCTCTGATGCAGAACCTCGAAGTGCTAATACCAGAGCTGTAGCTTTGTCTGCATCATTCCATCCGTTTACTTCGGAAGCAGCCTCGAATTGTCTCTTGAAAATATGCCACGAATTTTGTCCATCAAATATTGGAGGTTTCATTCTGCCTGTATTGGATATTTCAATTCCTTCGTGCCGTGGTTGTCGATGCTTCATCTTCTCCAAATCTGATTTGAAGTTGTCAAGCTGTTCGGTCACTTTTTGTTGAACTTCCGCCACTTCTTGCTCGATTCCTTCAATTTTTAAATTTTGTTCGTCTAACGAGTTTTTCAGGAAATTCTTTTGTTCCTCTAAGCGATTTTCTAGACAATTCTCCAGAGAACTCTTTTGTTCATCCAAACGCGTTTCCAGTGATTTCTTCTGTTCATCTAAACGGGACTCCATGGAATTCTTTTGTTCATCCAAAGCATTCTTCTGCTCATCTAAACGGGATTCCATAGAATTCCTTTGCTTGTCCAAACGGGTTTCTATAGATTTCTTGTGTTCCTGGAGAGAATTCTTTTGTTCGTCCAAACGGGTTTCCATAGATTTCTTGTATTCCTCTAGAGAATTCTTTTGTTCCTCTAGAGAATTCTTTTGTTCCTGGAGAGAATTCTTTTGTTCCTGGAGAGAATTCTTTTGTTCATCAAAACGGGCTTCCATTTTGCTCATTAAAGTACTTAAAAGCTGTTCCATGGTCATTGAAGGCTCTTCCTCAATTTCTGGTTCTTCTTCGAAAACGAATGTCTCAGGATTCTTTTCTTCCCCTATCAGAGCTTGTCTAAGTCGCCCGACTAGAACATTCTTTAGGCCAGTCGTTTGTAATGACCGCTTCCCCAACTCCAGTTTCAATTCCTGTTTGCGAAGCTCCTCTAGTTTGCGTCCCATTCTTGCGTCTTTTGTAATTCACTCACAGTTTAATATAAAATTATCTTTCGGAATTTTTACACACGATTTCACAAAATTAATCACTCTTTGAATTTCAAAGTCAAATGCCACCACTTTATTTCGCGATTTTATTTTACTTCTGACACCAGTTGTTACGAGCGTGGCCTTAATTCGTTATTTAAAACACAATATTTCATATATAATTCAAAAGTTCTTTCTTTATTTAATTTTACTGTTTATGCTCACAAATTCACAAATAATTATCAAATCAACTCTTTTATTTATCGCTAGTACTGTACTTCTAATTATCGCAATCCAAATAGTTTACTTCGTTCACTTCGCTGTCTGAAATAATACTCCGCCTCCTAGCTGTCAGAGCGCCGTATTTATACTCTACGAATTATCCTAGAACCTTCCTGAATATTCCGTTCTTCGAACCCAAAGTTTACTAAGATGACACTAACCTAAAGTTTCTTTCATTCCTAACAGATGTCGCTTGATTCACTTTGTGGCAGGTAACAATATGCTTTGTTTTCATATTGGGTAACGCAATATTTAAACGAAGCGCATTTTGCTGTAGGATTTGTATATGATACTTCGAAAAAATACAATGCGCCAGACTTTGACTGCATTTATTAAAGAATAATTGACATATTTATTAATATTCCTAAAAAACTTCTTGAAGAAAATTATACCCTATCGGAGCGAAAATATTATTTTGACATATTTTATATCATGTACTTCCCAATTTCACTATTCATAAATATATATAAAGGAAATTTCTACCCATATATTAGTAAATTAAAATCATTTCTTTTCGGAGTCCATTTTGGAAAATGGCATATGTCATTGAGTTTCAATAATTGTTCGAGTTTCTTAAATTTTTCATATATGTTTGATTATTCGTGTCGAAATTATTACTGTAACTGATAAGAAACTTCTTTGATAAGAAACAAATGATGTTTTTATTAATATTGAAAAATGTTACAAAAATTATCAATAGTACAAAAATGGTAAATTTAAAACATGTATCTCCAAAATGTTTTTTAAAAATTCCTTTATATCAACAAAATTGAAACTGAAACATTTTAATCTTAACATCATCTTAAGCTACAAAAGGTGTCTTAAATATTGCAATAAATGTTACAAATAAACACTGAAACGTTTTAGGATAAAAATTTCGCTAGTTTTGTAAAATGTGTCAAAAGCGTTTCAATATTGAATTATTCAATACCAAACACTGAAAGAAAAACCTTAGTAAAATTGACAAAAAATCAAAAAATCAACAAAACAGCTATCAATATACGTCCAACAAAAACGTTTATCAAATTGAAAATTTATAACCACACATTTTTATAAAACAAAATTTCATCAAACTTTTTATCATATTAACAAAACCTTTTGTCAATTTAAACAAATTTTGTTTTCAAAATGACAAAAATTTTCTTTCGCTTTGATGAAGCATTTTTCATCCTGAAAATAAAAATCTTCAAATCAACTAAAAGGTTATTCAAATCAAATAAGTCTCGTTTTCAATATGAATAATATTTATAATAATGAATATATTCTTTATCAAACTTTTAATCATATTGACAAAACTTTTCGTCAATATAAACAAATTAATTTGTCGAATTGATTCGTTTTTATTTCGCTTTTGCTGAAATATTTGTTAACTCGAGTTACTTGGATTCAAATTAAGCACTTATGAAAAATTCAAAATATTTATTTATATAGCATAATTCCAGTTGGCCGTTATGTGATCCAGATCAAGATAGAATTAATATATTACCAACAATGAATGATCGGGATATAAGTCGGGGAATTATCGGAGATATAAGTGGTTGAAACGAAAAAGTTTGTTAATGCAAAAGAGAAATTCTTTGTAAGAGCTACATTATTTAAGAAGAAGTACAATTTTGTCGACAAATGTAACTTCTTATCCTCTAAATGCTTATAGTGCTTAAAGTAAAGAAAGAGTTACACCATAAATAAAACAAGTCATTATGTTTCATAATTGTACATATATATATTAAAAAATTATCAAAATATATGTCGACATAATATGACTATAACTAAAACTATAACAAAGAAATTTCGGTATTATTATTGCTTTTAGTTAAAATGAAAAGCTCTATTTTAATACAAATTATTGAAAATCAATTTAACTAAATTCTAATGTCCTTAATGTAACGAAAATTTACCAATTCATATATTTTACTGCTTTCTCAATTCATTGCAAAGAAAATTAATTATAGGATAGCTTCTATCATAATTAGTTAATATTTTATAAAAAAACTGTTGAAAAAAAAACCCAAACTAAATTTGAAGCAGATGGATACTTAAGATTAAAAACATTAAATGCCTTAAAACAAATGTGTACTGCCTAAAGAGTGGAAAAAAATTTATTCTTATATTATCAAAATATAAAAGAATGTCCCTCGGTTCAAAAGAGTTCCAGTAATTAAAATCAATGGCTGGAGTGACTCAGTTTTCTGTTTCCTTCTTATAAGTTCCATTTCTACATCTTGAATAGTATTCCCAACTATCATAAATGAGTTTTGGGAGTCCTTAATAGAAAATTTCAAATGATTTTTTTCCGTTTTCTACCCTGATCTGCTTTCCCGTTGGAGTTATAACTGCATGAAGAAGGTATAATACAGGCATAGCGGGCATCTGAAAAATTATTATAATACATATTAGTTTTTGAAGTTATTTTAATTATAATATGTGTATTTAATATATTTACTTACTTTCAGTTAGTGAAATCTTGCTTTTTAGTTCGGAGAAAACAGCAACGCAGCTTATGTCTTTAAGTTTTTCTTCAAAAATTTGAATAAGTTTTTCGCATATGATCGGAAACTCATATATAAAACTGCATGCATCCGAGTACATACTCCTGAAGTCTATATCGATCTGTATTGATGTGAAGTTTTGAGTTTATTGCCTAAATTTACATAAAACCTATACATACCAATTTAAATCCAAAATATTGTTTATAATGCTTCCATTGAAGCATAACATCGGATGTTGAAGACGATTTTTTAATTGTTTGGAGCCTATAATTTATTGTTGCAGTCCAGTGCTGCTCCAGTTCAGCCCAAGAACAATTTTCTGCTATTATTTCATCTAAATTTCTTTGTATGTCTTTTTCCGGTTCTAAAATATATGATTATGTTGTATATTACAATTTATAAATTAACATATAATTTTACCAAAAATCGTTTCACTGCTTTCATCGTCAGAGAATTTCACTTCAGGCTCCTTTAAATAAGGCCTTTTCTTAAGCAAGCCACTATTTTATAAAGCTCGCAATTGATTAAAGTATTTACCGTAAATTTTTCCCATTGGAGCTTTACCTTTTTCGTTTAAAAAATAGAGCGCCTAAGAATGATTTATAATTTTAGACTCAGTAAAATCTTACGAATAGTAATGATATGATGCAAACCTTTATCGCAGATGGGAAAAAGCAGCAACTTTATTTGCGAGATCTGCAGTCAAATATACAGTCATTTTGATGTCATTTTTAATCAAATGATTAATAATAATATCGACCATAATAGTTCTGCAGCCATAATTTAATTAAAGGTTATTTTTATGCCAAACCAAAACGCGTTGCTAAAAAATGATTTGAATTCCAAATGGAATATCGTACATAGAAAAAAATCTCCTAAATTGCTTCTCTGTTATATATGAAAGAGCTTCCTCCTTATCTATTTCAGACTCTAAAATATATAAACGTTGTAATATTGCTCCAAACTCAATTTATTGAATGCAAAAATTTCAATATTTGAATGAATAAAAAAAAAAACTTCCGTGCATTGCTGCAGATGAATCACATATTATCTTGCTTTATTTAATTTTTTTTTCATTGAGGCAATTAAAATGTTGTTACTCAAAAAAGAAATATTACACTGAATAAATAGAAAACTTACCCTTTAAATAATCCAATAATTTACACTTCTTTATTAGATCCACATCTATATTCTATTCTTTAATTAAAGTTTCAAGTTCACAGCACATTATATCAAATCACTTTTGCAGTCGCACTTCTAAAATTATCCCACTGGCAGAAAAGACGAGAACTAAGTAACAATGAACAATGAACTAAGTTTAATGTCACGTAGAGACAAACCGTTGTAGTTAAACAAAAACAATTATCAGATTGAAAAAAAAACAGTAGAACTGACAAAATATTACCAATTGGATAAATTTTTTCTTCAATATGAAAATAGTTTATCCAAATTTTGACAAAAATCTTTCAATATGATAAAAAAAAAATTTGACGAGAACTTTATCAGTACAATAAAACTATTTTCGATGTGATTAAAATATTTTTCGATTTAGCAAAAAAGTATAATATATTTTTTCAATTTGATAATTAAGATTTTTCGATTTTTACATCAAAATGAAACTATAAAATTTTATCAATTTGATCATATATTTTCAAAATTAGTTAGTAAAACAAAAATTCATAGTAATCTTGAAATTTTTTTGTTAATATAACAAATAATTTTTGTTAGAGATTAACAAATATGATTTTTCAATATTACCTACAATATTTCTTTCAGTGAAGTCACAAGTCACTGTCAAATTTTACTTTTTGGTACAAACGCATTGCAATTTGTGTGATCAGTATTCATTTTTCCAAAAGATCTCTCATTTATTTTACGAACGATGATAAATAGTTTTGTAAGTTGGGTTTTGTTTGACCGCAATATATAGCAATAGCCATTGGTTGCATGTCAAGAAACTCATAGATCGATCATACATAAAATTGTCCAGAACTCAAACTTCGAGCTCTTAGGTATTGGCAAACCATCAATATTAATGTTGAAGGAAATATTAATGGGTTCTTGCAGATAAGAAAAAAGGTTTCTTAAACAGTTCCTAAGTCCATTATACCAAAACCCACAATTTCCCATTGGAATTACATCCACTGTTCGCGGACTTTTTAAGAGAGTTCTGCTATCTTTCGGCAAGTATGTTAAGCCAAATCTTGACAGATCTGATAAGTAATAGATCATTTATAGCACTATGACTTATTCTCAAACGCAATGCCCAGTCTCTTAATGTATTCAGCAATGAAATCTTATCATCGAAAGCAAATTCATCATTAATCTCTCTTTCTTCATCACTTAAAAGGTCATCATTGGTAAAATCCATATAAAATACATTTGAATTCCTTGGGTCATTATTTGGTTCTTGTTTATTAAATTCAGTTGATGTAGAATTTTCTAAGCAAATCGGTTTAGTTTGCCCAGTTATGAAGGGAAACTTGTTGGCTGATATTGTGGGGTTTTCTTTTATCGATGATAATGTAATCAGGTTTTCACAATTAGTCTGACGTGTAAAATCTATATGCTTTTGAAGGGAAAACTGCCGCTTGACTTATCTGTACAAAGACGTAGTATACTTATAGGGCTTTTTAAAGGGGTATTCAAGTCTAGAAATTCGAAAAAATTGTTTTTTTTCATATTTTCAAAGTTTAACTATTCAAGAATATGCCTACAAGAGGATTTTTCAAATTTGTATCTTTATATTTAGTGTTTACTTGCATCCAGCTGCTAACAGTTGAATTCTAACTTCCAAACCACGTGGACGTATGGACTTTAAGGGGTAACGCCTCTGTAACGGCTAAAAAAAAAGGTTTTTTTCACGAATTTTTTTCTTGCAAAATTAAAGGTGTTTGAAAAAAACCTTTTAAGGGTATTATCGGGCATACATTGAACTTTATTGATAAATTTTTGACAGCGAAAAAAAAACAAAATGGCGGCTCCACAACCATCTTCCGGGGACATGTTTCGGAGCAAGTTTGACGCGCTTGGTGGCGACCTCCATTTTCAAAGGGAAAAAAAATTTCTCTCACGGGACCTTTTTTTTTCTTATTCTAGAGGGTTTAAACTATTTTTTAAGCCAATAAAAATAACGATTTTTCAAAAAATTTACAGTGGTGTTACACCTTAAACGCGTTTTTCTCGAAACTGCCTTTTTCAAGACGATGCGATGCCCACGATTTCTCAAATTCTACTGGACCGATTTATTTGAAATTTTCTTGAGAGTCTTCTTTATAGACTTGTCTATGTCCGGAACTAGCCGCATCCCCATATTTCAATTTTTACTATTTTTAAAAAATTCGAAAAATTCAAAAAAGTGGTACAAAAATTGCTTTTTTTTAGGCAGCGGCCATTTTGTGAAACATTTTTTTTTCAACTTTTCCCTAGTTCCGGACATAGCGACATTACTCTAGACTAATAATCTTTTTTATTTTTTTTCGGATTGCTGGGAGGGTTGGAATCGTGGGCATGATCACGCGCCAATTTTTTGAGGCCCCCCACTTCATCACCTGCTAATTTTTTGAATTTTTAACTTTTTTTAATTTTTTCATTTTTTCTGTACTCTTGCAATGTTAATAAATAACTCATAAAAAATGGATAGAAAAATATTGATTGATTTTTTTTACGGCACTTCAAAAATCACCTAAAATTCGGGCCTCTAGACTAGAATACCCCATTAATAGAATTACTAATAATATTTCTGCGCGACATTTTAACACCACTGAGAAGTTTGACACTTACAAACGTGAATATCATTGAATCTTTTTAGACTCATTTAAGCATCAGAAAATGAAAGTAAACCAAATTATGTGACAATTTTGAAGTAATTCACTGAAAAGTAACTTTTAAGGAACAATTTTTTGGGAAGAAAGCTTAAAATGCTGTGGAATGGATTCGTTACATGATATTGACACAATCTCATAACATTTTTGGCACATATAAATCTTGTTTCAAAATCCACTCACATGTGGCACATTTTTGAAGTTATGAGAAAGTAATAATTCTAAACTGATTTGCACATTGCATCATTGGGACAATTAAATAACTGTTTTAAATCAAAGATTCATCTTAGACACATTTATGGGAAATATTTAAAAAAAATGTTCCAGATAACTAAGTTTGGTACAGATATGAAGCACGTACATTACAGTTACATAATGTAACATTATTTCCTAAAATGTTTCACTCGCTGTGTCAATATCATCGCAGAATGCTGCTTGGGTAATTTCGCTTACTCCTATGACACTCTTGCGGAATCTCGTTTAAATCGCGTCGCATTCCCCACACTTTTCAAACGAGATTACTTTATTAGATCACTGAACAACGACCTTGCCTATATCATTCTCCTGAAGCATAGTTGCACTTAACTCGAGGCATAGGGAAAAACTCCGTTCACAGCAGGCCGAGACGACCAAGAGCTAGTTGCAGCAACTTGTATAAATTTGGGCCGGAGTTCGCATTCGTAAAGGGGGGGGTCCGAATTCTGCAGGGCCAAGCCTACCCTGGCCCATACCTATTTACGCCAATGCTCCTAAGTTTCGGGGATGCTTATTTATTCTTATCGTCGTGTAAGTTTTGAGTAGGTATTTATCACAGACAGATCTATGGACAGAAAAACCGATTAAACCTTAAAACCTACAAACTGAAGCAGTTTCAAGTGACTCCCTATAAGTTTCCTCATTCAGGAATCTACTAGAACAGCAACATTTCAATTTTTCACGTGACATTGAAGGCAATAAAGCCTCCTAATTACCTCATTTCATTTAAATTAAGTAAATAAGCGTCTTTTGAAGACTTATATTAATTCCTAACTTTCTTTGATGTTAAATTCCTTATAAAATGACTGAAGCTTTTCATTTTCCTGGTGGGGGGTGTATGATTTTATTAAAGTTTCACTAATTGCTTTGAAATTTTTGATCAACACGAAAATTCAATATTAAAATTCGCTGCCGTTCCCGTATGACGAAATATTATTTAAAATCGAGATATGAACAAGAGATATAAACTCTCTTCTAGTATATGGAAAAGACGTGTTTAAAATATTCTTTTGCTTTAATAGAAAACGTGAGGTGATTACCTGCCTCTCTGTACATAAATATTAAGGAGCTCCTTGTATTCACAATGTCTTTGCACTATTCTCTGACGGGGATGTACCCAATATATAAAAGCACACGTAAAGTCTACTAAGTTTCAAGGATGGCTCGTTGTGCTGCATTCAAGCTTAAGCATTCTTGAAAAATGAAATATCTTTCCATAAAACGTGCATCTTAAATCTCTGGAGTTATAAAAGGAGAAATTTGTTAGTCTTCTATTTTTTATGACTGTACAGTGTACCTACATAGTCATAAGGCTGCTAGCTTTAATCTTGTTTTTTTTTTTTTTTTTTTTTTTTTAATATTTTATTTTGATGTTTCCATCCATGTTGTTTTTAGGGTGTTCGATTTTGTATTTGATTATCGCAGTGCTGGATCTAGGAGTTTCGTCATACGGAAGGGTGGGTCCAACATTACCTCCCCATGGTTGAACCCACCCGAAGCAAAAAGTAAAAAAAATCGTTTTGATTTTTATTTTTTACACCCTAGATGATGAAATCATAGGCTATTGGTACTAAGAATGTTATTACGTTTGTAACGCATAGGAATAATGATGGTGTGGTACCTCAAATAGGCCATCATGATTACATCAGTCAACTTGCTGTCATTGCTACCTTTCAGTCGATGAAACAAAACATCGACAAATTATGTAAAGTAACAACTACACACTAGAATGCTTGAACCAGGAATGAGAGCATGACTCATAACAGTCTATAAAAAGCCGTGCTGCCTTGCCTGTACTGCCTGTACATTTTAAGTTGCACTTCATTCCTGCCTCCTAACCATCATCTTGCCCGATCAAGGAATACCAGCTCCAGACCCAATTGTTGTGGACAATTACAGGATCTCAAACAAGAGCAAGAGGTTAGATGGGCCATTGGAATATTTAAATCCTTTAAATCTGCTGGAGGGGATGGAATCTTCCCAGTGGTACTACAGCAGGAAGTAATACTCCTTCCACTACAAAAATTTTTGAGTCAGTTACGCTCTAGGATATGTTCCCCAATGTTGGAGAGACGTCAGTATGGTGCTTTATATTTAAAGCAGGTAAAAAGCTAGCTCTCTAGCTAAATCGTTCCGACCCATCAGCCCCTCTTCATTTTACTGCAGTCCATGGAAAAAATCATAGACTTTCACATTCGAAGTAAATTTTTGACTTAATCACCACTTCATTGTAAGCAGTTTGCTTATCAAGCTGGCGTCTACTGAGACTGTTATTCCTACATTAGTCAAAAACCTCGAAAAAGTTCTCGAAGCAAAAGAGGTGGTCTTATGTGCATTTGCAGGCGCCTTCGATTACACCTCCTTTGATACAATTAAATTAGCCACTGATGATAAGGGGGTCCTCTCTCCACACTTGTGGTTGATTGAGATTGTTGATCTCCTAGTGAAGCTGACCAGCGGCACTTAACGTAAGGCTACGCGGATGACGTACTAGTCACAATCACATATCCGACCTCATGCAAAAGGCCTTTTCCAAAGTCCTTCCAACGAGGATCGATGGTGAAGCTTTCAAACGGTTACAGAACGAACAGTGGAGTCGTACTGGTTGTATATGGCCGCAGATGCACTATATCAAAGGCCCTGGGCTCTACCCCTACCGTATTTATGGCCGAGGTATTATTCATAGAGGAATGCGCCAAATACCTGCATTAAAATAGCCATAAATGGCTCAACCATTAATATCCTCGCGGAAAGCCAAACCTTTGTCGTACCAGAGCCATTTTGTAATACTTCAATGTGTTATCTCAGAGCTACCGTAAATAGTTGGGAAAACAAACAAAAATCCCTTTATTGGGAAAAAATACAAGGACTTCATCAGGCCAAATAGTTTATCGACACCTTTAGCGGAAGAACAAAAGAACTCGCACTCTTTAGGACAACAGAGCTCTTTTCAGATCATTGCCCATTGAGGTATCTCCTATACAAAATGAGCTTGGCTGAGACTTCATCCTACCGCTTCTGTTGGAATGCCCATAAATTCTCGAAGCATCTGCTCTGCAACTGCGAAGCATTAGCCTGGCGGAGATTACTCCCACTCGAACATGCTTTTCGTTCACCAAAATATTTGCGTGAACGTAAGCCCCAGAATGATTCTTGACTTTATTAACGGTCTAAACCTAGAAAGGAAGTAAATTGTACAGGGACTCACATTAGATCTTTTAGGTCGCAATGAATGGGAGGCAAATGCCTACACATATTCTTTCACAAATCTAATCTAAGATGATTACCGACAAGTTTCGTACGGCAGAGACATCATACTGAACCATATAAACAGGCTCATTGTTGGCCTCCTATAACTTTTTATAAAGCTTCTCTCTTGGAGCACAGATGTTATTGGGATGGTTACATAGATCTTCAATGCGACAAAAATATTAGGTAAAAAAAAATCGAGCAGATCCCTGCAAATTAATGAATCAATTAATCACAAATTATTTTTCATCAAATAAAACCAAACAACTTTGAGAATAGGCGGGTTATCATCTGTTTTATAATATGAAAATAAATAAAAACATAATAACATGTGTCCTTTCTAATTTTTAATAGCGCATTGAAAATATTTAATTTTTTTATTAAATTTTCTTATTTTGCCACCTAAGACGAAAATTGGCGTCATTGGGTCGGGAATTTTTTCTAATAGTCAAACCTAATTCTCGATCTTACAAAAATGGAACATTGGCTTCCAATACTAAGCTCTAAGAACTTTAGTTGTTCCTTCTCCAAGCCAACCTACAACAGCTCTGACTGATTTTCCTTTAACAAAACATTTTAGGAAATAAACTAGTAATTTGGCGCAGGTAGATCACACAATATAAATGTAGCTTTTATTTTATAGAAAGGTATCACCAAATATGGCAAGTGAGGTGGGTAGATAAGGTAAAAGAGATTTGGATTGATGAAGAATTTACATTTTTACTACACAACTGTTACAAAATAGGTTTAAAGGTAGAGAGAAAATTTTAATACTAGAATTGCTATTTTAATACTTAGGTACAGCTTACATTCATAGAATCATGAGCACATTGTTAATAATGTTATATTATGCATAGAGTGAGTGGCGAAATATAATAATTTGAGACAATACAAAATTTGTTATACCTGCAGATAATTTTATGCAACATGGAACTTAATTATGTGTTGCACATAAAATAGTATTAGACACAAATAAGTCACACTTAATAATAAGAAGAAAAAAAATAAAATCGTAAAGTATTTACCAGAGCTGTTCTAAAATCTCGCTATCACAGATTTTTGCAGTTTTGGAGAAAACTACTTAAAATCTATAGAATTTTTGTACAATATAGGTTTTTCAGGTCAACTTAACGTTTATTCAAACCAAAATAACGTTTTTCATTTCAAATTAACGTTTTTAAATTGAAAAAATAGTATACTCAACTTAATAAAAATACCTTATGTTTCACTGTTACGTTATTTTTGGAACATACTGTATAATAAAGTTGAATTTAAAAAACTAAATTTGAAGTTAAAAAAATGAATTTAAATGAATCAATACAATGGGTGTCCTGCTACAGCCATTGGTAATTTCATTGTCATGTCCATGTAATAATTATTGCAATCGGCAGAGGTCACACTTGCCAAAGATTCTTTAATTACATCAACTAAATTTAAACTATTTTCCGAATCATCCAACAAATTTCTTGCAGCCAATTTAGTTTTCGAGAAAACTTTTTCTATTGGATTAAGCATTGGGGAGTATGGGGAAAGGAACATTAGTTGGTGTGTGGTCTCTCTAACCTTATCTTGTATTACACTAGTCTTGTGTATTTTTGCATTGTCAACAACTAACCAAGTATTAGTGATATTAGCTTCTGCCAATTTATTGAATAACTCATCTAAAAACACCTGAAAAATGTTTGCATTTACAGTTGAGTTTGATATTATTTTTTTATGTATTATGCCATGTAAATTGATGGCTGCAATGAGCGACACATTTCGTCCTCTTATGGTTGGAACTATGACATGAGCTGCAGTATTCTTCTTTGAGCGAGCTTTAGCTCTCCGAAGGTGACAGTTGAATCCAGATTCATCAATAAATATAATTTTCTCACGTTGCTGTGGGTCGTTTTGCGAAAAGTGCATAGCATAATTTTTACGCTGTTCTATGGTACTTTCCGAGTTAAAACGATCAATGTTAAAAGTAGCTAGTTTTAGCGTTATCTTTAAATATTTCAAAGCATTAAAGATGGTTGTTGTGCTAAGGTTTACATTTTTGCTTTCAAATACTTTAATCTTAATATTTTTTATAGTAATGGCCGGATTACGTTCTACTATTTCTTCAATTATATTTAAAATTTCCGTAGTTAACTTCATTGCCTTTTACCACCACGATTTCTGGTCAAAACCACACCCCCATCATTTTTGTACCGACGTAATATAGATGTAGCCGTATTTTTATTAATACCAGTCAGTTCTGCAAATTCACCTATTCTCGTACCTTCTTCATAAAATTTTATTAATAATTCTTTTTTTTCCAAGCTTATTTTATTATTGGTTGCTAAATTACGTTGTCTTCTCTGACGAACAACTAAATTCGGGTTATTTTCATCACCACTATTATCTGAATCCTCTCTTACTTCCATAATTCTGCGATAATGAGCCAACGGAATAGAATCATTAGAGGAACTGTCACTCAATTCATTATTAGATAATATGGTATTGTTCATTTTTTTGCTGATTGAAATTTAAAGGGTCCAATTAAATTATAATTTTTAACTTTTTTAAACTTACGTTCGATAATTACCTTGATGATATTTATTGTTTAAATGATATTTATTCCTTTAATTTGTAACATTAAAAAAATAATTAAGAATTGAGCCATGCAATAAAACAAAAGTAATCAGATTACTAAGATGATTTTTTATTTTGGCAAGTGTTCATAGATATATTCTTGAAAAAACCAATTTCAATTTAAAAACGTTATATTCTTGAAAAAAAAAATTTCAATTTAAAAACGTTAATTTGAAATGAAAAATATTTAAGTTGAAATGAAAAATCGTTAATTTGAAATGAAAAATCTTTAATTTGAAATGAAAAAACGTTATTTTGGTTTGAATAAACGTTAAGTTGACCTGAAAAAACGTTAAGTTGACCTGAAAACCCTATATATAACGTATTTCAACAAACAATGTAAATATCTATAAAAGGTTTTGTTAAAATAACTCACGTATGCTTGTGATAGTGGAATCTTCATAATTTTTTCGAAATATGAGATTCCTTTGGTAATAAAAAATGTAAAAATTACGAATATTTCGTACATATGTATTCTATAGAGAGAGATTGTTTAGTATTACATGCAGTTTCGTAAACTTAACAAAAGTATCATAAGATTTATAAAAATACTTGCAAATCCCAAAAATTAAATATAGTTACCTACTCTCTGTATCAGTCACTTTGCTACAAATTGCGTACATTTCAAAGTAGAACGTGATAGTTCATTGCTGAATTATCTAATAGTTAATAAAAGTCAGAGTAAAAATTGTACATACTGCACAATTAACGAAAAGTATAACATAAGATAAAAAATTTCATGTTCATAAATCTTGAAATTTCCTCAAGTTCCCAATACTTCTCACGTCACGACCCGCCATATAAAACACTTTTTCATATGGGAGAAGAATATACTTTCTATTATATTGCCTTTGATAAAGGCATTGCCAATCAGGAAAAATTTATATGAAAGCGATTCACCAAAATCATACCAAAAAAAAATTCCTTATTTACATTTTACATACTGGAATAATCCCTCACCTGTCTTTTCTGCCATTCTTTCATTTTCATTCGTTCCTGTAACAATTCCTCATTCTTTACAGTAAAATTAGAAACATAAATTTCTTCTCTAAAATCAGTGATCTGGTAATGCTATAATATAAAGGCCTGTTCTTAATTTTTACTGATAGGACGGCAAGTTAAATATGGGCTCCAAGTTTTCGCTATATTTATAAAAATGTTAATACAATTTTTCTTCCACCAAATACTCAATTACATTTAAAACATTTCTGATGAGGAAAGCAATATCTTTCAAGTTAATTTTCTGTTAAAATATTGCTTGCGTAGTTAGAAAATCTATGTAATATACAGAAAACAAAGTATAGTTTCCTCAAATGGACGATTAGCGATAGCAGCACCTATCATACATACCATACCATTGAGAAAATCAGATTAATTCGAATCGAATCTGACCTGTATAACCCCGCAGTGGGCTGAAAAGAAAAGAAGAAAAATAAGCGTTTCGTATCGGCACAAACTTTATACTCTTCAGTACGGTTTGGTTTCTGCCTGCCGTAGATGCTTCAAACTGAGTCCACCTCTTGTTTCAGTGGGCTTACAGGGGTTCGATTCGATTCGAACTAATCTGATTTTTTCAAATTTTTAAATAAAAATGTTTTTTTTTATTTTTCTCAATTTTTTCATTTCTTTCCATTTTCTCTTTTTTTTTCGTTTTTTCTAGTCACTAAATTTCACTGTTTGGGATCGGTTGCTGAGTTAAACCGGGACTTGAAGCTTTACACCCAAAATTAAATGGATTGTGTGATGAAATAACAAAGAAGAATTTTTTCTCTGTTGCTGTTGTGTGCCGGATAATCCAACGAATCTAAAAAAAAAAAACCTTCTTGAACAAGAATATACTTTAGTAGATAAAAATCAATTACGAATTTTCTCAGATTAGAAAAAAATATCACCCCATTATTTTATGGGGGATTCAGATAATTTTTATTTAATATTCAACATAACATCCTAAGCCTAATACCCTAGACATTTCAAGGAAATGAAGAGGTGACAGACTATGGGCGAAAATTATTTCATTTGAAATTTCATTGACAGTTCCTCAATGTGAATAAAGATCATGGCAGAGTTCAATAATTTTATTAAATGCTATCAAGAAAACTTGCGAGTATTTATTGTAGTTGGAAAGCATTTAGTAGAAGACAATTTTTGTTGTTGAAAAAGGCAAAAAAGAGAAGAAAGCAACAAAGAAATTGCTTTCATAATAAACTGGTGATTGTCACTGCTAACTTTCTTGAAACAACTTTCCACTTTCCAGTAAATTGAGCTCTTTTTAATGACAGTAGGTGTCACTTTTACTGCAATTTAACTAAATGGAGTAAAATTTGGTCCATTTGAAAATGAAGCAAAATGTTGTAAATGGATCCTTGATGGACTGCATTTGTGTGACACACTGCACATTTGATTCCATTTAATTAAAAATTAAGTCAATATGGAATAATCATATTGTTAATCAATTTTACTCAAAACTTCATGAAAATTCGAACTCGAGTTTCGAAATTTAAAAAAAAAACAGGATTAAGATCCCTGTCCGCTTTGAAAATCCAATCGCGATAGGCTTTGAATTATTTAAGTTAGAAAGGGAAAATTAAAAAGAATTGGGCTTGGATATTAATTCCCCCCCCCCCCCCCCTTATTATGTTCCTCCGCTAGGGCATGCATCAGGAAATTGAAAAATATTTCTGTCGTATTTTCTTACCGTTTAACTCTAGCAATTCGAAGATCCAGTTTTGAATAGACCATACACGCATGTAATCTCCGAAGAAACAATTTTTATATAGTAGTAGCGGTAAGGTTTCCATTACCAAATTATATAACATGAGTTATAGTATATATAGACTAGTACTCGAAACCTCTTTGTAACCACTATAAACCCCTTACAGAGCTTAAATGAAGGATAATATAAAGGTTACCGTGACTTGATTTAAGTAACGTTATATATCTAAAAGTTTTATAAAGTGAGTAATAAAAATATAATGGTTACCTTTATATATAACTTCTTATATAACCCTTATATAACCCAAGGTACATTAATTTATTTTGGTCATAGCAGTGTTTGCAGTAATGTTTCGGTTACCTTTATAAACTTTGTTTATAATAGTTATGGTAACGTCTCCACAATCGCTTGCAATTTTCTCAAACTGTTTACTTTTAGTGATTGAAATGTTAGGAAAATTACTTTTCGTTACCTTTATAAAACAATGTAATGCAAATATTTACGCAACCTATCTTGACATAGAATTTCGATGTAAGGGTTTAATATTTTTACATCTTAAAATTGGACGTGGTGAAAATCAGCTGCAATTAAAATTTTGCTGTGAATATCATCATAGATACTTCGAAAAAATACAGACCCCTCCAAAAATAAGCAATTTTTAATAATTTTAATTAAATATGACAAAATTTAAAATTTTCATTTAGGTCATTGATTTTATACATATAGATATGCCACCGTCGAGCACAATATGTTGTTACATCTTCTCACTGAGTCGCCACTGTAGTACTTTATCATCTACTCACCAAAAGGTCCGCCATCTCTTAGTAAAACTGGGCGAATATTAGGGTAGGAAAGAATCTACTCTAATTTTGTTTTTTCCGTCTTTCATTATCTAATGATGTGTAGAAATGTGGAAAAAATCTGTAATAAAGAAATTTAAAGGTATATCTTGAATAGTATCAAGATGATTTGAAGGATTCGGCGAATGAGTATGATACGTGATTTAAGTGAAAAAAATTTCATACCTCGCCTTCGCACCAGAAAGTTGGAGAACAGACAAAACTCTTCTCTAGGCACTGCGGGCTTCCAAGAAATTTTTCGGTCGGATTTTCGATAGAATTTCTGCGATCTGCCTTTTCACATCTGGTTGTTGACTGGTGCATTGATTTTTCGTTAATAATTTGAAATATTTTCTGCCAAGCAATTTGTTTAGCTTTCTTAGAATTTTTGATTCGGATCGCGGTATACAGAAAGCAATACTTATGAGCGTAACAAAATTTTTTTTTCTTATAAATTACTGGAAATTTTTCTTCAGAGCTCTTATGCATTATTGGTTGCCGAGACCGATGTAATAAAGTTAGATTGATTCGGGTGCTGAGCCTAGAGAGAACGTTCTTTTGTTTTTCTAAGAAATATACTGGCAACAACTGGAGACAACAAAAAGGTCAGATTTAATTGGTTGATGGAATTGGCATACCAGTCAGTGAAATTCGACTTTTTAAAACTGCATTCTTTACCTCTGGAACGGAATGGGCAGAGGTAAACGCAACCCCTCTCACCAAACAGATGGGCCGCCGCATACCTATTGAGATGGTGACGCTGCTAGCACTCGTAATGTAAGAATTTTTAATGATCTGCAACTGGCTGCTGCGAAACGAAGCTGTTGACGCGCTGCGCTGGCTGAAAGGAAGCATTGAAAAATTGACGCGATTTTGCAATAAACCATTCCTAATTTGAAAATAATTTATTTGTTTATCTAAGGTACCTATACTATAGAGAAGTTACTGAAATAATGTGTCAAATAAAATATGTATTAAATTACATAACATTAATTTAAATAATAATTTCTTGTAGAACAGAAGGAATACAAAATTCAACAAAAAAATCTCTTACGAAGTACTTTTCTATATATATCTCATAAAATGCAAATATATTGAGAAACAATCTGAAATTCCTTTGAATTCCTTTATTACATTTTTTCCACATTCCTAGACATTGTCAGATAGGGAAGAAGAAAAAACATTTGTTATCGAAGATAACTTAATATCCTCATATTTCACAATTTTTTCTAATAGATGGCGCCATCTGTAAACAAGATTTCAGTCATTCGGTGAATATTTCGCCTCTGTTTTCTAATTTGGTACAAGTAAGGGCATCTGTCGAGAAGATGTAACAGATTTGGTGGCATATCTATATGTATAAAATCAATACTTAGGTGTAATTAATTCATAAAAAATATTACATAATTTAGAAATGTTATATACCTAAAAAAATGTATTTTCTTCATATAAAAATAAAACGGAAGCCATATATGTATCTGCAATTAAAAAAATTCGCTTAACCGACATTTTCTTTTTTATCTGCAATGCACAGATGAAAAAATGGCGAATTCTACTTAAATGAACAAATTACCATTATAAAATTTTAAGTACTTTGATATAAACTCTGGCTCTATTATATTAATTGAATGACTCTTATAAAACTTCTAGAAATATTATATAAATTAAAGGAACTACCATGCCTTTTTAGTCATAATATGTAAAATGTAATTTTTATAACAGTCACTTTCGTTACTAAAATACCATAAATAAATGAAAACAGTTTTATAATGGCTCCATGCGACACCATAAGTCATTTGTTTTTATAACGGACACCGTAGTTACTATATTACGATATTTTATAGTGGGTATATGGGTTACCGAAAGCTCCAAATTTTTATTAAAGTCACCTACATTACTGAATGTTGTCGAGTTATATAAGGGTAACTACGGATACAGCAATAAACAATTATTACCAATTAGTTATATAACGTGGTGGTGAAAACAATTATAAAAATTTCGTATATACCTTCTAACAATGGTTACTCTAAGTTATATAGACCGGTGATTGAAACATTTCCGTCACAAACTTATAAAACCTTTAGTAATTTACTTCCACCAAAAATTGGAAAAAAATGTTACTTGGGGCTGTAACCATCTCACTAAACTTCGTAAATTTTTTATTATTTTATCTTATTCAACCATAAAAAATAACGCATTTAGGTACTCTTTCATAACTCAAGCTCTTGAAGTTGGACAATCAGTTGTAGGCCGCTTTCTCTCTTTGTTTCATCATGAACAGATATCGCATGAGCTCTTTTATTAAGTTTCTGATCCCGTAAGCAAATAGAATATCGTTCAATCGTAACCCCGAACCCGGAATATACAATCCATGAAGCAATACTTGATTGCGAGGATACCGGATCGGTTAGCGACCAGACTTATCTTCTTGCTGGTGTTTTTCAAATAAAAGTAGTTTAAATTTCATTCAAACCCCATAATTTCCATAAATTTTTGTACACGCTATTTTAAAGACAACATATTGGGCTGGGTTACAATTTGTTGCAAATTAAAGGTAAAGTTTTTAAATTTTTTTCCAATAATTTCTTTTCAAATCGACACTTTGTTAGATACATTTTTGCGAGGAGTGCTATATTTGCTTTAAATAAAATATTTGCAGAGACCTCAATCTGATATCCCGTCTATGATGATTTTCCCAACATACTACTTTTCATCAAATACCTCAGTTTTTGTAAGCTTTCGAACACAGAAAAAATGCAAACATTTTTCTTGTACTGAAAATTCCTAATGATATAATTTTAATTTTTTTGAGAATTGTTTAAGGCGAAAAAAGAATATATGTATGTGTACTTGATAATATAAAAAAAAAAATTGAAACAAACACTTTGCTTCAAAATTCGCACTGAAAAAAAAAAAAAAGTTTTCACTGCAATTGAAGAATACCTACATCACAAAAGTTCTCAGAGTTTCCCTTCATTTTGCATTTAATTTGTTCATAAATTATAACATTTTCAAGGTACACAAAGAAAGGAAAATCTGGGAATTAAACTGTAATTTTGTATTAACTTTGATAAACATTAGGACCTCCGAATTTCAATTTCGGGAAGTTGTTGTTTAGTATAATGTTAAAATTTGAACTGCCTAGATCTTGCTTCCTTTGCATACCTTGCGGATTTTGAAGCAGTTTTTTTTTAAAAAGATTTTTTTAAAATATATTTAACTTAATTTAATTAGAGCGAATAATTTTAGAGTATAAATTTATAATAAATATAATATATAATCTGCCCTTGAGATGTACCTAGGTAGAAATGATAATTCATAAGCCAACAAAATGATAACTATACAAATGAAAGATAAGCCTATCCAGGTCTTCGGAAATGGGTTATTAAGCACAAATTTGAAGCTTGTGCTTTATACTATGTAGTCCAGAAAATAATTTTTCTCTGTTAGTATTACTAGTGCAGACAGTGAAGTACTTAGTTTAGAAATGTTATTTCAAAGTTCTCTGACATTCTAAAAAGTGCCTTATTTACCCTCTCCACAAATTCCAACTATTTCGAAAATCTCGCCTCATAATCAAATTTAAACTCATAGCATGAATTTACCTGCAAACAATTCTCCAACATATTTTTTTTATCTTATAGGCAGGGGCATAAGATCCTCCAATGCAGCCCATTGTGCTAATCTGCCAAAAATTAGAAATGAACTTGCATAAAAACCATTCTATCTTTTTCATGAAGGGCATCAGATCTAGGAGAGGTAAGCATAGGGTTTTAAGCTCATCCGCAGATAGGATGGTATACCCAAATATATCTAGCTTGCTCCAGAAAAGCAAAACAGAAAATTTTCGGTTGTCTGAGGCTCTTCTTCCAGGCATAACAGACACTCTGGTATGTTAACAACTCTAATCGTTGCTAGATGAGAGTTAATCGAGCTATGGCCGGTGATAATACCAGTTCTGCATTAGTTTCTTCCGAACCCTAAGAAAAAGTCGGAGAAATTCCTGTTAGACACATCAAGAAAAAGTTTTGTACATCTACAAGTACTGAAGTACGTCACTAACAATCTCCAACATATGCACCTAGGAATAAGCCTTTAAAGCGAGCCTACCGGCTGTGCCTGTGCAGCCATAATATTATTTTGATGCAGCTGATAGTATAGAGGATGTGTGTTATGTTGTGTTGCTTCAAAAATGTTACAGAACAAAAACTTTTAGTTGAGTGTTAGCTCTCTGCGCACATAAATTCTTATATCCAGATTTACGACACTCTTCCTTTACATTGTGTCCGATAGAGTTGTGCTCAATGAGATAAAAAACTGAAAAATATTCAGACAATAATAGTGATCCAATCCAAACGATTGGTTTACTTGGAAAATAATGCGCATTTAGACACGAAATTTGATGTGAATCATTGCAGAAGAGCTATTTCGGAAACAATCTAACCATCAGCGTAATGTTGCAACTTAAATTTAATAATATCAAAAATTTTACTTACAAAAAAATAAAAGGTAAATCGACATAATTAGAAGGGATGTCACCTATCGAACTACCCACCATTGGGAGAGAAGTATTTACATAGGTACTAAACAAATCATCCTTCTGTATTCCAATAAAATCTAGGATGTCGATGTATTATTAAAAAACAGTTGGGAGATAAATGGAGGCGTATTGAGGCAATTGGAAAAAGTCTTTTACAAACCAAAATCTTTTAAAAATGTATATCTATGAAGAAGCAGGTGTTTCGTATAAACAGGTACTGTATACTCATCAGTACGACTTGGTTCCTGCTTGCTGTATACACCAAAGTAACAGCAGAGCTGACCTAGAGCTCTGCGGGTTTGGCAGCAGACTTGGTCAATTTCATATTGACTAAATTCGCTATGAAGTTATTTCATAGCAAAACTCTCTAAATTTATATTATTTATTATCGGTTGCCTCAATATACCTCCATTTATTTATCTCCAAAATGTTATTTTAATAAAAAAAAAAAACAAAAAATTAAAACGTTTTATAGTTTTTAGTAGGTTGAAGTTTTTATTACCTTTGTAGACCACTAACACCATTTTCTACAAAAAAAATAATATAAAACACAGAAATTCCATAGCTCCCCCTTAGAAAATTATTTAACTTTCATTTGACCTTGATCAAAACATCCTACTTCCATTTCGATAAGTTTCAAAATGACTTTCAAAATGACCCAGATCCAATTTCGCAGGAAGAAAAGGCACAGATATTTATTTTCTATAATTAAAAAAAAAAAAACAGGTATTAAAAATCCTGCAAGGTATAGAAACAGTAAATAATTTTTCTTTCCTTATTAAAAACGTTAAAGGTGGAATAGGGGCATTGTGAATTTATTCCAGACGTATTGAGTCTATTTGTCCCAAGCAGGGGATAAAAGATCCTAAGAATGGAGACCCAGGTGGCCTATTGTGCTAGGATACGAAAGTGTTCGCCATCCACGCTCTTGATGCGGCTCGTAGTCGCAGCTCCTAAAATGCTCGACAGCAAGAGCCATTTTCTTTAGAAGTGGCTCTCACTATCGAGCAAGAGCTCATGAATGAGAGCAAAGAAAAATATTACTTAAACGTACTCGCCCGCAAGTCCGTGCGAGCCTTATATCGTTGTGAACCTTGCTGCCCATAGCCTATGCAGTATTCTTTACTTTGTGTCACTTTTCGTGGATGAAAGACATTCGGGGAAGGAAAAAATTCCGTGATGCACATTTTTCTAAGCTGCGCCACGAGCAGAATACCAATACGAGTACTACTGGCAGAAAATAGTTTCGGCCATTTTGAAATTGTGAAATTTGTGATCGGACGGCTATTCAGTTCTTTAGTTGTGATTTGAGGTGATAATATAATAATTAAATTCTCATTACGTGGCTGTGAATTTGTGATATAGTTATTATTTATATCAAAAACTGTAACTTGTAATCTGGGTAATCATATAAGGGACTGCAGCGTAGCAAAATTATTGTCCTGGTACGTCTTGGCACAAAAGTCTAGAAAAATGCGATTGCAATATGCGGCAGCGTGTACGTTGGCCCATTTGCTCGCACAAATGAAGAAAGCTCTTTGGGCATGAGCAATTTTCTTGTTTTGATTACACTGTGTCTTGTTCATTCTTGTTCAAGTCACGCAGTATATAATTTCAGTAAGCACAGTAAAAAATCCAAAACTTGTATATAATATTATTTTTATGATGAGGAGCCGGAGCGGTATAATGGCTCCACGCTCGCAAGCTTGAGCCAAAAAAATATGTACTTAAATATGCACTCGCTCGCGAGCCCAAGCCGTTAAATCGCTCGGGCTCGAGAGCGAGAGCATTTAAGTTTATTTTGTTTGGCTCAGGCTCGCGGGTGGGAGCAATTTTATAAAGAAATTTTCTAGGGCGTTCTTTCGAGAGCCGCTCAAGAGCGAGCATTTCCGTACATTGCATCAGGGTGCGTAAATGCTGGGTCACGAGCGGCTCCTGATTCGGCTCCCAGCTCCTCGCTCGCTAGCCGGACCCAAAAAATCTTTTTAAACGCTCTCGTTCGAGCCGGTATATAGCTCTCGCTCGCGAGCCAGAGCTAAACAAATTTTTTTAAACGCCCGAGCTAACCTAGTAATATAAGAAAAGCCCTCTCACCGAAACCCTCCTGTCTTCTTAATGAAGTGTATCCGATACAGGTGATCTAAGCCTCACAATTCATCCATAGAAAAAAGGGTAGATCTAAGAGTATCCAACCTGCGCGAGCAGAAGCCGTACTAGCGCATAGAACAGAAATATTCAAGTCTTAAAATGCAAGATTTGTTAACTGGTTAACATTATCCATTAAATTTGAAAGCCTTCTTCGTTCTTTGAAACTTCTTCAAAAATGAGAAGAACCAAAGCCGGGGTTAAGTCGAAGCTTAGAATTATGATATGTCGAGATTTCAAAAAACCAATTCGGTAACTGTACCTACATTTACCAAGATTTCGAATTTTTGAGATATCAAAATGAATATGAAAATAAATTTCTTGTGGAGAAATGTCTGTGACCTTCCACTAAAAACGGACGATTTTTTTTTTATTAAATTGACAACAAAAATGATTTTTAAATGAGAGCTACAGAACCGCGTCAAAGAGTGCTAAAGTTAAAGTGCTAAAACTTCTCTATTTCAATAACTTAAATAGGTATTCGATGATTATGACTATGTTAACAGTTTCTGCGAGTTGGACAGAGTAAGATCCAAGCTAAATATCTTTTATGGACGCTCTCAGGGGTTGCACAAATATTAATGCGAGAATTTTACGTAAGAAAATTGATGAGCTACGTCAAATTAATTGCAACGCTTATATTTATGCTATATTTGTGTTTGTGGGAATCATGTACTCTCACCACTTGTCTCGATACCTGGCTTTAAAATCTTTCGGAATGATCGCCCTTCACACAGGGGTGGTGGTGTTGCTATTTATTTAATAGACACTTTTAGGGCTAAAATTATGGATTCATCAGTTAAAGAGGACACCGAATTGTTACGCATTGGCTTGGCTCTAGTAAATGTATTTTGTGAGCGTTGTATTGGCCACCTGGTATTTTTATTGAAGATCGAGCTGTTGAACTCGTGCTATAAGCGATGCACCAACGTCGTTTATGGTAAAAAAAAAATAGGAACAGTTTACGAGCCACAACAATTCTCGGAAATTAGGGCATCGTACTAAAACTTCGTTTAAGTTATAAAAAATCGAAGAGATTTCGAGGTACGAGCATTTCATCTATTTCAAATTCATTTCGCTACGGTGGAATTTGTCCAATTGCTTGCAAGGGTGATCCCTGTCCGTGAGTTGAACTGCTTCAATACATGTGGGTTTTGCAGACCGCATTTCCATAAGTGGCTCCACTTAGCAGTAACAATTTGCGCCGAATGTCACTTTTACTATAAGCAATTCCCTTTGCATCCATTATTTCCTTGTGTGTAAAATGTGAGCGGCCAAAGCTGCAAGGTCTAAAATATTGTAAAAAAGGTCAAAGGCCAACGTTTTGATTTACGTTTGTAGCTATAATTCTGGAGCATTCTTTCCAATGCCCCCTTGTTCTCATTATAATTTAGTATAGCCTGAGGGTTGTTTTATTTTCTGCAATGATATCTGGCGCATAATGCTCGCTCGACATCAAAATAACAGCCTTAAATTTTTCACAGCAAAGGTACATTTGTACCTTAGTGTGAAGGTGGTATAGGGTTATCCAGTTGTGATAAATTCCTGCTAGATTTTTGTTTCATTTCTAAATCTTCTCTTCTGAATTTTTAAATTGAAATTTATTAGTTTTTACTTTGTACTTCTTACCTTTTACTTGTATAAGCTCTTGTAAGTTTTTTATTTTTATCTTTAAGCGAAATCATAATAAATTGTACTTAAATTTAAGATCATGAATCTTGTGTACAATTTTATAAATAAATAAATGAATTGAATTGAAGATCTGTCCATACCTAAAGATTACCACCATACTTAAAGATTAATCTCTGAGGCCATCCATCATCAATTGTGTAGAACCATTTACCAACACTAGCATCAGCATCCAACCTTCAATGAGGAAAATCCCAACAAAAAAATAATGATTTCAATCTAAAACTTATTTCTAATTTCAATTTATCATTAAAAGGCGAGATTTTGTCAATAAAATGAAAATCCGCAAAATCTGTTAAGTATAAAACCTTTATCGAATCTATACGTGCCTTGCATAAGAGAAGAAAAAAAATCCTATCATTTTAAAAGCTATCTCGAAAATAAAAACCGCTTCAGGTTTTCAAGCTTTAATTAAATTTTTTTCTTAAAAAAGTGAAAAATGAATTTCCTTTGTAAATTGCATTGTTGGAAGCAATTGCAATTTTCTCGAAACTAAATTTCCATTGCGAGGTAAAAACTTAAAACCTTTAAAACTTTTCCATTCTAGCCAGCTCACTTCCTAAATACACGGAGAGAAGCTTAGTAATTTCATTTTCACACTCAACTCACCACCACCACAGCGCATTATCCCGAATGTGCTCAGCATGGCAAAGAAATTTATTGGATAGATCCTTGCAAGTCCAAATCGATTTCCAGCAGGATGACAATCCACAAAAAAAAACAAAAAACAAAAAAAAAAATGGAAAGAAAGGGGTGGGGGATGATTGATTCATATAGCTCTAGCAGTCGGAAATCAATTGCGTATGCAATTTTTATGTAAGAAAAATAAGGAAATTGTTTTGGAAAGACATAAAGATTCGATCTGACGTGCAATAGTGTCTATGTATATGTGAAATGTGGAATCGTAGAAAGGGAAGTTCACACAAATCTGCAGGTACTGGAACAGTTTCCGGGAAATCTAAAAAGAAATGTAGTTATAGGAATGAGTTGAAATCCTTTGCTCAAGCATCTAACGCAAATAGTTAGTCTCTTTTTAAATTACCAATTACCTTCTATTATAGGAGTGCTTCTATAGAAATACCCTAATGTGGCTGAATGGAAAATTTCGAAAAAATTTTAATTTCTTTCAATTCTGATATTTTTTTTCGAATTCCATTTCTTTGTTCAAAGTTTAAAGGGACACAGCCTGGGTTATGCTTAGTTTTGAAGCACCAACAGCAATAGAATGCAGACAATCCCAACAATCCTTTCAAGTACTCTGTAAGACCAATTAACTGTATATTCAACAGATTTCTACTCTTACGTATTATATCCTGGCTCTATAGGTAACTCACTTCACTTCATCCATTGTGGGTTTGAATTTCGCTACCATCTCTCTGTCTGATATCTGCTTACAACTATGAATGAATTGGGAGCGCTTTCATAGACGGAATAGAATGAACGACCACAGAAGTCCCCCAGACAGATTTATGCAATCGACATTGACTTCTTTGAAAGAAAATCTCTAGAACTCACATACTGTGGAGCTGCATCTTACTGTAGAAAGGTATTCTATTGCGGTAAGGATACAATTTGTTTGTACATATGTATGCTGTGTAGTCTGCATAGATACGAAAAAATTTCAACCGAAACGTTACCAACTGGCTTTGTTAATTTCTCCACCATAACTTCAGGTGTAATTGGACGATGCTGTGTGATGCTTTATTTGTGAAGGTTCTTTTTTTTCATAACATTTCCAGGTTGTGAGCTGATTTAATTATTTCCGTTCGTCTGGCAACAAGTTATGTAAAAGGGAGCGGGCCTTTCATATATGTACCTACCTGTTGTAATTACTGAGATTTAATTCAAATAAGTAGTGTATGAAATAAGTTAAAAGTTTCAAATGAACAGGGTCGTAACAGGATATTTTAGAAGCCTCCCGTAGGCAATACTGGGCTCCTTTGATAAAGTTGCTTTAAGATCAAAGTAATTTTCATCATTTACTTGTTATATTTGTAAGGCATGTTTCTAGAAGGTCTAAATAGTAGGTAGTATTAGGAGAAGTAAGATTAGTTGAATTTTCAGTGAATTAATATTGGAAACAAAATAACGTAACATAAATAATAGTCTCTATCTGGACGCGTCCAACATTTCTAAAATTAAAACAAAATGTATCTTTCCTTTTTATAATAAGTGTGGGAAGTATATTAGGAAATCAATTATTTTAATCATAACAATGGGGTCGAGAAAGCAGGTTATCGCCCCGTTAATTTATCGCGTAAATAGTTTATAGCCTTAAAATGATACTAGTATATTTTATTGCCAGACAATACATATAATTTATATATAGGGTATTTCATAATTGGTGTACATAACTCAAGAGTTTGATAGCTGAGGTGGAGACAAGCAAAAAATTATATGGTTAAAGGGGAGGGGGGTGTTTTAAGATTTTTAGTACTTCTTCCACTTTGCACCCTGTAACTTTCTTGATATTTTAAATTAGAATCCCAAAATTTCCAGTATTCACTCATTTTGTACGGAAACTAAGACTTTGACGTACCACTTTTTTTTCAATTACTTAGAAGCCCTGTTGATTACGTTCATATTGATACCTAACTCTTATATCTTTGATTAAGAATACAACAACTGTTTTCGAAAATTTCATGAACTTACCTCTTAAAAATTTCAAACTTATAAATATCTTTCAAGTAAAACAAGTTTTACTTAGTTAGTTTGTCTGTTTTGTTTTTGTTTTATTACCTCTTAAGGAATAGTTTATTATGCGTACTCACTCCTGCTATAATAAAGAATAATCAAGCTATTAAAATTAGTTTATAATAAATTTTCAATATGTGTTCAGTCCCAGTGGCGGATCCAGCTAGGGGGCGCCGGAACCGCGCCCCTCCCTGAAGTCCACTAAAAAAAAATTGCAATAGATCTTCTGAAATTTTCTTAACAAAATCTATTCTACTGCCCTTTTTGTTAAAAATATTAAAAATTTTTGGAAGCGTCCCTTATGGCTAGCGGCTCAGCCCTCGCTCACTTTAAGTCGTGATTGTTAAATCCATAGAGGAAACAGGAAGTGCTAATACCTTTTAATCCAATTATGTACATGAGCGTGGCCTCTTTTGGGGTGTTTGAAGCAGGACAGAGCTTATTCGCGTAAAAACGATGGAAGGTATGTTTTAATTGACAACAGCTGCCAATTGATGAGTCATGGATGTAAAACAATTCAATCAAGGATAGCAAAGGTTTCTGGTCCGTGGTCAAAGCCATCAGGAGCAACTTCACCAAGACCTCTACAGCTTCACTACTTAACAATGGTGAAGTGGTTGTTGACTCCCTGGATAAAGCTAATATTTTGGTTGGTAGATGTCTCAAATTTTCGTTTTCTACTCACTTCACACACACCTATTTTGCATCTCCCGTATGGATGCATACGAGAGCTAATACACAACCTTAGGAGAGGCCTGTTAAAGATTCTATGATTCGGAAGCTTTATACTTCCACCTTTTACAAACCGAAACAAAATAAATAATTTAACACCTCGTTTGACTTACGAGACTGGCAAAAGTTGAACGTTTGGTAACTTTCTTCGTTGAGAGTAGTATCTGTTCGACTCGGAACTTTCAAGTGATAAATATTGTGCATTTGATATTTGCGAGTGGTGGCGAGTGTCTTAGGGCTTTTATATATTTCCAGGCTACACCATTTTTGAACCATAGTTGGGCCCCCTCCTCACACACATCCTGGATCCGCCCCTGTCAGTCCACCTATATCTCCCATAGCCACCTTTAGATCCTTCTTTAATCTACGTCCGCATATTATCCAATCGTTCCAGTAATGAGGACATTTCTACAAGAAAAGGATGCCACAAAGTATCATGTCATTAAATATTAGAAAAGAGCACATATACTTATTTAATTAGCTGAATCCTCTACCGCACGCCTTACCCGTAGTCATCCTATGCAATATTTTATCTGAAAAAAGTAAAAAAGCTAGAATTGGTCTAAGACCAATGCTTATGACACTCTAGATGAATGCCCGTATGAAATTTCGTATGGTCACCCATTTGAGTAATTTTGATTTTTTGGACAGAAAAAATGATTATAACCAATTTTATAGGATTTCGTATTCGGAGGAAGTTTTTAGTATAATAAAAATGTCTAGTACTGATCGTTTTCACAGTATTCGTAAAAAACCTAAATTTTTATATGGAAAGGGTTGTCCGATTTATTCCATTTTTGAAGTTTTATTTGCTATTGCTATGAAAACACTATGTACAAAATTTCAGTGTCCAAATATATAGTGGAAAACGAAATTTTTGTATGGCAACCACACGAAGGAGTTGCCCGATTTGTTCAATTTTCGAACTTAATTTTACTTTTTTTTTAAAGTCCGTGTACAAAATTTCAGCTCTCTAAGTATACGCGTTCTCGAGTTATCGTGCGCACAGACAGACAGACGGAAGGACATGCAAAAATCAAAATAACTTGTAATAGTGTGTGTCAAATCCATTTTGCTCTACCATCATTATTCCTGTACGTTACAAACGGAATGATAAACTTAGTATACTTTATAGATTTTACCTAGGGTATAAAAATAAAGAAAAAGTCATTAATAACATACAAAAAGTAAAAAATATCACAAATTTATCTAATGTATACATGTCATATACAGTAATCCCCAGATAATAACAACCTGTTTATAACAAAAACTCTTATATAATCATATATTGTCAAAGCCCGCAACATTTTCCTAGTAATTTCGAACACTTTTACTCTATTAATTGCCTATTAATAATACCCCCTTTATAGCCATTAATAAAGCGCATTTTAAATATTCTATTTTCACAGTCAGGTTCAATTTTTCTATTCAGCACATTCGTACATTAAGGTTATGAATATGTTAACTAGTGTAATGTTAAATATCTATGAAAAATTTCAGTGAAATTCATTAATGTTTGGAGGTCGTTCAAATCGAAAATAGTGTATTTTTAGCTGGTTTGTCTTTCTGGAAAACTGTTTCAACATTTTCTTTCATAATTTTTGATTTGACAATATTTTTCCTTGATTATTTTTTACAATTTAAGGAAACGTAGTTATATAAACTTGTTGCAGTGAAAGTCAAATTTTTCTATTTTTTATAAATTTTTTAAAATGAAAATTCGCACTTGGAAATTCAATTGTTTGACTTCGCGAAATTCTTTTGATAAAGAAAAGTGGCGAGTGGGTATACTTATTCTAATATATATATATATTACTTAGGCCCGAATTTCAATAACAACTTCTCAATAGTATTCGATTGAAATTTGTAATTAAATTATGATTTCTACTTTTTCGATTACCTTCCACACTTTTTCCTTAACGTGGATATTTCTGAACTGAAGTTGATCGCAGCCGACACCATCTTTACACTTTGAGCAAAGTTCAGTCTCAATCGAAGTCGAAGTTGCTAATTAATCTTGCCACATGCATTTACCATTTGGACAAAATCGAAGTCGACTGAGAACTCGTGTAATTCGAGCCTAAAGGGAGTCATTTCAAAGGTTATAGAATTACCTATAGAAGATAAGGAGTTTAACGAGTAACTAAAATGTGTTGACAACTTGGTATTTTTGCAAAATTAATAAACAAATAAAGTGGATAGTGGACGATCCTTGAAGCAGATCGTCTAGGCCAGGGGTGGGCAAACTTAATACGGGTATGATCGACATTAATTTTTCTCATTTTTGCGCGATCGACTTCGAAAAATGGGTTAATTTAAAAACAAATAAAAATTTAATTAAAGTGTTTATTGATAGTAATATATTAAATACATTGTATTTACTATTTTGTGCTATGTACTTTATTAATAAATATTTTGGATTATTTTTTTGATGTAGATGCGTGACATTCCATTTCATCAACAAGACTAGTAAATTTAGGCTTGTAATCATTGATGCATAATCGAATAGAAGCCATTAAATGGTCATCAGTCAGAGAACTCCTGAATTGCGATTTGATGGTTTTCATTTGAGAAAACGCATAAGTGGAACCAATGAATGCAAATATCCTGATTACCAATACGCGTACTCAATAATGAATATTTTTCTTCTTGTAATTAATATCAAAAAAAATTTTCATTTGCACGTGCTTTCAGAATTATATCTGATTTTATTGTTAAAATTTCTAACTCTAGATCTGACGAATTCAATTGAAAAGTATGAACAAGATTTGATGAAATATCCTCGTTATCGAATTCTTAAAAAGGAAATGAAATAAATTCAAAAATCGGTGGAAGGTTATTGAAATTTGCAAATCGTCCCTCAAATTCTTGATTAAAATTTTCCAGTTCAGAATAAAATATTTCAATATTACATTCACCAGTAAGTTTAATATGTTTTTCTAAATATGGAAAATATTTAAAATTTTCCTTGTATTTGTAAATTAAGCGAGTTGTAATGGCCCATAAAATCCGTCAGAAGTGCTAATTTTTTTACTCATACTGGATCTGCCAATTGTCCCTATTTTTCTCCCAATGTATCCAAAAATGGAATACTTTCAGGCAAAAGATTTAGAAATCTTTCCAAAAAGCTTTTTCGGCTGAACCAAATAACATGACAAAAAATAAGTAAATCTTCATATTCCGAGTCATTGCCTTCAAGTCGACTACGGAATAGACGCCTCCTTAAACTTCGTTCTTTTATCGAATTAGTAATTTTTACTGCCAAATCCGTAATATCATTAGCATCCAAAATTTTTGTAAATAAGGCATTATTATGAATGGCAATGGCAATGAAATGATATGAAATCAGGAAACTGTTCATTTTGTTTTACGGACAAATTGCAAAACCCCATTCTTATAAACACAATTGTTGACATCTTCTAAATGACGAGTTACATTTTTATTCATATCTTCAATACGACGAATAACAGTTCTGCGAGAAAGTTGCAAATCTTTAATTGCATTGAGAATTTCACTTTTATTTTTAAAGTTGGAAAATAATTTCTCGCTGCTATCAAGAAAAGCTTGCTCAAAAATTTCTCCACCCTGATAAGGCTTTTTATTTTTGCCAAACCGTACGTAACTATGATATGACATAAGATGCTTCAGTTGCCTTGCCATTTTGGTTTGATCCATAGGCTTTTGAAACAAAAGTTGCTGTGCGGTTATTTAATTCTTTAATTCTTTTATTATTTTTTTCTTAATTCGGTATTAACAGGGTAATCATTTTCATAATTTTTATACAAACTCGAAAAATGTCTTTCGAGCAGGGACCGTAATTATAACGATCAAAATGAAAAAAATCATGAAATAATAATTATTTTTGATTTTTAATTTTTTTGATCAGAGATAATAATTATTTTTGATTTTTATTATTTAAATCCTGAAATAATAATTATTTTTGATTTTTATTTTTTTTGATCAGAGATAATAATTATTTATGATTTTTATTTTTTTTGATCGGAAATAATAATTATTTTTGATTTTTACTTTTTTTCCTCAGAAATAAAAATCATTTTCCGATTTATATTTTTCTGATCAGAAATAATAATTATTTTCGATTTTTATTTTTTTTGATCAGAAATAAAAGTCATTTCATAATTGCATAATTATCTGATGATTTTTGAGTTAAGTAAATAAATAAAAACTATATGCTGCTAGTAAATTGAAAAATAAACCTGCAAATATTTGTTATTAATTACCAAAAATAAAAATTACGAAAATTTTGTTCAAGTTTTTATTACTGCACTACTCGTTGTTTAATTTAACAAAAAGTGTTTTTCTAACATTAACATCCGATAGATTACATCTAAGATCGCTAAGTATTAATTTCAATTACAATGACGACTTTATATATTTCTGTTGTTGCCAGCTACGAGTAAGAAACTAAAGGAGAGGCCCATCAACAACAATTTTCGTGCCAATCTCAAAAATGTGTAAGTTTATACACATATGTACTATAAAAAATTCGCATTGCAGGCGGATGGAAAAAAAAGTTTATGCAAGGGATTTTGGCGCGGTTTTTGAAAGTATGACGCAAAATTCTATACTAGCAGCAGCATATTGAGAGATAGTAATATAAAACAAGCTTTTGAGATTCCTGGATCCCCAGTAAGCCTATTTCTATCTTCGGTTGCCCAATAACTTGCCTTAAAATTTCATTTTTGGTAAATCTATAATAAGAAAATATATTAAAATTCTTTTACTTTTATCAAAATTTCAAATATTTACCAACATTCTAATTCCTAGCTTATTATTAAAAAAGAAACAAGTACAGTTTTACTAAATTTCCATATAAAAGAATGTAAATATTTTTCTATTTAGTACCCTTCCAATTTTAACCTTACCTACGGCTTTTGTGCTAGGGTAAATTTCTTTACCGAACATAAACAAAAGTGACACCTAGGGTACATGTAGACATGACATAGATATAACCACATGTTAGAAAGTGAGAAAAGAAATGGCATATATATACACGCAATGCCCTTTCCTTTAGTGTCCCAGTCCTAACGAGTCGGAAAAATAGGGCTCTAAAGTCGCGTCCTGCACCCATTTGAGCAATTAAGGACTGCTATTGTAGAATAAATTTTTTTTTTTTATCGGACTTTGTATTAATATACAGACCACATTTTATACGTAATTTGTAAATTATGTTCAGAAAACTCAAACTCTGGTAGGGGGACTGGTCCCGCTCGTCCCCACTCTCGGTGCGCCCCTGGGCAGCAACAGAAATATATAAAGTCGTCATTGTATAGACTTGCATTAATAGTGCACGCTGTTCCGCCCACACAAGTTAGTGTGGAAAGGGCATTTTCTGCATAGAAATTAATACTTAGCGATCTTAGATGTAATCTATCGGATGTTAATGTTAGAAAAACACTTTTTGTTAAATTAAACAACGTGTAGTGCAGTAATAAAACTTGAACAAAATTTTCGTAATTTTTATTTTTGGTAATTAATAACAAATATTTGAAGGTTTATTATTCAAATTACTAGCAGCACATTGTTTTTATTTATTTACTTAACTCAAAAATCATCAGATAATTATGTGATTATGAAATGACTTTTATTACTGATCAAAAAAAATAAAAATCGAAAATAATTATTATTTCTGATCAAAAAAATATAAATCGGAAAATGATTTTTATTTCTGAGGAAAAAAAGTAAAAATCAAAAATAATTATTATTTCCGATCAAAAAAAAATAAAAATCAAAAATAATTATTATTTCAGGATTTAAGTAATAAAAATCCAAAGAAATAATTATGGAATGATTTTAATTTTAAAAATCACATTTTTTTAATTATTTATCATAATGAAACTGCATAAAAATATATTACTATGCGACTTATTCCCGCTTCGAAGAACCTCCGCTAGGTACGTGATTTATTCATTTGAAAAATCAGTAATAATAATTATTTACGGTCCCTGCTTTCGAGATTTCCTTTCTTGGCAAGGTATGGAAATTATATGTTTTTTGTTTTTTCTACTAAAATTTAAATTATTATACATAGAATATTAAACCGAAATTTTATTTTATCTAAAATTGATATTAATCTTTGTCGCGCTGTGTGGGACAATTCACAACCTCGGTAGCAGAGAGACGAATGCAAATTGCAAGTCAGTTGACTCTGAATTCCCGCGAAAGTAACGTGCGGGACGACAACGTCGAAAATTAAATGAAATTTTTACTACTTTTATTGCTTTTAATTTAGCAAAATACGAATCACATGTATATAAAAATATATGAAGTAAATATGTTTTAAAATTATGTGTAAAATCTTTGATAATTGCTAAATTATTTCTATCAAATATTACTGCGGTAGGAAATTGTCCTTCACCGGGCGTGACGAGCACCGTAAGAAAATTTTTAAATATTAAACCAAAAATTTATTAAATATGTTCAATAAATTTACCTACGCAAAAATAATATCTTAATAATGCGAATTGAGAAGCTCAAAGGCAAAGAAGTACAAGAAACATTTTGTTAAAAATTGTTATAAGTGCATAAATGCAAACTAGATATACTCAAAATATTAACGAGAAAGAAATATAACTAAATTCATATTACGAGCTATTTTATAGCAGCCGTTATTATAACGACTTGCAAGTATCCGTTCTGGTTCAAAAGCCCTTCTTATAAGGAAGGAGGCATAAATGATTGCAAATGATTAAATTATTACCTTCTTATTAAACCAAAAACCACCGAAAACACTATTTTAACCACAACAAAAAATTATTAAGATATACGGATTATTTTAATTATTATTCCAAAAAATTAAGACTTTAAAGAGAATTTAGGATTAGGAATCCAAAATGTTTAAGTGTTATATCTCAAAAGTGTAACTTGTACCCCTTTGTTTTTGAGCCCCTCAATTGTAAACAAAAATTTTTTTCTCATTGTTTGCTTCAGCTCAGTACACTACATCACAAATAAAAGTACGGTAAGCAATTGCTTAAGCAACTGTAAGACATATGCACTCTGAGTAGCGACAGCTAGTTGCATCTCACAGCAAGCGTATACAGTAGAATGAGTAGAAGGGAGTAGAAGCACTGCCAAAGATGACTTAATAAGACGATGGGAAGCAGGCAGAGTGAAACGCGCACTCACGTGTGCACATGGCGCGTTCCATTTTGCTGCGTTTGCGTGAGTTGTTGTCATTGTTATAAGCGCACGCACCCATGAGTGAGTAATTCAAAATAAAAAAAACGCACACTCGTGTGCGCACACGAAATTTATCACTGCCAAAACCCTGGAGAATACTTCACAATCCATGAAACACACTCCCTCCCTACCACATGCAAGGCCCAACGTAGTCCTTACATTCAAAAATATTTGCAGTGTTCTTATGTAAAAGTGACAAAAGTTTGATTTGAATAGCTCGTCCGCCGATTCATACAGAAAAACGGCGTTCTGTTAATCTTAAGCTTGCTTTCTTGTCTTCCGAAACGTAATATAATTTTCATACCTTTCCTAACAAAATTATTTAAAAAAAATTATCTTAACCAAATGACTACGATTCCTCAAACAAAAATTCTCAGCTGAGTAATCATTGTAAAGGCCGAATGATGCCGACACGACATTAACAACGACAAATTAAATGTTGACCTACATAATGGCAATACCATGTTGCTGTACACAATTTCGCCGACCGATTTTGTCGCCGTAACCAGAGTTAGGAATAATTCAACTTTTGTCGTCGTTGTCGTCGTAATTTGATTTTGACAGCTGAGAGTAATGAGCAAAAAATTACTTTAGAGGAGCAATTAATTAATTTAGTGAGGGAAAAGAAGTATTTTTATGCTAAAAGAAATCCTCATATCGAAATACATATTTAAAAAAAAAAAATAAGTAAAGAATAAATTGGAGAAAAGTTGAAAATAAGTGATAGATGATATTTTGTAATCCACATAAACTCGGCGTTAATCATTGTTTATTAGACCTTTACAATTTTTTTTTATATCTTTCTCATTTTGTTAATAAATTTCAACAAATAATTTTACCAACTACATATTTTGATATGCCAACGAACATAAGGATGTCGGTGTCATTGTGTTAATTCGGCGACATTTACGACGACAGTGTCGTCGTAATTGCCGTGTCGGCATCATTGTGTTTCGGTCTTAATGGCTCTGTGCCATCATGGCATGCCGTGGGCTGATGATATCGAATGTAGCTGCCTACAGATTCGGACTACGGCTGCACATACACACTTGCAATTATCACTCAGCTGAGAGGTATTGAGCGTAAAACGGTGAGGTTACTTGTTAATCAAAACTATTTTATTATTTTGTTAGGTAAGATATATAGTAATTGTAGCCTTTGGGATGATAAGGAACCAATCTGTAAATTACTAGAAGACTTTTTTCCTGTGTGGATAGTAGTTTAGGCTCTATAGCATATATAAAGCCAATGTTTAGCAGTTTTCCATAAGTATCAATATAGAACACTTTAGAAAATGGACTAAGCACGCACACATATAGATTTCTGTTTCATGGCTTGGGAAGTATTCTCGAGGGAAGAAAGTACAAACTCGCGAATAAACTTTTTTAATATTGATTATTAACGTTTTCTACATAATGTAGGTATTTCATAAATGAAATTTCACACAAGTTGGAAATAAGCAATGAGAAATTTCGTGTGCACTTTCTTCGCTTGAATTACTCACTCGTGAGTAACGAGCAGTGAGTGATTTCGTGTGCGCATGCGAGTGTGCGCCTTCTTCCTTAGAATTACTCACTCGTGAGTAATGAGCAGTGAGTGATTTCGTGTGCGCACGCGAGTGTGCGCCTTCTTCCCTTGAATTACTCACTCGTGAGTAATGAACAGTGAAAAATTTCGTGTGCCCACGCTAGTGTGTGTTTCCTTATTTTGAATTGCTCACTTCATGTTTCATCGTCTGCAAAATTTTTGGTACACATTTTAAATTAACTTAGTATATTATTTAAAATATCTGCGATCGACTGTCTAGCTGTACGCGATCGACTGTGTGCCCACCCCTGGTCTAGGCAGTGATGACGAAATATTGGACGTTCTTGAAAGTGATGCTTCTATTCATAGGGTATCAAGCCGTAAGGACGCGATTCTTGCGCTGGACGTTGTGCACAAATACTTACTTGTAAATGATCTTAAAAAACCTAGATTTACTCAAAGAACAATTTTTATAAATGTCCGTAAAGTCCAAGGCACAAATAAAGATTTCCCAAGAAATAGTGTCAAACGGAAGTCCACAGGTAGAGCATCCCCAGCGGTACTCGAATCATCCCATGTATGTTCTGCAATTTTTTGTAGTTTACGAGTTATGTATTTTTCGGGATTTTTTCACCAAGCTGCTAATTCGAAGACATTTTTGGTCATAGTGACTTTAATAATTGAGACAAATTGCTGATTTATTTATTTTTTCAATTTAGATGAATGTTAAGCCCATCTAATGACAAAATATTTGATCCCGTAGCTCATATACCATTGCGCCAAAAGAAATTTTTAAATTCCATAAAGTCCAAAATAAGAATATTTTCCAAAATTTATGAGGGCGATTAAAAAACAAAGTCATGTAACTTTTTTCAGCAAAACTTATTTTAAAAACTTCCCCATTTCACTGGCTATTTACCGTTTTCCGATCGGACATAACCCTACCGAGTTAGAGTTAATCCAAGGTGCGAAAAATCTAGTAGGTACCCCAGCTCGAACAGATTTAAAACTTAGTAAGTTTTGAATCGAATTTTAGGTATGATGTCATAGAGATATTTCAATAAAATTTAAACGGTAAATAACCAATGAATGGGGAAGTTTTTAATATCAGCTTGGATGAAAAAGTTATGTGAGTTTTTTTTTTAAATCGCCTTCAATATTTTTGGCACATCTTATTATTTTGAGCTAAATTGGAAAAAGATCAGCAATTTGTCTAAATTATTAAATTCGCTATATCAAAAATATCTCCGAATTAGTAGTTTGGCCAAAAATCTTGAAAAAAACCGAATTAGTAGTTTGGCAAAAAATCTTGAAAAAAATCGTAATTCGTAAACTACAAAAAATCGCAGAACATACATGGGGTGATTCGGGTACCCCTAAGGGTGCTCTACCTTCCGCTTGACACTATGCCATGTGACATCCTGTATATACATTTTTCTTGAATAAAAGTGTTTCTTGAGAAATTTATGTTATTCTTTCAAATTTAGGTATAATCAGCAACTCTATAAGAAATATGTAGTTCGTTTGTTGTATCATAAATCGCGAAATTTTCTGCTTTTATTTGGGGATTTTTACAAAAGCACATTTTGTGTTTATTGTCAGGATATTGATTATAAGCAACAGTTAGTTAAAATCACAAAAATTTGGACCCTCGTTCATGTAGTTTTATGTGGGGATTACTGTAGTGACAACACCGAGAAGCGAGCACTCATAACTGCATACAGCGGCTATATAACACCAACGAGCCGCCGCAGAAAATCATTCTTGACTCAGAGTTCATCTGATTCGGAGACCACTCCGAGTAACAGGAATATCATTTAAAACCTCCATTATACAAGATTAATTCTACATTTCAGAGATTAATCTGAAAAGTCCTTTCATTTCCTAATCTCCTGCCCTCACCTTAGCAGAAAAATAATTCTGCCGCAGAGATTAATCTGCAACTCTCCTACCCGCACTTACAAAAGAATAATTCTGATGCATAGATTAATCTGCGCTACTTTGTTATAGAAGCATATTGCTATCCTTTTGCGTACACGCAAAATAATTCTATACTCAGAAACTAATCTGAATTATTTCTTTATAGAAGTATATTGCTATCCTTATGTGTACACGAAACATAATTCTAGGTTCACAGACTAATCTGACTTCTGCCAGCGTACACGCTGCAGCACTTCTCCTTTTCAAAAACACATTCTATTCATAGACGAGTAATTTTATTCTCCTTCTTACTTTACAGAAATATAGAAGTGGACTTCCAGTGACGTCTTTTGGACTTAATTTTTTTAGTGAAATATTAATTTGATTTTTTCATTTGAAATGTTGCTGTAGTCTTAAGATATTTTTGTTTGGCTATCTATTGTGATATTAGTGTTAGCAATTTACTGAATTAAATTTTTATATTTGCATTTATTAAAAAGGCTAAGTTATCATTTTAAAAAACGGCACCCTCCTCCCTAGTTCGAAACTAGATCTCACAATATGATTAATGCGCTCCATTACGCAGATTTGTGCCCTTCTTAGAAACTTCTTGGAATGTCAATATATTGCAATTGTATCCTTACCTCTTCGCAGGCATTATGCAATCGTTATTTGAATTGTTCACATGTAATGATTTGCATGCATTAGAATGTAATTATCGCTGCTTAAGTCATACTTAAGTGGACAGAGGGCACCCTGTACTGATTTAATGAATATTGGCGCCGAAAGTAACAAAGTATCTTTCATGAGTATTGCTGAAAGGCTGGCAGGAGAGCACTTAATATAGTATAACCGTCCTCTTATTTTTTTGCGACTTGAATATGTATAGTTTATAGCTTTAAGAAATTCAAAATCCACTCGAAAATGAACGACGAACTACTCTAGAAACTACTCTAATTCCAAATTATGATAAAATATATTTGTTAAACAAAAAAAATCATGGAATTTATTACCCAAATATAATACTTTTGGCATTTTGCACAGACAAATAACTGATAAAATTGCAACAAGCATAATCCGAATTATCCCGAACATATATCTCAGTGACAGTTCACAAGAAATATGTTCTTTATAGACCGCAAGCTTTAAATTGGCACACATACAATTGCAATTGCACCTCCCAATTTTCCGCTCCCGCTGTGACCCATTGTTTGCATTTAAAATGTTGAGCCTTCCGAGTTTCATAATTTATTAGCAAAGTCTGTGTATATGTGGATTTCATTGGGAGCGGGTGGGGCTTATTTGTACAATTGAACTCTCAATGGCTCCTAACGATTACAAATTGATCGATGCATTTTTCTGAAAACCATGGACAAAAGTCACAGGAAATTGTTGTCCCACCAACCCAGTCTAGCTAGATGCGTTTTCCAACAGGAACTTGTGTTTTAATGCAAATCAAAATGGTTATCACGCTTAGGAATACAAAATTCAAACTTCTGTTTATCAAAATTACACATACACATGCATACAGTCGAACAGCATAGAACTACATACATATTCATGTATGTCCTGTGGTTTACTGCATTAATTGAATCAAATTGAATATGGCTTTGTTGATACGGAATTTCCGGAAGACTCGATATGTGTTGATAACAGTTCAATAAGCAAAGCACATGCATGTCTCCTTCAATAATACTACATGCATGCACTTCAGAAGGGATTCGTTCGTCCCATGGGAGTCGTATGGTTACATTTCAGGTGCTTTGTTGAGTAGTTTTCAGGTAAAATAGGTTACAGGATGCGATAATAGAATGCACGGCATACAAACACTAGCTATACTTGCTATGAATCATGGAATGTTATCGTTTTCGGGTCTATCTTATGCACATATGATAGGTATGGAAATTTACGACATGAATCATGTCAGCATACGAGTATATATTAGATTTTGTATAGGTAAAAGATAGAAAATTATTTTGTGGCAGTAAACGTAGAATTATGGAAGAAAATGGTGTGAACACTTTTTTTTATCTGTCAAAAAGAAAAGAATATGAAGAGGAAGAACGAGGAGTTGTTGTAAAGTTCACACGAGGACACATGTGGGACGGCTATTATGTTCATGTATGCTCAGGTTAAATAAAACCCACTTCCCACTTTTTTGGTGGTGGAAAGATCGTTGGAAAAATGAAACTTTGCTTTGTACTTGTTTCCTATATAGAAGGGCAGTGGATAAAACAAGTTCCGTTCCGTTGATTGGTTAGATATGGATTGCGCTAAAGACTTTCTGGAAGATGCAAAATCTATACATCGGTTAATTAGCTCGATCCTCTGTATCAGCTGTGTGATCGAGGTAGCAAAATCTACGCCGGTAAATATATTTTTATTGGTGGGAAAGATTCTTGTTTTCTGAAATCCCGATATTGCATTTAGTAAAGTTGCCGATTAGGCAATTTCGCGTAAGCGACTCCAAAAATACTTCGCGAGTTGGAATTAAGTGACAATGCTTCCAGGATTATTACGCAAGCACATCTCTACTACTTGGCATAATAGACTAGGTGCTTCGCGGGCCCATAAAGCAAATATCTAGTCGGCTATAGGTAGTGGGTTCAATGTGAAGGGAAACTCAATATTCTAATTCAATTGTTCCTTGCGGCTTCTATTAAATATCGGTACTTCATGAGCGTGGTATGACTGTTCAACAACAATAGCGGGCGACAAAGGCGAGACATAGGTATTGCACAGTATATTTCATACAATAGAAAAACTTAGAATAAACTACTGAAAAGTTAATTTCAAAAATTAACTAACCCTCATAATTCTCCCAAAACTATTGAAATCGCCAAAAAGTAGGTAGTTGCCGGGCCGCGAAGCTCTACTCAGGTACGATGTACGTGGTAAAATGTATTCTCGTACGCCAAAGTACGAGACATATGGAATTTCGGCGTCAAATATTTTCCAATCAGAGTTTTTGCATTGGGACCTGGTGAAAAGTGATGATGATAATACTAAGGACACTAAAATAAAGCTACATAAAACAAATTTTCATAGAGTCTGGTTCAGCTGACATCATATCCCACCTACGAAAACACAATATACAAGAGAGAGAAAGTTGTGCATCATCTCACCGCAATTATCATACCTATATGTTATCTAACTAATAACATAGTATGTGTTTCATCCTCAAAAGAAGCCTTTTTTTGTACTAAAGGAAACGTCATTATAGAGATGATACTAAGAACATTAGCCACACTATAGAACTCGACCAAACCAAATATGATAATACAGGAGTCAAAGGAACAGTCATAGGACCCATTTAACAAGGATATAAACACTTCTCCGCTTAACAACTTGACGTATCAAATAGCTCATAGTACAAATAGTTATTTGTATGACTAATGTGAAGCTCGAAACGATAGTAGATTAGAGTTTGTAAACTTATTTACTTTAATATGGATGATAGAGACCACTTAGATCTCAAGCATATAGCCAAGCAAGCAACAGAATGAGAAAAGGAAGTTATAAATTTAAAATTTAAAATAAAAAAGCATTCACCACAAGTTCATCATACTTTATCCCATATATGTATCATAAAGTAACATAGCAGATGATTTAGCCCTCAACACCTCTAACAATATTAATTGAAAATAATAGATTTAGAATCTTGTACCATTCCACCTATTAAAGGATGACACATGTGATGATCTTTTAACACACTTACTTTACTAAGGATATGGGATGAATATCATGCAGATATTCAACAAGTAACAGAATGAGAAATGAAGTTGTGCACCACAAGCTCATCTTTCATAATATCATAAATGTTTCATAAAAAAAATAGTATGTATCTCTATCAATATCCATTGCGAGCAATAATAATGGCTAACGATAAATCCGGCTCGAAGGACCAATGTTGCGGCCTCTTATAGCCTTATGCAACTCACCGGTAAATAAAAAGACCTTGACTGCTTGAAATACGTTTTTTGATATATATTTTTATTTAACACAGACAGTTTTCTTTCTCTTATATAACCCATTTTCTACTATTATTAAATTTTTAAATTAAACTAAATCTATACTTAAAATTACAGTCGTTCAGTCTGTAGTGAAACAAAAAATAATAATAAGAAAACTACAAAGTATAAAAAAAAATCAATGTTTCAACTTGAATTCAAAGTTACATGAGTTCAAAGTGAACTCAGTTTAAAATAATTCAAACAATTAAAATCCCTATGACGAAGTTGTTAGTTTTTTCCCAAAGACTTTTTAAATAATTTTACCCTGGTAATAGCCCAATGCATGAATACTCTTCTACTTCCGGAATTTTTAGAGTTCTGTCAGAGAAGTATTTTTGCACTGGTAATAATCCAGTACCTGAATATATCTCTTATGGTTACTTGTACCTATGTAGTGTTCAATGAGTAGTTTCCATTTATTTAGAAAAACATTTTTACGTGGTAATGATCCAACACATGAATGCTCCTCTAAATTTGGAATGTTTCGAAATTTCAGAGAAATATTTTTGTATTTGTGATAACCCAATACTCGAAAATCTCTCTGAGAATATACTTCCAAAATCACAAAATTTATTAACAAATCGATATAATTATTTTCGAGAAATATATTTTTGCTTCGGTAATACCCCAATGCCCGAATATTCTTCAAGAAAATATTTTGGTTATAATCCAAATGACTCGACCTTACCGGTAACAGCTCTGGCTATTAAGTGGCTGACTACTTGGCTTGCTTAACTTTATATAGCGGGTCAGCTGCCTGCCATATTGCCTTTTGAAGCTTTGCTATCAACATGACCAATCACTGCATGCTATTTAGGTAACTTATTTAGGCCATTTATTTCAAATGATAATTTCAGAACACTTCGTATCTCCTCATAACATGATAGTTGACAATTGCTAATTATTTGACAATTCAATCATTTGTCATTTTTCTGTGTTGAAATTCGTTATGTTTTGTGTTTTCGTGGTTTTAATTTTTGTTGTTTATTTATTTATATATTTAAAGATAAATATTTCGCGTTAACTGTTGGGGGGGGGGGGGGGGTTATCCAAAAAGCCTGCCGCTGCCACCAGCCATAACAGAAAAAAAAACTATCAAGGCGTAGTACACACTCCAGCCCTGAAGGGGCCTTTACACCACTTAACCTTACCTTAGTGAAGGCGCAGATCTCATGCCTTCTTGGCCGCCAGGCCCCATCCACCCAATGATACTGAGAGCCGTAAGTATATCAGTATCTGTATGTTGACCTGAAAAGGAGAGAGGAGTAGCGGACCTAGTCAACCTTCATTGTGAGGAGGGCTCCAGGAGAGAGAAGGAGGAAATTAACAACTCTACGGCGCCATACCGTTGTAGGATTTCTTTAGTGCAACAATATTCCTATATTTATTTTACTTCTATTACTGTTCACCTTAACTCCCTATCACAATAAAAAATCTTGGCCTGACCTAATCAAAATTTACGCTTTTTCTTTATATAAAAAATTTCTGTAATAAAGCATGAAAAATAATTCTACATATTTCAGTTTTTGTCGATATCATTTAAATAAATAAGAAAAATAATTATAGCGAATATTAGATACTTGTTGAAATAAAAAATGAATCACAAATGCATAATTATATAAAAAAACGTCCCCACTTACAAAAATTAAATATTAAAGTCAAAAAATAATTTAATAATATTAAGTAACCAAATAATTAGTTACTTCAATGTACTGGTTACTGTCCTGAGGATTTATTTGAAAACTGTACTAAAGTCAAAATAAAAATTTTCTTCATGTTGCGAAATTCTGAATTTACCAAATTGCACGTATTCTCAGCACATGAGTTTCAAGTTAAATTGAATTTGGCAGGAATTGTCCAATGTCTGGATTCGTAATTTTTCTTTTTGAAAAAAATATTTTTAAACTTTTGAATTTTATTGTAAAAATTGAATTTATGTAAATGGCGTTTCAATAATATCTATCGTTAATTTTCATGAACAAGTTTTGAGATTCCATTTTTATATTTGTTCGAGCAAAAATAATTACTTTGAGCAAGAAAATTAACTTCAAAAGCTGTGATGGTTTTTTTTATGATATCTATCGTCTAAAGATTTATTTCGAGAATATTATATGTTCACACAATAGATATCTAACTTGCAAGATATATTCAACAATATGTTTTCTTTTCAAAATATTCATCCAAGCAAGGTTTTCGAAGACACCAGTATTAAGTTTAATTGGAAAAAAATGTTTTAAATAAAAACTAATTCGTGTTATTGGCACTAAATTGTATGGTGTCTTCCTGTTTAACCAATCTGGGTCATGTTTAATAAACAGATTTTTTAATAGAAATAGTACTTACATGTCCATGTCATCCGACGTGACTAAGCGCTTCATCAGACGAGGCTGGAATGTGGTTTAAAGTAAAGTTAAGGATATTATGTTCCCAAATGGTTAAACTAGTTACTCAGCTAATATCATGTTGTCGGGGAATTCGGGATTGTAAATAATAAGAACACTCGTTACTTTAATTGATTATTATTATTATTCCGTTAGTATAGTTACAGCGCCCTTAAGCTATTCGAGTAGGCTTATGTATATCTTAACACAAATAATTTAAAGTTAATACAATGTTATAAGAAAGCTCAAAATGTCGCGAGCTCCGCGGACCGATCACGATGTTCTTGCGTTCAATAAAAGGTGAAGACTAATTAATCTTTTCTTTAATAAAAATCTCTAATCATAATTGCAGCTTGGTCAAGCTGCTGACACTAGGGAAATTGGATATTCGCATGGAATGTGTTTACTAGAAATTGGCTAAAATGTATAAGCGGAATTGAATTGGATACAATTTATGTACGATAACGGGACTCGTGCAGGAAATGGGAATGATATGCACGGTTAAGCAAAAAGGTTGAAAAAGCTTGCTAAGCAAAATGTGCAAGCGCATGTAACTGAAGGTAGGTGGTCGCTTTACAACAATCATATGGATCTACAAAAACATTATTCAATTAATTAATTATGATGTATAACACAAATTCTTCAAAGTAACGTTCCTTAGCTAAATTTACAGAAGTCGAACGACATTTTGCCAGGTGCTGATTCAGATTAGATGCTCTTGCAGGTGATGCCAACGCTAGAGGCCATCGATTATTTGATTTTTGAGCATTAGCGACGTGATATGCTTTTGTTTAAAGCTCCAAGCTATGATAATTGGGGACATCCAAATGTAGTCTGGTAGCACTACTGCCGTGACGCCGAGCTGGCCACTATGGATGAATCCTCCGCTGAATTTATTTAATGCTTGTGGTGGATTTCTTTTAATGAAAAACTTTCACAACGCCCGTTGGCGAATGGTAATGAAAATTGATTGGGTGAGACCACGAATTTTGCTGGACATGCTTATCAAATTCCTTGACTATCGCAACAATCCTTTCTATTTCTGGACCCTTTTCTGTAATTCCTCGTACGGTTTTTTATTGGATGATTATTTTTGGTCCACTTTTGTGGCTTTTTCAATATTTTTACTCTCCATCGCTTTTATCAAACTTTCCACCAAGCAAAACTCTGACTTTTTTCAATCAAACTCTTAGACGTCCCTCTGACAGCCGCCAAAAAGTGACAGGAAACGCTCTTCTTGTCCGTCCATACAGAAGGCAGGCTGGGCACACATGATGCATCCAGTCTCAGTGTAGCATACTGCTACATGCCGTATGCTACCACCATAACAAGAGTTAAACGTCAAAATGACAACTACATATTTGTTTTGGTTGTCCACAAGCTGCCCCGGTGAAATATATAAATTGGCAACAAAAAGGTGTAAAGATGCTTTGGCTACAAATGTTGGGTAAGAAATTACAATTAATGGCAATGTTGTTGATATTTTTATAATAATTCAATACTCAAGGATTCTTTAATAGTTATTTTAATAGGAAAAAGTCGATAGATTGTATTTCTTTTAATTTTTTTTATTAAAAAATAACGTAATTTAAATCTTACATTTTTTCAGATACGTTGATGTCGCTAAGCAGTTGTACAAAGGAGGCTTTTTGCTCATATATGTAGGTCTGTTGAAACCTATAAATTTTAGAAAGATAAAGTAAATAAGCTGCAGAAAAATTAGCAACGGATCCATTATGACCAACATGGCATATTTTGACTAAACACTGTTCCTGTATGTCAAACCTTGGAGAAAGCTGCCTTCATATTGGGGCTGTTCTGTTTGGGGTCGCAAACGGTCTGAATTAGGAAATAAGGTCTAACAACATCCAATTTATTTAATTTATAATCTAAGTAAAATTAATTTTATTTACAGGATGTTTTTGTGAAATGGCTCATTCCACCAATGAAGAGTATTCAGATGAAAATCGTGAAGCAAATAGACTGGAAAAAACCACTAATATTGCAGCGGATATATTGGAGCTACTGGATACTATCTGAACACTTTGGAAGATATTTTACCAAAGTGGGAATACCTTCAACAAGTAAACTTGTGATAAAACGTTGCAATATAGAGGAAGAACTCCTCTTGCTCATAATAAAAGCTTATTTACTACATAGAAGGGTAGAAGGGTACTTTTGTAATCATCACACAACAAGAAAAAGATGTTTAAAACATTCTGAAAGGGAGTAAAGGAAATACTCAAATATAGTAATATTTTTGTTATAATCACAGCGTGATTCAGATCAAGATACCTTCCGGTATACCACTCGATTCCTTGAGGTAAGCTGATCAAAAAATTGTTCCTTCCTTTAGGAGTTGTGGCCAGTTGAAGATTGAACCACCCTATAGATTTTGGTTATTGTTGGCTTATTAAATAGCCAAGAATAGTAGCTGTCGAAAAGTGTATTCCTCTGCATTTGTTAATTAAGCATCTTTAAATTATTCTCAAATATTTCCAAAATTTTGAATTTTTTTACACACAAATTTCATAAATACCGTTATTTATTTCAAAAACTTTCTTCTATGTAAAAATGGTGATCATTTAATTGAAAGTGTACAATATACATTTTGAAATAAAATGATTTAACAGTTTCAGCAAAAATTTTGAAGTTTTGTTTCAAAGTGTACCAAGCTTTAAAGTAAATAAAATGCGTTTTAATTTTTTGACTTTCCCACCATCCTATGCATTCTTCAATGTGGTGATCTCATCGAAAGTAGGTGGACGTGAGAATTTTTTCTGTCCGATAAAATTGTTGTGTAAAAGAATTTATTACATAGTCTACTGAGTAATTTAATGATTTTGCAGTGAAATATTAAAAGTATTCTAATGATATGAATATTAGTTCCAAGTACACAAAAACTGCAAAAATTTTAACCTCTGTCAATTCATCCGCATGTGAACAGTTATAAATATGCCTTCTCTTGTAAATATTAATATTTTTAATTTTTTTTTTCAATTTTATCTTGTAATTATTATAGATACGATGTCTGCTTATACTCAGAGAAACAATATTTCAACACGAAACTCAAGAAGAATTAACTGTTTCAAGTTTCCAAAGTGATAACCAGAGAGTTGATATTACTTAGGACAATCAAAATGAAATTTTGAGCCCAATTTATTATCAAATTTTACCTGAAACTCAAAATCAGGTGACTCAAAGTGAACTTAATGAAAGTCATGTGTTCACGTCGTGGGGTGTGTCATCAGATGTATGTCGATTTCTATCTAAGCAAGAAATCACTTTTAAAATCTTGCATTTGTTGAAATTAAGCGATATACCCGCATTTTTTTCAAGTGGAAATATTAGTTTTGGGCAGCAAATAATACTTACAGCGAATTTGAAGGAATGGCAAATATTTATTTGCAAGTTAAGTATTATCAAAGAAACATAAAGACATACAGAATATGCAACAAGAGTAAATTCCTCACTCCTAAAATTTTTCAAGCACTAGGGCTGGTGCGGGCGAGCTGACGGGGGAAATTTGTTTTGGCTAGCAAAAATACAGAAAACAGAAAATGAGAAAACGAGAAAAACTCGCACGATCAGGCTCAGGCAAGTGAAATATTATGTAACAAAATAATTACACCATCCACAGCCAGTGCCCAAACACGACTGAAGTACTCAGACCCATTATGCCGCTTGTAAGAAAATCGTAGCACAAAGGAGAGAACAAAATACTCAGCTCTCAGCATCACTCACTGATTCGTTTGCACTGCCGCGCCATTATACCCTACCCTGGTGCTGGGCCTAGGGGTCTCCGGTCGAGAACCCAAGAAGAAAAATTTTCCGATAAAATTTCACACTCCTCATGCAAGTTCTGTATGTCTTTATGTTTCTTTGGTATTATCAATTACTTTTCATTTTAGGAAAGTCCACTAAATTCTGAGGAAGCATCAACACTTCCACTCACCAGTTCGGTAACGAAATGGATTGAATCTGTAACAAGTCTACCTACTGCATCTTCAACGTCTTTATCGCCTTTGTCGCCAACCTTTAGTTATCAAGGCTCTATGTAAAATTTAACGCTTATCTGAATTCATAAAATTTTAAAACGTTTCATTATTAGTGGTCCGTCATCTTCAAGTGCAGGGGACAACTTTAAACTTCTGAGTACACAAGATTTGATAACTCTTTTAAGGGAAAGTATAAAAGGCCAAATAATATTAAATAAATGAAATAACACTGGAAAACTTACTAATGAAAATCAGCGAGACTTAGTTCATTTGACAATTGATTTTTGTACTAGCCACAGGAAAAAGCTCACTCCAAATGACTCACAAGAAAAAGATTTTAACTATTCTTATTTAAATTTACCTCAAGGTGAAATTTTTTGTATGCATTTTGTAACTTTTAGGGGCACTATATATAGAAAAAAGAATTATATTACTATAAGTAAGAGTGAGAATGAAACAGTGCATTTGTATGAAATTTTAGAATTGATTTTAAACAATGGTAAATGTTTTGTTATTGCTCAAGAATTTGAGACTAAAAAATTGCTGTAAAAAAAATTGCCTGTAGTAAGAAAAATTGTCAATTTAAGCGATTTTGACGGTCCGCCTATTGAAAAGTTTTGTCTAATAGATTCTAGAGAAATAGTCTGGTTGAAGAAATACTATAATTAAGAACTTAATTAATGACTGTACTAGAAACAGATAAAATCGGTTACAACTTTAACTAAATGTACTATAATAATATAATTAATGTAATTATTATTATAATTAAATAATGGAAATATAAAGAATAATAAAAAGGAGTAAGTGAAAGTAAATATTTTTTTATTTGGAACTTTATATTATGACCACGCAAAAGTTTGTATGATTAGTACATTCGATTTGCAGTCCTGAAAATCTCCATTATTACTTTTGAAATAAAAGTTTGTAATATTTGGACCAAAGATTTAAAAATGTCCATATTAATTGCATTAACATTTGTATTCAAAATAACAGCATTTAGAATTAAAGTCGTTGAAAATTTGGTTCGAAATCGTACAAGTATTTGTTTTTACGTTTTTACACATCAAAATAAAATTTCAAAAACTTTAAAATAAGCTCCAGTTCAATTTGTTTTATAAACTAAATTCTTTACATTAAAAGTGGGCTCCTTTCACTGACATATATATAAATGGACTGCTTGATCTCCTGTTTCATGCGGCACCAATTTTGATTTCCGAAAGTATGCTCTCACTGACAATGCTACCAACTGTCGTAAACTGGCGCTATATTAAAATTATTTGCGAATTTACTTATATGCATGTCCGTGGGATTTACCGAATTTACCACAAAAGTATTTGGCGCTATTTGTATCGTTAAATTTTTATATTTTTATTATGAGTCGAAGAAATTGTTTTTTACAAGGCTTTTTACAAGCAATTTCTCGTTCCTAATCGTTACAGTTCAGTGGGAAAGTATGCTCTCACGGAAAGAGACAGGAATATGAAACTGGTGCCATTTGCTTTCATACATTTTTGGTTCAACAAGCAGTCCATTTATATACATGTCAGTGGTTCCTTTTGAATTGAAATGTAATTCATTATTGAATCCGCTATTAAAATATCAAATCAAAATGGGAAAGTTTTTAATTTATCGTTTCAGCCTCCCTGTAAAAACAAGTATTTTCCTTAATTTAAAATAAAAGCACCGCACTTTTGGCTAAAAATTAAGTGTAAAAATGCTTGCTTATATATTGAAAATCTTTGATTTTACCCGTGTTTTTTTCTCAGTGTAGATGACAGATCGGATATATCTAGTTTCGTTTGATACTTTTTAAAACTAACTAATTTTGCTTTTCAAGAAAAGCCGTGTTTTTAAAAAAAATTCAAAAGGGCGTATGTCATAAACTAGTCAATATAATTTCCCAAAAAAAGCCTACTTGAACAAAAAGTTGTAAGCTAGATAATTTTGTCAAACCCTAAAAGTGACAATTAAAAAGTTTCGGACACCATAGAAAAAACCCAAGTATTTACACTAATCTTGCACCAGCTTGCTGTTGTATTATACTGGGGACACACATATGGTATTGATACCATGACTTTGAACATCGCAAAGCTTTACCACGTAGTACAGCAGTCGACCCCTGACACAATTTTTTTGAAAAAATGTCACCAAATTAATTAATTTCATGTTATATGATATATTATTATGATATATTATTAATAAATTTGCTAGAGAGGTCAAACGCGCAACTAAAGTTATTAGCAATTAGGAGCAAAAGACGAGAAGCGCTTTATAGAAAATTGTATATATTAAGAATTTCATGGAGGGTTAATCTGAAGGTGTGAACGAAGGTAATCTTTAGTTTTGAATTATAAAATACTTATAATATTTATGTTAATTTTTATATAATCCTCAGTTTCAAAATTCTCAATATTGGGGAAAAGATGTGCCCAAGATGGAGTAGAGTATTTCAAGAATGCTTTTCGAGTGGATATATCAACATTCAATGACTATGTATAACTAAATATGGTTAAATGAAACAAAAAAATTAGAGACGGCGCAATCAACTGCATTTCACAAGAATAGCTGGGCGTTGGAAATGTAATAAGAAATATTTTGGTAAGTCTTTATTACATATTATACATTTTTTATTTTTTGTTCGACATGAAAAATTCTATCAATTTTTGCAAATTTTTTTGCAAATTTTTATTTTCTATTTTTTGGACGTGTTGTAGTAGATTTTGATGGCCCACCTGCCGGAGATAGTCCTGCCACCAAAGTTTTCAGCTTAAACTGATGACCCACCTGAAGATAATGACACTGGGGTAAAGCACCGTACCCATGACTCAGACGTAGAAGATTCAGCTCAGATGGATACCCTCGAGACCTGCCCGTTATTTGTTTCTCTTTTCTAATTAAACTTATTTACATTAATTATAATACATTAAAGATTTGAATTGCTATTTACCGATATCGCTTTGTCAGATTATTGGTATGTAAATGGCAGTGGTGTCAGTAGAAAACCGTCCTTACTAGGTTTGAATATTAGAATACCAACAAAAATTATTGGGTTTCATTACTAGGTACTTTCATGGTATAACAGGTAAATTCAGCTAGTATTCATCTTGTATGTAAAAACACCCTAGTATACCACGTAGTTTTCGAATACCATGGCATTAATACCATATGTGTGTCTATGGTATTAAACTGGTATGCAACGACACACACGTGGTTTATGTATGTACTATGGTACCTGTACTAGCTGTGTGTCATAACGATTACTTTTTAAAATAAACTTGATGATATTCTACCACAGGCTCTATATTGTTTTCTATATTACCTGAGAATTGCTTAATTCATTTATAATAAAACTCACCCAGTTTTCAGGAATTTACTGCCGACATCTCGTCCAACGCTCGGCAGTCGACGTTCATTTTCATTGGCAGGAACAGGGGCCCGCTGTTTTTGCAGTAAGACCAGCAAAGGCCAGTTGCGCCACTTCTAAGGACGCGATTATTAATAAGTATTAATTATCTATGTAGGAAAGTTGCAAAAAAAAATCATTTTTTTTAAAAGAATGCGACGTAAATTGTCCATTCTAACTGCCATAAAAGTGTATGATACAATAATAAAGTCACATTTTGAGTACTGCTCAACCATTTTTACTATGGGACTGAATCAATCTATTGACAGACTACAAAAATTGCAGAATATGGCAATGAGATATATATTACAATATCATCGGCGAACATTAATACGGATAATGTTGGAAACATTTGAAGTGGATGAATATTAACCAATGGTTCACAAACTTAAAAATAATTTACTACCAAGCTCTTTATGTCTGAATCTAAAATATGTTGGAGATAATCAGCCGTACCAGTTAAGAAATAACAATAATTTCAGATTAGATCGATTAAGAACAACTAGGGCACAAAATTCTATCATATATACAGGTATACAGTTATTCAATAATTTACCAGCTGCAGTAAAAATAAATTAATTTAAAAAACTATTTTTCTGACCACTCATTGGACTGGGGACACCTAACCCCCTCCCCCGCAACGACAAATATTGGTTGCGCTACTGATTAGACATGTTGTTTGTTGCATGGTAGCTTTAAGGCGGATTTCCATTACTGCGACATTTATATTTTGTAGAGATTTAGAGCGGGCCAACCACATTTTTAACAACGGCTTATGAAATAACTAGTGAGTAAGAGGAGTATGGCAAGTATGTCGAAAAAAATTTTGTCGGAGTATTTGTCGTGGATATACCATAAATAAGGCGAAAAAGTCAGAGATATGCCATAAAAAAGTTCTCAGCGCCAGTTCGACATTATGGGTTATCTCCGACTTTATGGCATATCTCCACGTATTTTACCTCCATTCATGAAGGAATCAAGAAGAAGATATCAATTCTTAAAATCATAGAAATAAATTATGTGATATTTATACAGCTACTACAAAAATCATATAAATAATTTTTTAACTATTCCGAAATTAATTCTAAAATTCTAAGAAATAAATTAATAAATTAAAATCTCTTACATAAATCAAAGAAGAATTTTTTTAAAGATTTTAAAGTGACATATCGCCATATTTTGGTGGGGGATAAGGTTTCAGGTTTCACTCCTAGAATAGTTTTACATATCACTATCTCGTTCTAAATCTCTGCAAAATAGAAATGTCGCAGTAATGGAAATCCGCTTCTTCAGTTCATTTCGTAACCTTGCTTGATATTGTTCGTCGTCATTTTTATCAGAAAAAACTAGAAATGGAAATTAATTTAAAGAAGAAACGTTCACTGATCATATAGAAGTAATTTTCATGGAAACATTACCTCAATCAAACTATGTTATGCTCTATCTTTGCATGTTCAATTAGGAACATTCGTGTAGCTTTTGACGCTTCTTCTAGTTCTACATTTTATGTTTATAGTGGGACCTACTATCTACCCAGCAAACATTGAGATGAATAATCATCAGCGCAATAATTTTAGGATATCTTCCAGTTATCATCTTCGGAATATTTCAGCTATACAAATGTATGAAGATTGCTTTTAAGTTGCTTAAGCAATAATTAGATGATATGAGTTCGGTTGCTTCCAATTTCAGCTTTACCTTTTTTTCCTCCAGACGAAAAGAGGACGATAACCAAGGGCGAACTTTTCTTCTTAGTTTCGCCTGGAGACTTCTTTGATGATAAAATGGTCACACATATGTTTATTTTTAATGAAGAAGATGCGTTATATGAAATTTTAGAACTTTTCATTCTGGTTTGATTAGCGTTCGGTTCGGAGTAAATTATAGTAAAGTTTCCTACATACATATATAATACTTTACTCTCATTTAGAATGTTGTATTTAAAAATTATTAACTCTTTCTATTACGATAGTGACCTTATCGAGCCATTTTGGCGATACGACTTTCCTCTCTTTCAGGCAATGCTCTTGTGATACTTCAACATGATTCCTCAACGATATCTTCCTCTTATATTCTACAGGTATTGCTTTCGTGTTCCCTAGATGATACGAAAGCAATTCCTTAAAAAGTATTGCATCGGGGCACATACCTTCCCGAAGGAGGTTACTTCCGGAATATAGAAGATGATAATCTTCCGCGATAAAATTTATCTTCGCCTGAATATGATGCGCGAATCATCTGCGTATCATCTTGCTTAGTAGGTATTCTATTCTGAGTTTTTATTAAAACCAATTTTATAGCACTTCATATTCTGAAGATGTTTTTAGTACAATAGAAACGTGGTGGTGGGTTGCCCGATTTATTCCATTTTTGAAATTTTATTTGCTATTACTATCAAAACGCTATGTACGCTAGCACTCTATGTCAATGCGTTCTCAGGCAGTGTCCAAATATATAGTGGAAAACGAAATTTTTGCATGTTCGAGTTGTCTCATTTTCGAACTTAATTTTACAATTTTTTTAAAGTCCGCGTACAAAATTTCAGCTCTGTAAGTACACGCGTTCTCGAGCGATCGTGCGCACGGACGGACTTACGGACGGACGGACGGGCCCAATGTCAAGCTGGCCCATACATATGTTTCGGTTCGACTTGATAGCCTTTGTTGTTCTGATCTTGAGTTTGGAATGATTGGGAGACTTACACGGTATTGTCCCTTCTTGGTGGACTCAGCCTACTGAGTCAAAGACAGGCAAGTTATAGTACGGGAGTCTTGACAGGCTGGCCGTCAACACCTAGTTGACAGGCTGGTATTAATCAATAATGTGACGTCTCCCTTAGTTGACTCTAATTTGCTATAGTCTTGAGCAGAGGCTAGTGTCTCGCAATTCTTCTTCATACAGCAGACAGTAATAACTAAAATAAAGGAGCACATGAAACGAGAAAAGAGCTGTTACCTGGGCTAGCTTGAAAATGTATCCCCCAATATTGATGTGAAGAATCAAAAGTCTGGTGTTTAAATTCTTGGTATTTCGTGGTGTTTTATTGATCCTTTTATTTATTTCTGTGATCCAAGTAAAATAAAGTAAACGTTATAATTAATTCTTACTTTAGAAAAACCAATTATTCTGGAACAAAACTGACGTAAAGCTAAACCTTATATTTTTATTTATACATATCAAATTCGCGGCCTACTATATTGTTACGAGCGTGGTCTTAGTTGGTTATTTAAAACACAATATTTAAATATAATTAACAAGTTCTTTCTTTATTTAACTCTACTGTTTACTCTCATAAATTCACAAACAATCAAATCAAATCTTTATTTATCGCTAGTACTGTATTTCTAATTATCGCTTCCTGGATGTGAGTAGCGCCGTATTTATACTCTACGAATTATCCTAGAACCTTCCTGAATATTCCATTCTCCAAACCCAGTTTACTAGGATGTCACTAACCTTAAGTTGTTTCCATTTCCAATAGATGTCGCTTGTATCACTTTGTGGTACGTAACAATATATATCCCTTTCCAGATTGCAAAATATATTTCGCTGAACTTAGCGCAAACCATACAATTGTGATGTGACCGCCCATGGAGGTTCGCCACGCGTCGCCAATCCGCCACATACCCTTTATATTTCATCTAGGTTATAAAAATATCCCGCAATTATTAGATTCCCTGGGACTTATAAATTTGGTGGTGATTCCTCGAATCTTATTTTGCAAGAATTGTAGTTAGTAATTGGAACAAAATCTATTCTCCAAGGATTGCAACATCTTTGGTGTCAATTTGAAAAGAAGTTAGAGATGATCCACAATATAAAAATTCGGGGTCTTTTATTTGGCGTAGGTATGGTTATGGTCTGAAATATAAAACTGCATGATTTGTACAGATTTAGGGCATAAGGTATATAATTTATGCAATCCACGAATGAGTTAGCCAACATATTAGCAAATTTACTGGCGGCCAAATCCAACGTTGTGCACAAATAAAAACTAGCAAATTGCCAGCCTTGGGGTCTTGCGCGGAATTGCTTCTACAGTTTTTCTATGGGTTTGGAAATCTGAAGTCTGCGGAGTCAATGTCATCATAAAAGCATTTCTGTTTTAAAAGACTAGAAAAGTACAAAACTCATCTGATAAAAGCTGTGGTCCCGTAATGGTAAGTATCAAAACAAGGGCGAAATGTTGTTTTACTCACATATTTAATTACTTAGAAACTTTAAAAGAAATGTAATAAATGCTAATGAAGAGCTTTCACACGTCCGCAATTTAAGGCATTCATGTCTGGAATATTTTTCATTCAATCAATTGTTATAAAGTTACGACGTACACTTGTATGCCCTAATTGTTCTTCAGCTCTGTAAAATTTGAAAATGTTCAGAAAACTGATAGTCATTTAAAGTTTTAATCTGAGTTTTTTATTAATAAATTTTCCTTCGGAAATCTTGAAGAAAATTCCAAATTTTCCACTATCAACAAATGTGACGTTCTTCAGGGAATTTCAATTCATTTCATGACTGGAGAGTGGAAGGATTATTCTCAAACACATTCCAAGTCTCCTGTGGAATTATTTTGATTTATTGCAGGATGTAAAGGTAAATTGAATATTTCCACAAAACGTAAAATAATGGAAAGTGGACATATTATAGAGGAAATAAACTTGGAAAATAAAGGAATGCATCCTCCTCCTCCTGCTCCTCCTCCTGCTCCTCCTCCTGTCTACATAACTATTTAACTGCAAATGTCCTACGTGGAAGGAAATGTATGGCAGTGATTAATATGCGCTTCATTGAAACTTATGAAAACAAATTGGATTTTCCATGTTAGTCACTAGTGGTTTTCGTCTCATTTCATGGTATGGTATTCAAAGGAGGGAATGTACAAATCTCTCCTCAACAAGGACAAGTTTCTATACATATAACAATCAAGTTAGCTCCTATACAACGCTTATCTCTCGGTCTTGTCTTTAAGGAAATAAGTGAGATTCTGGCGAAGTACATACGTAGGTACATCTCTCTTTCTATGGGGATTCTCGGTCGTGTCCTTGGCTGCTTATAATTCTACCCCTTTCATCAGAGTGATATCCTTATTCGTAATTCTATCCATGCTGCAAGGAATTAAATTTCCCAACGAAGACGGAGGCAACATGATGGTGAAAATTTAATTAGAATTCCGTGACGAAAGTTCAGTGTGGTTAGTACCGAGGACTAGGATAAGGTATAAGAAGTACAAAAATACTATATGAAATTCATCAAAAATCAAAATGAGTAGTATTTCTTCTTCTTCTTGATGATGATTTAGTTCAGGGAGCATTTTGTGATACGCGCTAATTACTTTTTAATGAGTTTCTAGAATTATATTGGCAGATTCCGAGTGTAAAGTTGCTTACTTATAATTTGGCGATTGTAGATGATTACATTGCATCTGTGCGCGGATATTATTGGAATTTTTTTAAAAAGGTAAAAAATTGATTTATTCCTATCGTCATATGGATGCTTTAATAACTCTTAAAAATATATGTAATTTTCTTCTATTTACGTTGCGGTACAGCGCAACTATACTGAGATTTAACTACATTATTAATATATGTAAATAAAACTAGTTTTAAACGGGTGTGCACCGCAGAAAAGCTCCTAGTCACCTAGACTGAAGTCTAGCAGATATAAATTTTTAATTAGGGCATTAATATGATGGCCACAGAAAAGAGTTCTATTAAAAGAAAAACACAAATTTGATCGATTGATCGAAATTGATCGACTAAATGTTAAGATGACGACACTTAACTGTGGAGTTGGGCGGCCGAACCTCTCTCAGTGTGCTGAGATAACGTACATTCCCCGGTACTCTGGTGTATATTGGTTGACTCACTCATCACGATGTTGAAAAACGTGGGATTCTCATATAAACCGTATGTGGATGACATCCCTTAGCTCATCTCCAGGCACAGCATGGCTCAATGAACTCAATATTTTTTTAGGACTGGTACACCCGTCATATATGACAGTGAACCTTAACTCGAAGCTGACATGGGGATTGCACGTACAGGAAAAAGTTAATGCGGCTATGAGGGTTTTCACTTAATGCAGGAGAGCCTTTGGCTGTACATGGGGTATAAGGGTTGTGCACTGGATGTACGCATTGATCATTATACCTGTACTCACATATGCCTCTTGTTTATGGTGGCCGAGGAGGCTTGTGGGGACTGCGATCCGGAAGCTGGCGAGCCTGCAAAGGTTTGCCTGCCTGTAAATTACGGGCTCCATGCAATCTATGGCTACTACTACCATTGAGGTCTTATTTAATATTTGCCAACCCTGGATCTTGTCATTCAGGCAGATGCCAAAAGAGCTGTATGTAGATTGCGCCCATGGGGATGTTGGGAGGACAGCTGGATCGGCTTTTCTCAATGGTCTTTTACGTGTGGGCTGGATGTGGAAATCCCTCTGGCCAGCAGGCCAAAGAAGTGCCTAAACGAGCCTTTCGCGGTCCGCTCTAAAAAATTTCACTGACGACTCTCTCACCAATGAGGGAGCCGGAGCGGGCGTTTACATTCCTGGATCTGACATTGGGATGAATTTGGAAGACACACCACTGTCCTCTAACCTTCGCCCGGCGCAGGCTGTATACAATAGGTTCTGCCCTCCGATCCGTAGAGGAGTTGAAAACCTTTCTCACCAAGACCTGATGCGCTTCATTAACCGGACAGGAAAGTTTTGTTGATAGGGCTTCTAGCAGGAAAGCACAATGACCGCTCTGGCCTCCGTGTTTAGGATCTATCGTCCCCCTGCCTTTAAAGTAAAAATAATAAAAAATAATACCCAAATTAGAAGCATAATCAACAACTGGAGTTTGTATTTCATTGTTTACGTCACGCAAGAAATAGGAGGCATCTGAAATTCTTTTGGATATAATTAAGCAGTTAGTCTTGGTAGGGTTCAAGTGTAGCAAGTTGTCAATGGTCCACAAATATATAAGATGAAGGTCATTATTTATGTAGAAAAAACAAACACCGTCTTCGGATAATCCAATTGATCTTGGGATGTACAATTGAGCATAATCGGCATAAAGTTTGAGTTTGCTAGACTTAACACAATCCAATAGATTATTAATGAAAGGAGAAAACAATACAAGACCCAAGATAGATCCTTACGATATTCCTGAAGATTCCAAATGGGAACTTTAATATAAGTTTTTAGAATACGTAGATTGGTACCTAGACCTCAAGTAACTGCCGATAAGGTCCGTTAACCGATTCACCGAATCAAATAAATTAGAGAAACTTAACACAGAGAACTCATCCCTTTTAATAGAAATCCGCATATATCATTGGCTATAGCTATGCCCAGGTCTAAAGTCACATCGTTGCTCACTTAGTAAATTATGATATGCATTGTATCTGTCTATACATGGTGTCCCGTATGTGGTCTGGCACCCGAAGGCTACGGATAGCTCATGCTTAGACAAACAAAAAATTGTATGGGTGGGGGAGGGGACATCATAACGGTTTCCGAGATATCGGGGCTTTAAGATATTTGGGTATATTTTTATAGATCACCCTGTAACTTCTGAACGTTGCACCCTATGATGCTGATTTAAACTTTGGTAGATAGACAATCGTTGGACCTTTCCAATGGTTTAAAAATTTTTTCCTCACCCTTTAAGTGTTGAAGTTATGTATCAACAAAGTTAAATTTCGGAATTTTTACTCGTTGTTTTTTATTTAACTACTATTTTTATAAAAAAACACGTCATTAATATCAATTTTTCATATTAAATTTAAAAAGCCCAAAAGCTTAGCTTTAAAATGACCAACCACACTCTCTACCGAAAATGTAGCCCTTTCTGCGTTTTTTGCACTTTTTCTTAAGCATTTCCAGCGAAAATGGCTGAAAAAGTTCAATAAGTGCCAGAAAGTAGGCAATTATCTTTTGGAAATGACCTTTTTCAGCCATTTTCTCTATCTATCAAAGTTTAAATCATCATCATAGGGTGTAACGTTCAGAAGTTACAGGGTGATCTATAAAAACATACCCAAATATCTTAAAGTCCCGTTATCTCTGAAACCGTTACGATTTCCCCTCTCCCACCCATACAATTTTTTGTTTGTCTAAGCATGACCTATCCGTAGCCTTCGGGTGCCAGACCACATACGGGACACCCTGTATATCTACTTTAGATAAAAAGGGTAAAATACTAATAGGTCTAAAAATTGTATAAGATGAGTTTTCCGGAAAAGGTATTACTTTCGGGAACTTCCAAAGCCTCGGAAAGTGAGATGTCGTACTTGTTTTATGTACGACAAAAGTATGCAAAAGGCAGCAACACATTTTATATTTGGTTATACCAGGTACGAAACGTAGCTCCCCCTAAAGTAATTTACTTTTGAAAGTAATACCGAGAATTTGAGATTTAAATGGGCTTGTGGTTCTAGCTTAAGACTTTTTCCTCAAATTGAGATTAATTAACGAGATAAATGCAAAAATTGGAAATTTTCCTAAACAAAAAATAATCATATTTACAGCACAAAAGTATAAAAGTATCCCAAGAATAGATATGTACACATACATATAGGTGTGTATGTGCCACTTCTATATCTGTATCCTATATAAATTTGTACATGCTGCTTGCATATTTTTATATAATTTATTCCAAGATTTTATGAGAATTAAGGTCCCTCAAGGCATTTCTCCGATAAGTTCGGGTTTCATGGAAGACTGTAATCAGGATATTTATGAAAATTCGTATTTATGCGAGTATATCGTTATTTGGGGAGTCATCGATTTCATGTCTCGACTTCGTATTCAACGAAAACCTTACTTACAATTACACTTTCATAGACAAATTTCTTTCATCGATCCCGCACTGGTATACCCTTAAGAGGGTTGAATTTATGGCTGAACCATGTCAACCCAGAATCTATTTAGGGTAAATAGTCTTTACGTGACACGGAAATAAGGTGTGCCACTCCTTTCTGATTTGCACAAGGCGACGAAGAATATTTCACCAAAGCGATAAAGCTAACTAATTCAATTTCCTTAATATGTAGAGTGAGAGATGGAGAAAGAACGAGACAGAGAGATAGAAAGACTTATACTCTACTATATTTCAACTGGCATGATCTGACTGAATATTAATGGAAAAATCTTCGTATTATAATTGCAGAGATAGGCAATAAAGTTTTCAATTTAGTTTTTGTATGAAACACGGCTAAGACAATGAGATTTCAATACGTGACTTGTGCTCTTTTCGATGGTTTTACTCTTTCTCTCTTCTCTGTCAACGTAGAAAACTTACTTAGAAAAATTTAAAAAAAATGAGAAAATTCAAAGAATATCATTAGATTAATTTCCAGTGAATAGAGTAAAGTACCCAGTTACGCACCGCTTTAAGAAAAGTTTTGACTTAGATTTGTCGCAAAATGACTAGTTTTAGGATTCTTACATTATATCCTAAACAATTTTATATTTACTTGTATTTCCAATAATAGATATAATATGTAGAAATTTGAAAAATATGTGGACAAGTACCATCTTCCAGTTGCGGACCTCCATTTATCCAGTTACGAGCCCCCACTCTTCCTATTATGGGCCACTAATTAAAACAAAGAGTTTTTAACAAAAAACAGTTTCATATTTGATTTTGTTGAATGCATAAAATACTGAAAGTTTTCACAGGAACTTTATGCGTAAAAAAAAAATAAAAGGAACTTGTAAACAGTACAAGGTTATCCTACTTATTAGAAGAGGGTGGTTTGAGTATTTCGAGACCCGTATAATATGCAAGTCTACAGGCAATTTTGCGCCTACTGCGTACAATTTTTATAAGACAAGTAATGAGGTACTGGTCAGTTACTGGTCAGTTACATGGTACGATACTTTTCCACAGCTTTTATGGTAGTGCCGATTGCATAGCCAACATTTAATGCCTTTATTGCCCTGAGTGATAAGACTAATCCTCTCAAAACACAAACTGTTTAAAACAACCTCATTTTCAAAAAAAAAATTCCAAAAATAATTTCAGTACGTGTCCTTCTTCGGCATATCGTGGACACCGACTTCTTTCAATTACACTTAAAGGCAGATTCGTCTGATTTTTGCAGGTGGGCCATTCCTAAGGTGCATCAATAACTTGGACCTTGTCTGCTGTTGTTGTTTTTTTTACATTGTATCTTCTTTTTTACTGGGATATTGTCACATTCGTTATGGTTTTTCCTTTTATTCTTAAAATTTCTTCCTCTTTCTTTTTCTTAATCAATTGTTGCTCCATCTTTTAAATTTTCTTAATTAAATCTTCTTCATCCTTTTTCTTTTTATTTTCATATCACTTTCTTTTTCTTTCTTCTTTTAAAAGATCACCTTCAGACTCTTTTTGGCTGTTCAGTTCTTCAGACCTCTGAAATGGTGCTGATGAAAAAACAAAGCTTTGTTTTTCTGTCGGCCGTGTCCCTGTTCTTGTTGGAGTTTTTGCTATTTTAAGAAATCTTGTAATATCATTATTGGCTTTTTATGATAGGCATGTCTAAGATGCTTACGAAAACGTATTTCTTATGACTGACTAATTTTCTTGCGATCGACAACACTTACAAACTTTTCATACATCAGACTATTTACATCATTGGGGTTCGGTGGGATGAGGTAAGAAATCGCTTCAATAGAGGTGTTAGGTATGGGGTAAAATTTTTGCCTAGACATTTCGTGTAGTCAATTGCGTTGACATCAAACGGATATAAGCCATATGCCCTTAAGTTCCTTCATTATGCTCCATTTTTGCACAGCCTTCTGCCAACCAGCTTTTATGGGCTTAAATACGGCAAAATCCGCATTGCATTTGGATATAGACAAATTAGAATAATTTTAAGTAATTCATAGCTTCGATAATTTATAAGAATGATGAGCCTTATTAGTACAGTCAATAGGGAGTAAATAAGGCCTTAGCCCAACAAAAGGTGGGGTAGTTGTGATTTTTATATATATTATTTAGCTCAGGGCCCCGATGAAAAATCCAAGTTTTCACCCTGTGCGGTCCGTCATTTTGGATTAAAAGTACCAAAAAATTGGTTATTTGAAAATAATTCCTCAACGGTTGATACTGCGACTAAAATGGCGTATACAAGTTTGAAGAAGACTAAATTCCCTACATTTTTTTGTATACACACTTTTTTTGTTAGTCTGATGTGTAAAGAGTTACAGCGGCGGAAACGTGAAACATTCTTCCAAAATAATGTATACGTGTAGTACCCCTTATACAGATTGTTTCCGCCATGGTGGTCCATAGGACAGGAGGTGATAGTGGTCACCTTGTCAAACAAAAAAATGTATGGCAATGGGGTGGCGGCATCTCAACCGTTTCGGAGTGACAGAGTGTATCTTAAAAAGTTCAAGGTGTACGCTCACTTACAGAGCTTATTGTATCCAGCCTAGTTCTCTACTCCCGTCAGGAGCTATGCTTGGACCGTACACCTTGTACTATTTAAGATATAGGGTATTTTGTGAAAGACTTGCATATTTCCTTAGTCACCTTGTAACTCCAAACCGGTTGGGATGCCCCCCCCCCCCCTTGTCACACAATTTTTTGTGTGACTAGATGACTACTAGCACCTCCTATCCTATGCAGCACCATGAACGAAACACCCTGTAAGGGGTATTATACGTATAAATTTTTTTAAAAGAATGTTCACGTTTCTGCCTCTGTAACTCGTTACACATTAGACTTAAAAAAAGTGTTTATACAAAAACTATACGGAATTTAGTCTTCTTCAAGTTTTGTCGTAGGATCAACCGTTGAGGAATTATTTAAAAAAAAACAATTTCTTGTACGTTTAATCCAAGATACCGGTCCGCGTAGACACTCTCCAAGGGTGAGAACTTGGATGTTTCTTCGGGCCTGGAATTAAATAACATAAGTATATAAAAATCACAACTACCCACATTTTGTAGAGTAAACTTTTCAGCCTTTATACCTTCCGGAATAGATTCTAAAATTTTTCCGGGAATTCTTTTATACGGGTATACTATCATCGGTGGTATGATTTTACCAGCAGCGGAAAAACTGAACATAACCGTTGAATTTTCTTTTGCTTGTTCGCGGTCAATCTTGCATACGTCTCTGCTATATACGAAGAACTATACTATAGTAAATAACATTAACTATTCAACAGTCCTATTTTGGTAAGCATACAAAAGGAGAGCGATTTATTTTTACCATTGATTAGCAAATATTTTAATTGGTTACCGAAAATCAAACTAGATTTTCCTAATTACCTTGTTTTGTATTTACTATGCTTCGATCTGCCTACTAGAAGTGGGCGCATATCTGGTGTTGTTTTCTATTAGGAGTGAGTACTTTTCCGCTCTTGCGCCACAACATAAAATTTGTCTCGTCTCTATTGAAACATCGTGTAAGATCTTTTAGAATGTTCCTCATCAATCGTTAAAACAGGTGAGTGATAGACTTTTTATTACGGCAATGAAATCGGTTTTGTAAAGTAGTCCGTCAACACGACATTTTCTGTAGGTTTCTCTAACATATGCCCAATTTTTATTTTCTTGCAACGCATTCTGAGTTTCATCTTCAGTATAATTTCTTTGTTCAGATATTTTAAAAATAGTTTTTCTCTGAAAAATTCATACTGTTGGAAGATAAACTAACTCCACATACCAACCTAGTAATACGTAAAAATGTTTGTTTGCGTTAAAACTTGCTACATATGGCTCGCAACTGGCAGACCAAATTTCCAGTGACGAGCCCACCGGCACATTGCTGGAAAAATTGTAGAAACGGTGCCGAAATACGAGCTCGCCTTAACATTTTTAGTTAAACTTAACTTTTTTTTTAAATATTTTTACTTATCTCGGAGAACAAAAACAACTCGACGCTGAAAACGTAAAGACCTTTAGCATAATGACACTGAAAAAAATAACAACATACATTTTAAAACAGTTCCTTAGCAAAAGCAACGAGAAAGTTCTTATTGCGTGAACATCTCTTGTTCTGTTCTCCTAAAAATTTCAGATAAATCGCTTACTATTTTATAATAATTTTTTGCCAGAAGGAGAAAGAATTTTGCTTTTTAAGCATGAAAAAATTGAGAAAGTACAAAAATGACTGTGAGCTTAGCTTGAATTAAAAATATGCACAAGTGGCCGACGTGACGGCCCAAAATTGGGTACTTTCCAATAATCGATGAAACTTAGAAATAATCTAAAATACGAGTTTAGGAAGTTTTTAATTGCTTTGTAGAGTTACTGATGCAGGGTGGCAGATTAAAGATCACATAAATGGAAGAGGGCTGTTTGGATAGTTCTTTCAAGTTCCACCGGTTTGATTAGACAAAAAACTGGGGCTTATATGTTACTTAGCACTTCGCTACTAAGGTGCAGATAGTTTCATCCAACATCCAGTTTCAACACAAATATCTATACAGGGTATTTTCGGGTGAGTAATCCAAAGAATTTGTTCCGTTAGTAACTGAAAGCATGTCATTTAAAAAAATATATATCTTCTAACTTCGTTATGATCTGAATAGGTTAAGAGCTAATAACACTTTAAGAGTTAGGATGTAGGTGTACAAGGTCAAATTAGAGAGCAGAGTCTACAGTTTACAGTTTTTGTTAAAAAAAAGTTACATTAATATTTTTTTTATTTATAGTAATAAAAAAAATGTAAAAAAATCGAAATTTTTATTTTAGAGCGCCATACGAGTAGCTGGTTGAGCACTCGTTTGAAAGGCCAAGAGGCTCTAGATACAATTAGGTCTTAATGGGGTTTTGTGAAAAACTACAATATTTTTTTAATCGACCTACCATATGTAGTATGGGAGTATGCCCGCATGGTGTGGAAATCTTATCATGCTCTCATATCGCACATTTAGAATTGGTTCAGCGAAGGTTTTGCACTTCGGCGCCTCCCCTAAGTTGATCTTATTCATCTTCCATCATATCACCAATGGTTGAATTCAAGAGGTGTCGGATATTTATTCAGATTCTGATCGTGTTATGTTCTGTTTCAAGCGTTGCAGGATACAATTAATTCACAATATCGAAAACTTTGAAAAGTTACCAATTGCTTCATCAAACCCTGTCTTCAGAGTTGGATTGTTTTTTTTGGCTGGATCATCATCGCATCAGTTATGGACGTTACGAATGCATCCCTGGCCATGTGTAGAGCATTTAATGACAACTTTAACTAGGTAAATTTCAATTTACATAAATCTCAAGTTAAGAAGATGCTGCGTAGCTAATTGATTAGCAATTATTTTTTTAATAGTTGTTTTTCTTTGTAAGTCAATTGGAACAATTTGTTGATAATAAATAAATAAATAAAATAATTTCATCATAATTTCCATCTCAAAAGAAAAATCGGGAGAAGAAAAGAGAAGTTTTGATGGTGGACAGTCCAAATTCAAACCATTTCTCGTTTATAATTCGAAATATCCCAGAACTATGTAAATATGCCAAAGAATAGACTGTCAGTTTACTGAAGGTCTAACAGAAATGCTCAGATGACAGAGCTATCATTCATTTTCAGATGAGAAAATTTTTGTGAACCTTCAATTTGTTGTTTTATTTTACCATCAAGAACTTTTCCTTTTATTCAGCCCATGGATCAGGGAATAATTTTTCTTTCAAAAGTTGTTAACTAATGGCACAACGTAAAGTCATAATAACTAAAGGTTTAGGGCCAATAGGGAAAGCCTGTTTTTGCTACTCATAGAGCCACTTTTGGCAGGCTTAGGAAGAATACAAAAAAATCGGTATACATTGTGAAAACACCCCTGTGCTGAAATAAGCGAAGAAATTCATAACGTAATCGCAATAGAGGACAAAAATAACCTTCACGCTCAGCAGAAATGAACTAACTAAGGCTCAGAATGGACCCGCTTTTAGGGCATGAGCCATTTAAATGCCATCTTAAGGAGATGAGTAAGGTTGATAGCGAGACTTGTCGCTTTTACATGACGATAGCGAGATCTCAAGAGCAATAAGTTTTCTCAAAGACCTCAATTTCGAATGAGTGCCTTTTAAGGAACTTAAGGGTAATGTCACAAAAGGTCTGAATAGTCGCCGTCGCCTATAGGAAAGGCGAATTCTCGGTCTAGGATCCCCATATCAATAACAATAATTAATAATAACTAATACCTAAGGCCAACTGCTCAATACCACTGACATGATTGAAGTTATCATGAAAAGTGTTTCAAAATTTATAATATCATCGAATGAGGTTTGGCAGCTTCTGTGTAAAAACAGACCTCAGATAGTACGTAGTTAATGACCTTTCTACTGTCCTCATAGAAATTTAAAAATACTGCTAGAAATGCACATTTTGTACAATGAGAAAGTTGACTGATATCTACAAACTACCGATTGCGGAAAAGAATATTACAAATGCAGACTGTCGCAACTTTATGTGTATCTAGTTTTGTTTATCTTACTTGTAGTCCTGATAACAAGCTTACAACATCGTCAGAAAATTTCTTCAATAACTCCGTACAACAAATTAAATTTATTTTCTCTCCTTAACGTGCTTTCCTCTATTGACGAAGTATTTATTTTTTAACACAAATATATTTTTTTAATACTGAGGAACTACGGTGAAATTGATATTGGAGGAAAGCAAAGCGAAGATTTTTCTAAGCAAGTGCAAACAAGACTGCAGAAAGAACTTTCAAGAAAATTGCAATGGAACTTGTTTAATTTGTCAGCTCTGTTGCTTCCAAATTTCATTTTCACTTTGCTTTAAAGTTAGTAGTACTTAGGTGCTACCGCGCAAATAAGATTTTTTTTTATTCCTCCCAACGGGGAATTTTCCTCAGTCTCAAATTAATTATATATTGAGTGACTTACGGCACAGCATTCATAGAGTTCTTTTTTAACTAATTGGAATATATTTTCATTCCATTTAAGCCATCACCTCTTGTCCATACAAAAAAAAAAGAAAGAATTTTTAACACAATGTACAGTCTAATTAAAAAATGAACGCTTCGGGGAGTTTGCTTGCTCGTTCTTCTAAACAATTTATGAAATCTCCAAACAGCAGTATTCAGGTGCCTGGGAGAGGTACCTACTCATTTTACACAAAATTGTTTTTCTTTTGCGAGAAATTTTCTTTCGCACCCTCGTTTAATTTTTACTAGCCGGGACTAGAGTAAACAGGGAGTAAAAACTGATTCTCAACAAAAATTTGCAGAATTTTACTATTCGCTTTAAGTTTATTGCGATATAAAATTTATCCGAATGAATAAAACACTCAAGAAAAAAATTTATTTATTAAGTACAAATCCTAATAAATCGTAAAAGTGATATTTTCAAGAATAATAAAAACTATGTAAACAAGTTTGTTTAGAATGAATTTGCCAAAGTATAAAAAACGAGTTTTCAAACAAAACTGAAGCCAAGCCACATGAAAGAGTAGAAAATAAACTTTTCTTCACAGACAGAGGTGGACTCAGATTTTTTGATTGGGACATTTCTCTTGAATTACCTCTTATTGATCATACTGAAATATATCGGTGATTGTCAGCGAATATAATCTGAGTCCACCTATGTGTGTGAAGAAAAGTTTATTTTCTACTTTTTCATGCGGCTTGGCCTCAGTTTTGTTTGAAAACTCGTTTCTTACTTATTTTATTTTCTGCCTTTTTCACGTTAACTAAATTGTTATTACGTGCTTTCCATGTTTTCCACAGACCTTTCCTCTTACTATGAAATTTTTTTAAAAATTAACATGAATTTTCCTGAAGTTTTCATGATTGTTGAAGAGAAAGTATTGATGCCAGTAGGACGGAAAAAAATGATTTCGCATAGGTTATAAAAAATTTTTGTCGGAAAATTCCGGAAATTTTCGGAAAATTTTCCACAAAAATTGGAAAATTCTGCATTTTTCCGTAAACGGATTTATCACTAATCATATCGATGAAAATTTGTCCGATGATTTTCCCGCTTTTCCGGGTTTTCCACGGAGTTTTCCACAAAAGCAACTTTCTGCAACTCATTTCGCTCTACAACTTTGTCTTAGGTTGCAAAACGCTCAAACGCTTCTTTGGTCTGAAAAACTCCGGAAAAGCGTTTTACATGAATTTTCCTCGATTATTTCTGCAAGTTTTCATCATTGTCGGAGAGAAAGTAATGAAGCCAGTTGATAGGGAACTTGATCCTGCATAATTTAGAAAGCTTTTTTACGGGAAAATATTGCGGAACATTTTTTCGGAAAAATTTGAAAACTCTGCATTTTTCCTGAAATGGATTTATCACTAATCAGATTTGTACCAAATTTTCAAATGACTTTTCCCGATTTTCCGGGTTTTCCATGGAAGTTTGCGGTTCAATAGATGGTTGATAGATTCAATTGTCACGCGACATGAACCTGTGTGCCAAATTTCAGCTCGCTATGATGACGAAAAGTGGGTCTACGAGAGTGTCGAAAATAGTAAAAAAGAAATATATAGACAAATTCGTGTACGAGTTAAAGGGAATGGCCTCAAAAATGAGGAATACTTTTAGGTGCAGGTCTTATAAGAGGGATGAATACTTCCAATTAATTCTATAATTTTATAAACTCTACACTGTACCTCATAAAGAGTTTGTATAAAGTTTATAGGTACCTTAAATTATACCAGAAGTTTATTAGATATTTGTATAAATTTAATGACTAATATGCATATCCCTAAGTGAGTAGCAATAATTTGTGCTACAAAGTTTAGGTATTTTTCAATAAGATTATGGAAAGCTCCACCTTGGAAAACGTAGATTAGGTTTTATCCCTAAAATGCAGATAGATTTTTCCCTAAATTGTGGGAATATTTCCTAAAGTGTAGGGAATTTTCAAAGCTTTTTGCTTTTTTTTTTCCTAAAATGTAGGGACTTTTCAAATTTTATTGTCTTTTTTTTCTAAAATGTAGGGAATAGCCAATGCTACTACACCTTGTCAAAACATAAGAATAGTCTGGAAGTTAGTGCTGGGGCGTTAGGCACGCTCAAACAAAATAGTGAAAAGCAATGTATGATTTGTATTAAAAAATAATGTGTGAATTTTATTAAAGAAAATATATTTGTAAGGGTTCCACAAAAAATGTAGAATAATATTTAATTCGTTGAATGTTCTCTAACTAATCTCCGAGAAAGCTTAACATTTCGGAAGTTTACGTACTATATAGGTTTTTTTGGTGCCAAATACCTAAACTCATTGAACGTTCCATTGGTTTGGGGAAATTAAACTGATTTTTACTTTCTATCAGAGAAAATTACATTTACTTTTAGGTAAAAACGTATCTAAGTTTAGGAAATTGTCCTACCTTTTTTAGAGTGTATCTATATATCGAAATATTCTTCTGGATGATGTAGGTATAGGTAAGATGATACATTATATTTATACCCATCTCAAGCTAAGACCTGACTATAGTCATTAAGATAATGAGATTAAGATCAAGGGATTAAACGGGGCGAGTGTCATTTATTGGCTTATTGTGGACCGTTAACGATATAGTTCATCCAACAATCCCACACTTCCTATGAAAAGCAGTATGTTTTTGGATAAAGTTTCTTTGAAGGCGACTGGCTTTAAGAAGTATGAGTCAAAAGCCCGGAGTCTACAATAGGCAATGGCCTCGTATGCATATAGGACGTGCTCCGATGTTTCATCCCTTCGAGACATCGCCTATATACATACATCAGTGCGTAATATACCTATCCGATGCAGGTGTTTATTTAGTATGCAGTATTCAGTTAGGACTCCTAAGTATAATTATTCTGAGTTGATTCCTAGAGAGCCTCAAAAGGTCTAGGTTCTTCTTTGGTCAAGGTCCTTTAATAAATCTTTTGGCTTGTCTGGAGCCTATCGTTGAATTCCATCTTTGGTCCATTCGGTTTTGGATCTAGCTTTTAATGGTCAGTTTTACGGTATTGTAAGAGATACTGTAAAATGGTATTGTTCCACAAAGCCTTACCCAGAAGCTGGTCTAGGAAAAATCCAACGACGTTAAAGCTGGATCCTAGGGAATGTTCCGTTTGAAACATCTAGCGTTAAAATAATCCTGTCGGAAGCATCCAGCATATACCATTAAACATGAAATTAAAGCTGAAATAATGAAATAAAAACTTTTTAACGATCGTACAAAATGTATGCGAAATACTTCCCCAGATTACATAAAGTTGCTTCCTGGAACTTCCCATCTTCAACATCCAATGCTCCTATCCTAACAATCAAACGAAATGCGGAATCCCTCCACCTTATCAAGGTGGACGGAGACTAAAAATAAGAACAAAATGAATTAATAATAAAACAAACATATAAGTAAATTTCCATGTCAATAAAGAATAAAACAAGAACATAAACAAAGATAACCTCAACAAATCACATGAAATCCATTTATAATTTGTTAAGGTTTTCTTTGAAATTCAATTAAGTAATAACAAAAGAGGACTATCACTTACCACTTGAACTAATTTTCTTTTAAATTCCACATTAAAAATAGCACAAATTAAAGAAAAACAAATTCCCGGCCACGAAACTTTAAAGCGAAACTTTAAACTTCACTGACAGTTTAAGAAAGGCAAATTCAGGAAAAAGAAATTTTTATATAGAATTTAAAACTAATTTCAGTTTTGCTCGAAAATAAGTAATTTTCGAATTATTTAATAAATTAATTAATTTATATTTGTCCAATTAGAGGGAAAAGGACAATTGAAATTGAAAAAGAGATGAAAATACTTATTCTCACGAAAATCAACGACAAAAAAGTCTAGTATCTACTGCAATAAAGCGTACTGCCCTGCATGTTTTCTAGCAGAATCAGTATTTTCATGCTCACCACAAGAAATTTAATTTATTTTTGTATTTTTTGTAGTGTTGAAGGGTCCTGAACCTGAACCAGAAATAAAAGCAGCAAAGATGTGTATTAACCTCAAAATTATTATTCTTAATTTATTTTAGTTATTACAATTTCATTTATATAATTTATTTCAATATTTATATATGTGCCTTTCTTATTACATGTAATCGGAATTTTGGGAGATCAAGCACATTGGTAGTACTTGGAAAAGTTAGTGGAACCAGCTTATAAAAGGGCAAACGCAATAGGAATCTCTCTCCTTTTCCATCAAGCCGTCAGCGAGTGAAATTAAAATTGGATTAGCGTTTTGTTGGCATTAATTAAGTTGGTGTAATCAGTTAACTTTATTATTATTTTGATTTGTTTTCTTTTTATAATTTTTCTACAAAGGGTAATGCTGTAACTTGTGATATTATAATTTTAATATTTATTTTCAGAATTTATATGTTGCAGAAGAAATCATCGAATGATTAATATGTTCGATGAATATTTCTGCTAGCCTTAGTTAAGAAGTGAAGTGAAATTAGTTAATTAATATAATTATGTAAAAGTGCCTTGTTTAAAATTGGACTAATTATACTGTATGAGGAACGTAGTTTAAGAAGAGCAAATTTGTGTTCAAGTTCTTTTAAATAAATTGAGTTTTTTGGTTAACAGTTTCACATCCAACCCAGTTTTTTCCTTAATTGAGGTGTGTTGGTCATTTGTCGGTCAAACAGTTACCGCTCCTATTAGGGGTACGGATGCTTCTTTTTTGGCTAGTATGTCGGGGGTTTCATTCCCATCAATTCATTCATTTAATGTTATGTGGTTTTTTGTGCCAAGGTTTGTTAATGCTTGAATACATTCAATTTCAATTTCAATTTATTTATACTGTACAATTAGGACAAAGCCCCGTTAAGTTTGCACAATCCAAAGTTATAACAATATAGTGTATAGAATGAAAAAAAGCAAAGAACCACGTAATTAAACAAAAGACTTAGTAATGTACTTAAGGTACCTACTATTAATGTACAACATAAATAAACTGAAGAAAACTATAGAAAAAGCTACATAAGAAAGAAAAGTGTAATAAAAGTATAATAAAATGCTGAAACAATTAAATTGTGGGATTGAGAAAATTGGCAACTGCCCGCTTGAAACGACCGAGCGATGTGATGCTTTTCATATGATTGGGTAGAGAATTCGAAGCTTGGGCTCCGTGAACTAGCAGTGACATTTTTCTTTGGGAGATAATATGAACTGGTATATTGAAATAATTGAACTAAATTCTAGTGACAGATACAGGTACTCGGGAACTTTATACTAAATGATTTTAAACATAAAGATAAGTGTTCTAAGCTTCTAATAAATAAAAAGAGGGCACCCAACTCAGTAACTCAAGTAGGGGGAGACATGATTTTGCTTGAGAGTATATAATATCAGAAAAAAAGAATAAAAGTAATACAATTGTTTTGATGAGCCGCAGTCGAGTTTCAAGTGCAACAAGCTTAGCTGATTACCATAATACGGTCAGTAGTAAGTGTTGTATTAAAAGCCAGACCTATGTTCCTAACTTTGATACAGTAAGGTATCACTACGGAGTCAAGAAGAATGAGTAGAAAATAGGACATATCAAGCTCATGCCTGTATATTATAATACAGTTCGACTTCCGGGGGTTTAAGAGAATCAAATTACTTACTGCCCAATCACTGATATTGAAAAGGTCCTCATTAATCTTGCTTACAGCATCTTCAATTAACCCAAGGGGAGATTCGGGATAGAGCTGGACATTATCTGCATTGAGATGTACCTGAGAATGAGTTACTACAGTATGAAACGAAAGAAGTGGACATAGGACAGAGCCCTGAGGAACTCCTGAATATAATAATATCAAAAGAGAGTATGATAATTTAGTATTTACAAGCACACGTTGCGTTCGTCCATATAGCCGCAAAGCGAGAAAAATCAATCCTATGAATCAGTTTCCTTATTAAGATGCCAAAGTCAACTGTGTCGAAAGCCTTTGAGAAGTCAAGTAAAGTAAGAAAAGTAACCAGATTATTATCTATATTTTTTTCTAAGATCGTCGACAGTTTTAACAAGAGCTGTGGTACAGCTAGGTCCTGTCCTGAAACCAGATTGAAATCTGGAAAGCAAGTTTTAGGAAGGGAGATAATCATTAATTTGAGAATATATTATGCGTTTCAGACTTTTCGACAAGGGAGAGAGTATGTGAACTCGTATGTAGTAATTAACCGAGGAAGGTAGAGAAGTTTTTGGGATAGGAATAGCCTTAACGATCTTCCAGCTCTTGGAAAACACAGCCTGATTTAGACACTTATTGTAATGGCAGCAAGAGCCTCAATGACAAATGGCAATAAGAGCTTGATAAATCTTAGCGTAATTTCGTCCATGCTGAAAACGTTGGCCGAGATTGAAGACACTGTCAGAACTACTTCATCCCAAGATGGAATGGAAAATCAGTATCAACTCACACTTCCTGCAAATAACGGTCAGCATGTAAATTTGGGGAATGAGAGTTATGACCAAAGCTACTTATAAGGTAGGAATTCATGTCATTAGGATCAATACAACAATTCTCACGGGTTCTACCAGCAATTTCCATGTTTCGTAGATTACTCCACAAGATTTTGGGAGGGAGATCGACATTTAGTTTAGAACGGAAGTAAGCACTCTTGGTATGCTTGATTTCCACTTTAACAAAGTTACGTGCTCTGCGATAGAATTCCCAATTAACACTTGTCCGCAAGTTTTTCTATCTGCAGTAAAGCAGACTTCCCTCTGCAATTAACCTTCTAATATTGCCTGTGAACCACGACATTCCCTTATTAGCTTCGTTTTGACCTCAAGTTATGTCTTGCAATGTCGCTTGGCTATCTGTATAAATAGTTATAAATTTTTCTGTAGGTGTAGGATCGCCTGATATTTTCGTTATTTGAAAATATAAATTCAATAAGTGACTTACCCCGTTTATTGATATCCGAGGTCCCCCAGATGGTGTGGTGACCCGTATATCAGCTGGATATTTTTTTTGCTACAGTGTTCGACCAATTTATGTGATACATTCATTGTCATTATCATCAGAAAAATACGCCAGGACTCTTGTATCAGAGCTATGAGGACTATAAACATAGTATACATTTTTATTTTTACAGATGGATCGAACTACAAGTACAGGCACAATATCGGGAGTATACTCCAACTTGTTGCACTGGAACGATTCACAGGGATTACCTAATAAATGTTGGATGTTGGGGTGGTAAAATCAAAGCAATTGTAGCTATGTAAATACGGCCTATGACAGATTTCCATACGACCGGAGGAGACCCTATACTGAATGTCTGGTCATAGATATATCGACAGCAATGAGATGCCGGATGAACTGGCAAAAATGGTTTCGAAATGGATAGCTTAGATGAAAAATTCCGATCGGAACTCTAAATGACGATATCACCAACGAAGGCTACGTCATCGGTAGGTCGAACGGACTACCTTTTGTATTACGAGACAATTACGGAGATTAGGAAGAAAACCTTAGTTAGCGTTACTACGTCTAATTTGATCAAGTTTATCGATCAGATTACCCACCTTGATGTGAGTATAGATTTCCTTCAGGAGAAAAAAACGCAATCCGAACTGGATGTGGATGGTATTCCAAGAGTAATTGCTCTGACAGCAAATATTTGCATAAATGTCATCTGTAAGCCACTTTCACTGATTGGAAATTTTATGCGGGATAAAAATTCTAAGTAACCTCAATCATAACGAGTCTAATCTATGGATGCAATTAAAAAATTTACATTTATTACATCGCTAAGTAAAATAAGTTGAATTTAATTGAATTGGATTCAACTAAGAGTAGGAGAATTTTTTTTCTTATTATTCATAGCCCATTTGATTCGAGTTAAATTACCCTAAAATATATAAAGTGTCTTCACTAGTGGTGCATCATAAACTTTTATGACCATCGCACACGTATCTACTACTAAAAAAATTCCATTGATGCATTTTAAAAGACCAACAAGGTCAAGTACTCCCATCAATAGTGCTATCACGTTGGAGGAATATATTTTCGCTCATAATATCCAAAATGAATTCCGATGTCTTCCTTTCATCCTCCTAACTATTTGATCCATAATAAATATCATTTACATATCAAAACTTGGTCACAAAAGGGAAAACTATTTTCAGTTTGACCTGTAAGACTTGAAACGATGATTTTCAAGTTTCACTGAGAAAACTAAGTACAAATAAACAACTCGTTCGAAAAAGACGATATCCCTAAGATTTCCAGAGAATTCGTAAAGATATCAAATATATTTGTTGCCGCAATTTCTTGATTTCTTTTTGTACAAAATATATAAACAACTCTTACAATCGCACTGTATGGAAAAAAAAATCTTCATACATCATGATTGCACAAGTCCCCGGAAGGAAGGAATTGCAGTTTGTGAACGTGTGGTATGATGATATCCTATCTACCACTGAGAATCCTATAGAGAAGCAGGTCAACAATTTTTCCATTTAACAAAATCCTCCTCAAGTATCTCTGTCGAGCACGAGGAAAATTTTTATTTCTACTTTCCAGCTGACAGAATAATGATTCCTCAGAACCAAAAGGGAAGTTAAAAATTCCCAAGATGATAAAAGTGAGGAATTTGAAGGAGGATCAGGGTTCACTTTCGTGTGGATTTGCTCCGTAAATAATAGCTTTCATCTTTGAAGTTTACTATGATGATGGTTTCAAGAAAAAACGAAGCAAATACAGAGAGCTTTGAAGAAGAATCTTTCATGCAGGATGTAGGGTTTGTTCTTCTGCCAGTAAGCAACAACTCAAGATACATTGAAAAGGGGTGGGAGTGAAAAAGGATGGCTGGAGGAACTTTTGTTTGAAATACAAGGAATAGGATTTTATGATATTATTTATAGCGCAATTCTATTTATTTACCTTATTACCGAAAATATTCTCTTAAACTTTTGAATCACAATAAAGATGTTTTAAGGTCTCCTTAGAGGGCTTGAATTTATTATATCGAAGATGGGTAGGCATACTACTCTGAAGAAGACCCTTTTTCGTTAACGGCTAAATATTTCTGGAAGGAATTAGTGCCATATGAGATATTTCTGGCACAAATAAACAGACCACCAGATTCCATTGGGATCTTATCCTTTTCCTTATATTAAAATGCTTCCCGTACATCTTAATAAAGAAATGGAAATTGCTCAAAGGCCTATAGGATAATTTCAATTATAATATTTTGCTGATGAAGAATTTCAATTCATTTCAATTTTTTTGATAATTCATGAAGGACGAGGAAAATCCTACTTTATGGCTATGAATTCGATTCTTGTATTAACTTAGAAATTGCGACCAGAAAGTTAGAGGTTTTTCTGGCCGGCGGAATCACTGAAAGAGAAGAACATTAAGCAAAAGGCGTAGAAGAGAAGAAGGAGCAAAACAGTAAGATTGGAAAAATTCAACGCTTGTATATCAAAGAATAGAAAGTGCAATCAAAATCTTTTTAATTAAGTATAGCTAAAAACTTGCTAGCGCCTAAACTTACAAAGGGAGAATAATTCAGGAAATTCCAAATTCTTAAACAAAAATAAGTTCGAGCACCTATGAAAATTGCTAACACTTTTCTGTCAGTGGCCTTTTTCAAAGGTGAACAATGGTAGTAAAACTAGAAAAAAATTATTTTGGAATTACGGTGAGAACTTTCAACGGCACCACCAACCGGTATCCAAGAAAAGGCACCCGCAATAGAATTAAGTGCTAGAAAGGGCACTGTAGTGTAAATATTCATACAAGATATCTAAAATATGCTTCCGGGATAGATGACCTAAAAATTCCATAGGTCCTAAATAAAATTCATTAGCAAGCACTTTACAAATTTACAGCTTATGATTTTTGATTCTTTTTTGTAGAGTAGCTTTGATCTAATATTAAAAGGACTTTAAGTGTTCCACAGGGTAGGCGTTTCGATTCTTTGCTTTTGGTTTTTTGAGATTCAGGAGTAATTTGAACCAAGAATATCTGCTCTTGCTTCAAATGGACGTGTCTTCATTCCTGAGTGTAAGATCGTTTTTCTCAACAAAGCAAAAAAGGAAGCCTTTTTCGTGAAATATGCGTAGTCTAAATGGAGAATATCTTCTCTTTCTAAATCTCCACGTATTTTAGCTGAAGTTGTCTTCATCCTGAAAGATCTTAATTTGATCTTTCAACTAATCATTGATTTTCAGAATGTCTTGGTCATACATGTCCAAATTTCATTCCTGACCACATTTCATTCAAGTTTTTTTTATTTGGTTTTCGAATTCTTGGTTTTTGGAACCGAATAAGTATAACTTTCTCAGCTGCATGTTGACACTTGATCTTTCATTAATTAGTGAGTGATCGTGTATTAACACATAGATCAAATACGAACTTTTCTACAAGTTGACATTTTTCACACTTCGGGTCATGAAAAATATCACGGCGCGATGTAATATTTTCGTAATACGTATTGTATTTTAACACCTAACGAACTGCTTTATATATTTCTATATAGAAACTTTCTCAAAATTAGCTTAACAGCGTTTTTCTCCTTTCCGACCGATTGAACTAATATTTCTTATACGAGTAGAGTTTTTAAAGTTCCATCAATATACATTCAAATAGTTTCGGATTTCAGCATTTGTTATAAAACGTCTATTAAGTATTTGAAATTGAATCAAACCAGAGGAATTTATTTATTTATTTATATATTCCGTCTACCGATATACAGACTATTTATATTACGTGCAAAAAAAATATATATACCAAAGTGAATTTATGAGAATGAATTCAGTCATAATGCTACTTACAGATTTTTTAGTAAAGCACCTATTGTCAACAAAGTCAATCATGCCACTACAAAGATTAAATTGTCGAATACAGCGACTCATTGGACCATTAAGGCAGTAATTAGTGCTGTGAAGGGATTCGTACAGAATGGAGAAGAATCTCAAATTCCTAGATGGAATGTAAAAATGAATGTGCTCGAGCAGGGAAGGAGAAACAATTTTATAAGCCAAAAGATCTCTTATGAACATAATATTTCGGGTCTTCCGTCTGGTAGACAATTTTTGTAAGTCAATTAATTGGCATCTTTCATGATACGGAGGTAGATCAGCACTCCAGTTAAGCTTCCTCAGGGCGAACCTGGTGAAACTCCGCTGAACGCCCTCGACTCTATTGCTATGAACAGCATAGTAAGGATCCCACAAGACAGAACAATACTCAAGGATTGGTCTCACCAAAGAAATGTATAGACTATTGAGTGAATAAGGGTCCAAAAACTCTGCAGCACGACGCCTGACGAAGCCAAGGCGAGAGTTAGTCTTGCTCACGATGAAATCTATATGCTGGGAGAATGACAACTGAGAATGAAGCAAGACCCCAAGATCAGATGATAGATTACATTTGGCAATTGGGTATCCGTTAATGGAAAAATCAAGTAGTACCGATGAGGACCTTCTAGTGAAGGTAACATGCTTGCACTTTGATAAATTCAAAGATAAATGATTTAGGCAGCACCACCTCGCAAAACTAACAAGGTCGTGTTTAAGGTTAGCTACATCTTGAGTATTAACAATCCTCATGAAAATCTTTAAGTCATCAGCAAAACCAAGGCACGAAGCAAAACTAAAAATTGCAAAAACATCGTTAATAAAAATTATAAAAAGAATAGGACCCAAATGACTGCCCTGAGGTACACCAGAGAGTACACGAATAGAACGAGATGTTATGTCATGAATAACAACCATTTGCCTCCGGTCCGATAGATAGGAAGAAATCCATTTTAGCAAAGACGAATGAAAACCAAAGACACTCAGCTTCGCAAGAAGCAGGCGAATGTTTACCTTATCAAAAGCTTTACTGAAATCAGTGTAAACAGTGTCAACTTGAATTTATACAGTTATGGTATCGCCGAAATTAACCATAGACCAATTATAAATTTGCTAAAGGTCGATGCACACTTACCGGTAAAGCAGGATCCGGCAGAGACAGGAAAAATATTATTACATTTTTCTTTGACTGGCCGATCGTGTATCAGATTTTCTTTCTTGTAATAACTGGTGAAATCCAGCTTAAGAGGAGTCAGTACTCAGGAAAAGTTTCAATTGAAATAACAGCGAGCTTGTAGGCAGTAAAATTTACTATAAATACGTTTGTGCCCTGAAAATTAGAGACATCTAGCGTAAAAGACGGATACCTACCAATTTAAGATGAAAAGTGAAAATTTGCAGTTCAAAGAAATTCAATTTTTTTAACGAGAGTTAGCTCTCCTAATTTTTTTTGCACATAATTGTTAAATATACTATTTTGCTTTGTAATTCAACAACTTTCAATGAAATTTACCATATTTCTCGTCGGTCAAATATCGGGAGAAAAAACAAGTACTATCAGAGTCAAATATGTAAAAAAGCGCCACTAAAAATGAAAACACTCGACGTTATTTGCTAGATCTATATATTTTGTTAACAGATAACTTCTGAAAAGAAAATATCCTTAAAATAAAGCATCAACATTTTTAGTAAAATTAAATCAAAATTTGATTACTCTTAATCAAAAGACAGGTACACAACCAAACAAAGCCATGTATTTGTCATCTACATAACACATTGCACAAATACAATACATAAGTATAGCTTCATCGAGCAGATTAAAATAAAATCATTAGCATATATTTGAACTGTTAGATTCGTGCTAAAAACAGTTCCTGCAAAATGAAAATATTATAAAAATGCCATGCTAAAATTGAGTTCTAAAAGGAAAACAAATTCAATCTAATTACAATTTTCCCAAAAATAGGTACAAAAGGTGCAAAAGAGGTAAAAATAGTATTGCCATGTATCATGGCACAAATATAATCAGATCAAGCCGATCAATTTGCAACTATATCATTATCATCATTACAAGTACCATCCAACGGGAATATCTTCGTTACATGATAGAGAAAATATTTTTTTTGCGAATATAATTCAATTTAACACAGCAGCATGGGTTGCTCTAAATTTTTTACTACTATGCAGTTTTGTTCGTTGCTATGAAAATTTTATCACTAGTACCGTAAGATCTCAGCTGCACTTCCACTAGGGCTATAAAAACGACAAGCTGACTGATCTCGATCTCTTTTTGCACTTGGCATCTCTTGGGGTAAGTTGGCTTTTGGCTTGTTAGGGACTAACATTTATATCGGGTATCGACTGGTATATTAATTACTAATAATCATTAATTTCTGGTCTCGACGGAAATTAAATTATCTTACTTCGGGTCTTGACTGAACTTAAGATAACTCTTTAAGCCGGGTCTCGACTGACTTAATGAACATTATCTCGGGTTTCGACTGAGATAATATTTTACTAACAAACACTTTATTTCGGGTCTCGACTGAAGTTAAGATAACTCTTTAAGTCGGGTCTCGACTGACATAAATGAACATTATCTCGAGTCACGACTGAGATAATATTAGTAACATTAACACTTTATTTCTGGTCTCGACGGAAATAAAGAATTGTTCTAACCAAGAACAAAGGGCTTAACATTAACTTACAGCGAACTCCTATGAGTACCAGCCACTTGTAACATTTTATTATTTATTTATATATCTATATTTTAATAAATTTACTCATATATGTATATATAAATCTACATATATTCGTTCGTATACATATTTATGAAACATCATAATTTACTTTATTCTATATTTATTTTACATACATGTATATATTTATATTATTGGCTCGACGTATTTACATATATTGCAATCTTTGCCAATAAGTATATTTTCCAGTGTGATACAGGGATCTCTGACCCAAAACTTATATATTGAGAACATCATACATCATAAATCGCTGTCAATAAGTGTGTCTTATTATAAATTATATACATAATCTGATTATAATAGTGGGAAATTCTAAAAAATAAGTGTGAATTTTTATTGAAATTTAAAGGAAAGTGAACAGCGTTGATTTGTTGTTAGGAAATATACCACTGATCTTGATCCAAATTTACCAGTGCATTCATTTCAGTCACTTAATCAAATTTGCGTGTACGTTCTACTAACGCGCGGTACAATAGTCACAATCTAAAGAAATGAGAATTCCTACCAACAGGAATTTGATTTGAAAAACTTCAATTTTTACCATTTTTTACAAGTTTCCGAGCTAATATCTGCATTCCAATAGATCTTTTTAATTTTTGCCAACGTTATTTACTAGACTTTTTCCTTACCTTTAATTTAAGATATAAATCATTATTCTGCTACAAATAGTTTACCAGAAATTCGCATTGAAAAATGGATGAAACTTGCAAATCTTGGTACTGACTCCTCTTAAGGCTCGTAGGGAAGTTAGCTGTGGCCGCTGTAATCGAAAAGTACGAAGAGCTTACTTGACAGCTGTTTTGATTTGATTTTAATTTGATTAATTATTAAAAATCGCGTTAGGGCATTCGCGGATCTATTTACTTAGTGCTCAGTGGAGTACGTGGGTTTTTTGTGCATAGTCTATGCTCAGTACAGGTTATCCAATTATGTTGTTTTGTTATGATTCGGTTTGTTTCCTCCTAAGCTGGATTCGGGTGTGTGGGGTTCGTTTATGTCGCCAGAATGCGATTAAATTGTTATGCTGAGAGTAATGTTTAGGTGAAAAGTAAAATTGTTACCTGTATTTAAGGTTACAATGTGCTACTTGGTGTATTATGCTTGGTTTGTATGCTTCAATTTAGTCATGAGTATTGTAGGCACAGCAAACTTAACCGGGCAGCGTGTCCTGTAAAGCAGATGAAGTGGCTTCCCTGGCTAGGGCTTATCCGTGGGCTGGAAGTATTTTTCTGTACTGGAGAATTTCTTCTCAGTGGGGCCGAAATCTATTAGTACATTTACATGAATACTTGAGGTATACTTCAAGTAGAGATCAAGTAATCAAAATATCATGTAAACGCGCATTGACTTCAAGTATAAAGTATACTTGAGTCAAGTAAATAACAAAATTTTATTCGATTTACTTGAAAAATTCATGTAAACACAACTTCAGTACTTGACAAATTTTTCATTTGTGTGAGATATGAAATCGGCAAAGAGGAACAAGAAGAAGATTATTGTTGAGGATTCAGGCTCTGATTTTTAGCACTTTTCTCAATATATTTATCTAAAAATCCGCTATATATTGAACATAATGCAACGTTGTCAAAGGTAAAGTGTCACTTCAAGTAAATTTCAAGAAAATTTCGAGTCAAGTAATTGGAAATAATTCAACCAAAAACACTACTTGAGTTTCAAGTGGATTTCAAGTCAAGTACTGAAGTATTCATGTAAACGTACTGTATGTGACTGGTGTAAGTTTAAAGCAAAACTTTACTACTTTGTGGTCTTTTCTTTATTTCTATTTTTAACAATGTCAAACTCCATGACAGAAAAAGCTTGTAAGATTCGTGAATAACTCTTGAATTTTTGTGATTTTTTAAGCGCGCGAGCTCTGTTCTGACAGCTCTTTTAAAGCCATAATCCCAGTTCTGGCAAATTCTTTTCCAGTTTTCCAATTTTATGATCATTTCCTTTTCGGTTTTTCCTACTATCCTAACGAAATTACATCTAGCATAATAATTACGGATTCTATTTAAACTTGAGAATTTATAACTAAATATAACAAGAAAACTTTTTGTGCTGAATGTTATTTTCTATTGTAAATTCTAAAAATTATATTTCTAGGTTATGTGTGAGATTGTTTACACATTTCTTTTCTATGGTTACATGTTTTCCTAATTATTTGTTTCTTTTCACAGCCAGTGAAGTGAAAGTACTACTGCATCGTGGAAATATGGAGCCTGAGTAGAAGGTGGCTTCTATGAGTGACTACTAACTTATCCACTGGGCCGGCGCTAAGTCTTCATCTCCAGGAACAGGTAAGACTAAGGTTGGTGGTGGGTTTTTTGTCTCTTGTTGGTATTGCTTTTGTTATTTTGCATGATGGTGGCTGGGTAACATTTGTATATTCGTTGTGCTCTGGTGTCTTTTTCGATTTTAGCGGAGGACATTGGAAAAGCCTCCTCCATAAAAAGTCGACTGAACGATATTTGGAAAAGCCCCCCATGTGAAACTGGACTGGACGCTGGGCTGAATTCAGTTGGGTCCGATGTTCCATGGCACTCCATCGATTTTGGGATGTTGCAGGTATGTGATTTTGTGACAATATTTTTATTTGAAACCCAAATTCACATCAACCGGCACGAAAACTTCATTGCCGGTCGCTATCGGTGGCTAGAAATCAGACCAGCATTTGTCGGTTGCGAAGTTAACATAAGATCACATTTCTATAGTAATTTCTCGATAGCTGCTTTAATTAAAAGTTTGCTTTGCATTTTATGTCGTTATATGAGCCGGTAAGTGTGCATCAACCTACTTATTGTCTTTATTAAATCTCTGGACACAGATTATCAAAATATCTTCGAATACATTAGTACAAACATAAATAAGTATGTACAGATATTTCCATAAACATCAAGATTTTATGATGCAACACTATCTCAAAATAAGCATTTCCCATACATCTGCCAATATCGTTCAGAGATAATGAAATTTGAAATTCATGAATTCATTCCCACCTCCCAGATACGAGGCTCTTTACATCTGGACATCTGGAGAAATTATTCCGCACCTGCACGCAAAATGTATCATGTAACAATTGCAAATGGAGTCCTTAGGAAACTTCATCTTACTTGGACGTTCCTTATCTCCTTTCCAGGATGCATATAAACCATACACAGCCTGTATGCACTCAACACCTCCAACAGGAAACTTTCGTAGACTGGTTGGAAGAGCTTAAGTGGATTACCGGACGTAGTATAGCTATAGACAAGTAAAATATAATTCTATTGAGGTAGTTAGGGTGTAAATCTAATTTGCTAGAGTTAGGCATCACATCACACAAATATTCTGTATCCATTCCATACATACGGATACGGATGTGAGGAACTGTGGTTGTCTAATGAACAAAGCGACTCTGACCCCGAGATTTCTGGTTTCTATAAGAGAAACTTTTGAGTAATTGGGAATTATGGGGAATTACTTGTGAAACATTTCTTCATGTTGGAACTCCCTTCTCGTTCATTTATGATTTATTCATAGTAAAATATTTAAACTGAAGTTAAAGTAAATTTGCTATGAAGACTGTTACTTCGAGTAAATTTACTTGATTAACACAAATCTATTATACATTTCAAGAGAATGTGAGTGTAACAGTTTGCTTTTACCAATTTTTAAATGATGCTGATATTGACGAATGAGAGATCCTCATATATGCAGAGGTTTATATAGGCTCTGTTGATTGGGAATTTGTAACAAACATAAAAAAAAACTATTTCTTATATTTCTTACTTCGTGTGAGGCACTGAACTATGTGTGTTAAGGAACGCTTAAAAGAAGGCCTTTAAACTCATATTCAATGCTCAAAATAAAATTCTTGTTTTGCCAATGATTTATGTTTTTTATACACATGAACTTTTCATATTATCCAATTTGTATAATTTAATTCCTGGTACACCTGGAGTTTGTTCTCCTCCTCACCCAATTACTGATATGTGTGGATTAGGACTATTTAAATCTATAGATTAGTTGTTGGGAATTAATATAACTTCACTATAACAGCATCATACATAGCCACATACAAATCAAGCTAGTGATTTATATTTGATTCTCAAACAATGCCGCAAACAAAATCAATTAACTCAGGAAGACAACAATTTCCTCCTCCACCGCCTCCATCTTTTATTATAAAACGTACTATTGCTTTCAGTCCAGGAATGCCATTGGCGCAAAGCAAACCATTATTTGGTAATTATATTTTTAGTATAAAATCAAAGCTGTTTTTTTTTTTTTTAATATACTGTTCAGAATCAGATATGGGCGCCATGCCATAAGTTTCTTGTTTCTATAGAAATTTTGCTGATTCATTATAGTCGAATCAGTCAATGTGATACTAACTTGTATGTAAAGCGGTTTTAAAAAATTTTCGTCGCTATAAATGAGTATGTTTAGACCAGAGCTATTTAGGACTAGTTTTACGTAGGACTAATTCAGCTACCGTTTAGTCAGCTCGTATTAAAGCTTTGGCAGTTGTCAAATTTGTCAGATCTGCGTACTATTTCACGAGAAAAATGAAAAATAATATTTTAATTTTGTGCACAAGACAATGAATGAAGCATAAGGAAAATATTAAATTTTCCAAATTTCTAATTTTTTTACCATCCATTACGGACGGAATACTTTCTTCAATAAGTTAAACGAATTTGTTCCTCCCTCTGACCAGTCTCACTTTTCTTCATTCAAGTTTGTAAATAATTCCTTATTTTACTAATTTTGTAGATCAATACGGCATCAGATGCCGGTTTAAAGTAGGATTAGTTTTTCATAATGCGGCTTATTTATACCACTTCATATTAGCTTTACGTAAGTCGACTTACGTAAAACTAGTCTTAAATGGCACGGTCTAAACGGGCTCAATGGCTCATATCATAAGTAATACTAAAATAGTGTGCAAATAAAGTTAGAAACACATCCAAGCAAACCTCAGGTCTGGCCTCTCTCAGGCTTCTTCGCAGCTCGCCTCAAGGCTTGCCTCAGAGAAATGAAAACAAAATGATACTACCGGACTCGGTGCTGTCATTGTAATTTTGATAGTACAGCCGTTGACAGAAGTAGGCCTGGGTGCCTATTCTTGAATTACGAATGATTTTTTACGAATTCGTTATATAACGAATGGTTGATAACGAATCGAAACCCCGTTCGTATTCTTGAACCTCATCGTTATAAAGTCGAAGTGGTGAAAAAGTTTTTCAACATAATGAGTGTGGTAGGATTAAATCTGTCAATTTACAAATTGAATATTGTCAGCTGTTTCTTGTTTTAAAATATAATTTGTAAAAAGTGGCTAGCTTCAGTGAATTGTCATTATTGTTTGCATCTGAAATCGTTAAAGAATCTATGGAATATCAATAACGTCAATCGTTAATAAATTCCTGCACCCTTAATTAAACGCTAGATAGAAAATATGTTGCAGGACCTGCACCAGTGACATGCAAATGGTTTTTTGCCGCCGCAGATTTTCCCTTCACCACACATTTTAAATCCTGCCAACTCTGGAAATTTTCTATTAGCTTTGTTTTGAATATAAAATCATAAAAAAACTTTTCTAGTTCTTTTGCGCTCCGGGTATGGAATTTAATACTGATTTTATTTTGCTACAATTCCGTGGCATCTTTTGAACTGAAAGAGTTATCGTATTTACCAAATTTCAGTTTCGGGTTTTCCTCTGAAAACTCAGTTAGTTTTATTTTTTTAGCATATGAAATTTTCGCACATCTTTCATCTCCCATTATCACCGGTAAAGTAGCAGCTGATTCACTCTTCGTTTGGTATAACGAATGGTTGAACCCACTCGTTAAATAACGAAGGGTTTGCGTTCGGTATATAATGAATACGGATTTCAAGAATACCACATGGTCGATTCCGAATGGTTTTGACAGTATAACGAATACGGAATGTGCTTTCGTTATTCAAGAATAGGCCCCTTCTGAGAGAGAAAAATTTTCAACATTGGGCAAAGCACGCTTTGCAGCTAGACCTTGAGACTAGCTGCTGGCTTGGTTTTCTGTTGCATCATTCAAAAATCCGTGTTGGAAATTTTGACAACACCTCGAGGAAGGCTCAAGACCTGGATGTGTTTCTGCCATAAGCGTTCCAGAAAGTAATATTTAAGTGGATCCTTAGGAGATATTCACTGACACAACATTGCGGTTATAATAGAGAAGTGACTTTTCAAAAGGGGATATTTACAATTTCCTTTTTTTAAGTTAAGCATGAGATGACATTCTATATGCTGAAACTCAAGATTTCGTCACTGTAGAGCGAAACAAAACGCGATAACCTCATAAGGAATTTTACTTGAAAACGCCTCTTCCGATCAATAGGGGATATTTACATTAAAAAATACGACATTAGAATACCATTCAATACAGTTGATAATTTACCTAGATCTGCAGTCGTCCCGCACTTTAAAATTTTGCGAACAAGCAAAGAGAGAATGAAATGAATACACTGTAAAATTAATTTTTTAAAATCATGCATGTGAAATATTTCTTCCGACACTAATGTACAAACTAGAGTACTGCAGGTAACAGGTAAATAATATATGTTTGAACTTACTTTGCTTTCTTATATAATTATAAATTTATAAGAAAGTAATTCTGTTTTCACTGAGAGGTAAAGAGAAGCTCTCTTGCTGCTCCTTTAAGGAAGGTATGGAAAATAAACACGCTTTCACTTATTCGTATCTCGTATTTAAATAATAACTCTCAGTATTCCCTGAAAGGTACATAACATATTCAAAAATACAACGCATCAATATATGACGTCTACCTTCTTAAACCAGTTCAACGTATGGTACGTATATTCATGTACTTATTACTAACTAATTACAGGTAATGCTTATAGTAAACCTTATCATCTAAGTCAGGCATGCCCATTTTTCCTGCTGGGGATACGGTCCCTGCCACTAACATGTATTACATGGACTGCTGAGTGTACACGAATACTTTAATGCATCATATCACAACAAATTTAAACAAAATTACGTTACATCTTTATAGTGAATTCTTTTCAACAAAACCGAACAGGTACTGAACTGACCCAGAATCTGTCAGATCTACACCGAACTTAGCCTTACCACGAACAGGGAGAAGCTGAAAAGAATGCTAGAAAGTAAAATATCCGAAAATGTTCGTCCTTTATGATTTGAATAAAAAAATAAACCACTTCAATAAAATAATTGTTTTTTCACATAATGTATACACATCCCTCTTAATTACAAATACTTCCGATTTGACGTTTAGCTCAGAACCGTAACTACATATTTTCATGGAACAAGAAAGTTTAAAATCGGTGCAGAAACCGAACATGAACCGTTGTGAAAAAAACATACGTTCGAAACCAGTTCTGTATCAGTGTGGTGATGAAAACACTACGTTTAGGAACCGAACGTGTTACGGTTCAGTTCAGGAATTCACCATAAGTCTGAAATGAAACAATGGCTAAGGAAAAATAACATACAATTTGAGGAAACTATATTCAAGCTTAAGTTGTATAATTTCATTAAAATGCACCGTACTCCAAGAGAGCATATAGTGGATGATCTCATTCCGAGTTATGGGCATGAAGTTTTACGTCTACCATCGTACCACGTCGATTTGAATCCCATTAAAAAAAATTGGGTTACGGTTAAATCCAGGGTTGGTTCCAGAAATACAACCTTCAAATTAGATGTTAAGCAGGAATAATTCGAAAAAATTACGGGGGAGAACTGGAGAAGCGTTTATCAAAATGCTAGAAATGCTGAGGAAGGATATCTTGGATATAAAGCCTTTTTGGAGAAGTGAACAGATAAGTTGATTATTCCTTATCTGACAGTAGTTCTACTTCTGATTGTGTTTTAAGTAGTCACGATGAAGAAGCGGGTCCCACTACAAGGTGAAGTGATGTCAATTTCCAAATCACAAAGAGAAGAGAGGCTACATCTGTTGCTTGTTAACTCATATAGGTCTGACTTTAGTATGTTCGAACTTGCACGTGCATTTCTCTTAATAATATGGCTGAGCATTTCGTTGGTTACGTTTCTAAACATGTTTTAAAAAAACGCTATATATTATTTAATTTGTTTGTTCTATTTAACTTTATTGAATTTTTATTTTGTTCTATGTTGCATTGCATGGTATTTTTTCCGGTGTGTTGTTTATATATCACAATAATTACGAATATTAAAATACTCTAAAATCTGGAATGCAATTTACTTCTTTATGATAAATTTAACTGAAAAGCAATTTCAACATTTCATTTTTCTAACAGTGTGACCCCGCCGCGGATAAACATATCATGCTTACAAACTTTCTCATTTGTAAATAAATTAGTCTGCTTCTGACAGTTGCTAAAGGCGGTTGATAAGCGGGCCTGTAATTACTTTTTTTTTATTGTGTAGGAAATTTCTATATAGGAGAGAAACTTGTCATTAATATTTATAAAAGCTTACATACATACATCATGCCTGTTCTGTATAAATAGCAAAATGAGCGAAATAAGTCTTTTAGAAAATTACCCAAATATTCATGTGCAAAAAATTATCAACTGACTTGAAATCACATACATGTATATAAATGGACTGTCGTTGAACCAAAAATGAATGTAAGCAAATGGCATCACTTTCATATGCCTGTCTCTCAGGGGCGGATCCAGGATACTTGTGAGGGAGGGGCGCAACTTTGGGTTAAAAACGGTATAAGCAGGAAACAGATCAAAAGTTCGAAGACACCCGCCACCACTCACAAATGTCAAATACATAAGATGATAATGATAAAAATACGTGTCGATCAGGTAAGTATGCGGCTACCACTCGGAATGAAAAAAGTTGCTCAACGTTCAACTTTTGACACTCGCGAAAGGCAAATGAGGTGTAAAATTTTTACTTTGTTTTGGTTTGTAAATACTGGAAGAGTAAAACTTCCAAATCACCTATTGTAGTTAGTAAAAATAGGGAAACACATTTTGTTCAAATTGACGAATTAATCATAAATTGCAACTTTGCAAAATACAGGAATACAGCGCTACGTAATTTACCTCTACTAAAGTCAACAAAATTTGATTTTTTTGATAAATTATTAAGGCAAGTTAAGGGGATACCTTATGATGCAAAGCACAGCATGGCAGGAAGGTGATAGGGAAACAAATTAGGGAACGTGAGGAGTGCGCCAGAGTTGCTGAATGTCACCCTTAAACTTTCGCAGATTGTATGTTGGAGTAAAGACAGAAAATGGTATACTGTTCACATTCACACAGTTAGGGATAGAAACCATCACGAAATTTTACTGTATAGCCGAACGTAATTTGATGAGCGGTTTGCTGCGCGAGTTTTGCGTGCAGGAATTATTCTGCAAGGGATCAGACGAGATATTTCATTAGAACATTGACCACGCATATAGCGATAAGAGAGTGAAGGGCATCCATCATTGCGACGTTGTTCGAGTGCATCGATATTTCAAGTTATGGCGACATCGCCAATGAGCTTGAAGGCTCTCTTTTGGACAATATCTAATGAAGGTAAGACTGTGCGACCAGCCTCGGGCCCAGATATGGAAATTGTATTATATTCTAGGTCTGGTGTATGATTTGTAGAGAAGCTCTAGATTCGATGGGATGAAGTATTTCTACACCTTTTCAGAAATTCTAGACATTTCGCTACTTCTTTGGCAAAACAAAAGATGTAATCTGTCCAGCTTAGCTAACAGGAAATATTAAAGCCAGGAATGTAAAAATATGGTGTATCGCAAATCAGTGCTCCATCAAAAGAAATGGGAGTAAAAAGCTTTGATCTTGCTTCAAATAGATGAGATGGCTTGAATTCGACGCGAATCGCTTTACTCCAAGCAAGAACATGATGATACATTGATCTAATCACGCAATCTCGTTTGACAGATGTGACATTCCCTCTGGAGTCCACAAGAGTATCAAGGGTACTGTCAACGGTAAAATTTGGTATTATCAAGGTCGTTATTGAATGATCTAATCAAACCATCTCGGTTGACAAATCTGGCATTCTATCTGGAGTCCCCAAGAATGTCAAAATAGTAAGAGAAATCAAGGTTACTATCATAGGCAAAACTATGTATGGGACTAAAAGTACGGTAAAGTAGATCATTAATGAAAATTAAGAAGAGATATAACAGAGCCCTGGGACATCCCGTCATTTATAGGATAAGGTTCTGGTGAATCCCCATCTAGTACAACCCCGTGTTATGCGATCAGCTAAAACACTTTCAATCTATAATAGAAGATGAGTTGCGAGACCAAGTGCTTTAAGTATAACTAAAACGGATGGATGCCAGACTCTATTAAAGACTTATTAAATATCTAGAGCAACGATTTTGTGACTACAAAACACCATTGTGCACGGTTCGAATGTTCCGTAAGAAAAGTCAGCAAGTCTCCAGATGAGAGTCCAGTTCGGAAGCCATAATGACGATCATTGTTGAGTTGTTTGGTTTCTAGATACTTCATTCATTTGGAGTTAATGATAGATTCAAAACGCTTTGAAAGAATCGAAGTGATTGGAATTGGTCCATAATTTGAGGGGTCGCTACCCTCACCTTTCTTGGGAATAGGTTGAACGTGAGCTATTTTCCAACCATTTCGAAATTTTCCTGTCGAATAAGACAAGTAGAATAGTTTGCGCAAAGGTTTAGCCAAAGAAGAGGCACAGCTTTTAATTAACAAGGATAAGAAACCAAGAGGACCTACGGCTTTGGAGACGTTGATCCCCTTAAAGACCTTGAACACATCCCTCTTATGGATGTGTATTGGCTGTTTTATAGAGAATTTGAAGCGAATCTATCAGTAAAGATACTAGCTTGATTAAGGGAGTCAACAAGCACTTTACCGATATTAAGTAGTTAAGATATAGAGGAATTACTGAAGTTGTTCTTGATGGTCTTGACCGGGCACCACAAGCCTTTGCTATTCTATTCTGATCAAGAGGAAACTTTTCTCTCCGGATAATGGACTTCTAGTGTTATGGGCAGTCTTGTAGCCTTGCTTCAATTCTAGACATGAATGTAAATGATATGCGCGAAAAGCAGACTCTTTCGCTTTTATTACATTACTTGTTTGAACTTATCTTTAAACCAAGAGCGATTTTACTATTGTTGAGATCTGCTGTAAGAATACGGAATGTATTCACGCATGCCAAGACTTCTCCAAGGTTCTGATTTAGAGTTTCCCAATCAGCAATTAATTTTTTTTTTGTTTAAACTTTTAGCTAAATATTCTACTATTCCATTTTACGAAATAATAATACTGTTTTTTCTAACATAAATGTCTGGCTTTAAATGTAATAACTCACTACATCAATATACAATGTTTTGTTTGCCGTTGTATTTTCAATTAAAACAAATCTCCCATCGCTTCTACCTAAATAAGATCTGCTTCATATTGCACGTTTCCAGAAAATTTAATGTCTTTTGCAAAAAGTGCAGTAGAAGAATTCAGAAGATCTACTCCAATTTGTTTGTGGTCTTCAGGGAGGGGCGCGCGCCTCCCGTGCCCCCTAGCTGGATCCGCCACTGCTGTCTCTTTCCGTGAGAGCATACTTTCCCACTGAACTGTAACGATTGGGAACGAGAAATTGCTTGTAAAAATCCTTGTTAAAAACACTTCCTTCACCTTATAATTAAAATTTAACAATACAAATAGTCCCAAACACTTTTGTGGTAAATTCGGTAAATCCCACGGACATAGACAAGTAAATCCCCAAATAATTTAAATATAGCGCCAATTTCGACAGTTGGTAGTATTGACAGTGAGAGTATACTAACTGAAATGAAAAGCAGTCCCAAAGGTGATCAGTCAGTCCATTTATATACATGTCGGTGCTTGAAATGTAAAATGTCAAATTACTGTTACTTTGGTTTCATTTCCAAAAGGGATATTTACAGTACGATTCCAATAGTCGAATTAAATTTCGTTTCAAAAAGGGATATATACACTCAATTACAAGACTCATCAAAATAGTACCCGCTTTAGTCATGACGTAACGCAACCAATGAACACATCCTGTAATTATTGAATAAATAACTAATAAGGAAGCGGGATATCGTGCGAATACAGTGTACGCACTGACATGTATATAAATGGACTGACTAATCTCTTGTTTCATGTGGCACCACTTTTGATTTCAAAAAGTATGCTCTCACTGGCGCTATATTTAAATTATTTGGGAATTTACTTAAATGCATGTCAGTGGGATTTACCGAATTTACCACAAAACTATTTGGGACTATTTGTATTGGTAAATTTTAATTATAAGGCGAAGGAAGTGTTTTTTACAAGGCTGTTTTGGTTGTAAATACCGCTAAATCGTTACAGTTCAGTAGGAAAGTATGCTCTCACGGAAAGAGACAGGAACATGAAAGTGATGCGATTTGCTTTCATGCATTTTTGGTTCAACGATCAGTCCATTTATATACATGTCAGTGAGTGTACGTGTTTAAGCAATTCAATGACAGTATGATATTTCATAATTTTTAAAAAGAAGTTCGGATTTGAATTCACGATATTGTGATAAATAAATAATTTAACAGGATTTTTACTTAATAGTAGTGTGAAATAAGTGTGAAATATTCTTTTGTGAACGATATTTTATGTACTAATTAATTATAGTGTTTTAAACAAAAGAAAAGTGAAATATTAATAAAAATAAACAGCCATAGCAAAAATTTAACATTTTCGAATGCTGGTTTGTTTTGTTTACAATTGAATTGTAATTGCTGCCTAAATTATGTCAGTCATATAAAGGCAACGCCAACAAATATTATCTGAAAATAAGGGGGCGTTAAAAATTTCTTTAGTTTACATAGCAATTTGGATTATAAATCTCCCTTCAAAATGTCAGGATTTTATTACTTCCATGACGAAACTAATGCAATCACAGCACACTAATGCATTTCGCTGAGCGGCTTAGGTTTTCACCCGATATGCCGTTTCCTTATTAGTTATTTATTCAATGCTTGTAATAACTACAACAGAGTGATATTAAAACAACATGGCAATTTGAAAATACTTGGCGAACATTAGATGCCTAAGGATATCAAAAGCTTAGAGATATTTTACAGGAAATTTGATGGTATACAGTCACTAAAAAGAGAAAGAATAACTCTTTTAAAAAGAAGAGTTCGGAATACTTACACAACTGAACTAAAATGCTATGAAAATTATAGATTTGAAAAGCAGTTCCGAAAAAATGTTTATCATTACTTAAAGGAACAAGAGGCACCCTTTATCTCTACAAGACTTATTCTTAGAAATGCGTTTGCTAAATGAGAAAAAGAAGAAAGACATCGAGAATCTGCTGCATACACAGTTTGGACTTGGTTAGAATCGTTAAAAATAAAAGTTCTTAAAAATTCTTCTATTCTTCATCTTTGACCGATTCTAACAAGTGTAGGTTCGATTCCCGTCAGCGGGAAAATAAATAAAAGAAAAAAAAATTGGTGTGAAAATCCAAATCTTAATATATAAAAACCACGTATCACTGTTTTCGTACACGCTAATGTCTGAAACCGCCCAACCGATTTCAATGAAATTTCGTGCATGTGTTTGGTTAATTCCAGCTTGAAAGATATGATAGTTGACGATGTTGTCGAGATCTAAAAAACTGCCGAAAAACGCGTTGACATGGAAAGCTGAAATTATGTATACCGCTTTTACATAAAAATTTGCAAAGACAAGTTCAAAAATGAATTAAATCGGGCAACGTTTTCGTACGGTTGCCATATAAACATTTCGTTTTTAGTATATAATTGAACACTGCCCGACAGCGAGTACACATGAAGCGCTGAAATTTGGCACGTCGTCTTTTCATAGCAATAGTAAATAAAATTTAAAAAAATGGACTAAATCGAGCAACCCCTTCTTGGTGTTGCCATACAAAACTCAGATTTTTCACTATATATTTGGAAACTGTCTGAGAACGTGTCGACGGACGTGGAGAACTAAAACTTGGTACACGGCGTTTTCATGAAACTTGCAAATATCAGTTCAAAAATGGACCAAATCGGACGAGTGTTTTTTGCTGATGCCATAAAAAACATTAGGTTTTCACTATATATTTGGACACCGACTCACACGTCGACGTAGAGAGCTGAAATTTTGTATACGGGCCTTTGGTAAGAAAAAAAAGTAAGTGAAGCTTAAAAATGATACCAATCGGGCTACTCCTTCGTAGGGTTGCCTTAAAACAATTTTATACGTGGTGTGTTCATAGCAGTAGTAAATAAAATTTCAAAACTGGACTAAATCGGTTCACCCATTGTTGGTGTTGCCATACAGATTTTTTACTTTTCACAATATACTTGGTAGTTGCCTGAGAACGCGTCGAGGTGGAGCATATTTTGCACACGGCATTTTCATAGAAACTGTAAATTCAGAACGAAAATGGGACTAATTGGGCAACTCCTTCGTAGGGTTGCTATACAAAAATTTCGTATTTCACTATATATTTGGACACTGCCTGAGAACGCGTCGACGTACTCAGTTATACTCTCCCACATATATGAATGTATGCACGCACGCTCGTACGCACACACACACATACACACACATGCAGACATAGAGTGAAACTCTAGAGTATGGAATCGCGCGATCGAGTTAGATAATAGCTTAGATATTATGCATCTCTAACCACATCGCTTCCACCACCCCCACCCATCTAGGTATCTCTTTTAACGTCGGGCAACGCAGACGGGCTCCCCCTTGTAAAATATAATATATTAAAAAAACTGATAAGAGTACTTAAAATATGTTTTATTAATTATTATTCTAGTATCTCTCGGCGGGTGGCTTACTTTGTTGCCTGATTGCTGCTAGACGATTCATTTTTGCTGGTGTCTAACTGGAATGTACGTGTTACAAATGGTACCCAACAAAAGGTGATATTATCAAGGCTATTATTCAAAAGGGGATATTTCTAAACTTCGCAAGCCAATATTACCGGAAGAAATAGTAAAATTTTTTTCAAAGTAATATATTCTATAGAAGTTATTATATCCTTTCTATATATTACTACTATTATTCTTAAAGATCTTGGTATTGCTACAGTCAGTTTTTTCGATTTCCTTAAAAATCGGCTAGGACGTAGATATCCCATTTTGAAAAGACATTCCTCAATAGTTACTATATGGTCCACTGGAATTATAATAGTTCGGTTATGATCAGCATCAACGTCCCACTCATACTAAACAAATAAATCAAAATGTGTCTACTTTACTTTTAATATCCAAACCAAAGAAAGTTTCAGACTTCTACGTATTATAATTCGTGCAAGATTTTAGTTTACAAGTTCTAGGAAACTCAGTTCAATTCAATCACAAACAATAAACTCAGATAACCAGCAGACTTATATGTACACAAACTTGTTGGGAGAGTGAGACCGGAAATATATGAAATCTGAAGACTTTCACATTCATCTATACATAGTTCTAACTGGTCCCATTTGGGAGCATTAGTGTACTTCAGACTATCGACCCAATTTGAGGAAATTAGATTCTGCAGAAGCATATTTAAATCAACAGCAAATAGCTAACAAAGTGTACTTCAAATTTGTCCTTCGTCTGTAGTCGAGACATCTAATAATTATTTATCTGCCATAGAAGGACTATTTGATAGAGAACTGCGCTAAAATCCTAAATCGTTTCAGTATGTGATAGTGTAGCAGGAATTAGTACATCGCTTAGGCAGAATATGTTTTTTTCTAAAGCCAAGGTTAGGGGATACCCTATGATGCAAAGCACAGGATGGCAGGAAGGAGATAGGGAAAGGATTAGGAGATATGAGGAAAGCAGCGAAGGTACCGATGTATGTCATCCTTAAACCTTCGAAGATTGTAAGCCTGAGGAAGAACAGAAGATGGTAGACTGTTCCACATTCGCACAGTACGGGATAAGAAAGCATCTCGGAATTTTTCTGTACTTCCGAAAGTATTCTGAAGGGTAAGGGGATTTGCGCGGCTGCAGCGCGAGTATTGAGGTCAGGAATTAATCTAGAAGGGATCAGACTAGATATTTCATCGGTGCATTGGCCATGCGATAAAGGAGCGAAAGATATCCGACATTGCGGCGGTGCTCGAGTGAGTCGATATGACAAGTTATTGCCAAATCGTCAATGAGCGTGGACAATATCTAATGCAGCTAAAGCTATACGGCCAGCCCCAACCCAGATGTGGGAATTGTATTCCACTCTAGGTCTGATATAGGACTTGTAGAGGAGCGCTAGCTTCGGTGGGCTGAAATATTTCTTACACCTTTTCAGAAATCCAAGACAGATGTGGGAATTGTATTCCACTCTAGGTCTGATGTAGGACTTGTAGAGGAGGTGGGCTGAAATATTTCTTACACCTTTTCAGAAATCCAAGACATTTGGATGCTTCTTTGGCAATAGCGAAAATGTGGTCTGTCCAGCTTAACTTACTGGAAATATCAATGCCAAGAATGCTTCGTGAAGATGAATCTGAAATTAAGGTTCCATCATATGAACTGGGAGTGGTTAAATAATGATCTTGTTTTAAAGAGGTGAAACTGCTTTGGTTCTTAAATCCATTCAATTCGATGCGATTAACTTCACCGCAAGCGAGGATAATATCAAGATCATTATTCAATGATATAATCATGCAATCTCGTTTGACACATGCGGCATTCCTTTTGGAGTCCGCAATAGTATCAAAGTAGTAAGCGAAATCAAGGGTACTGTCATCGGTAAAATTATGAATGGGATTGAAAGTAAGGGAAAGCAGATCATTAATGAAAACAAGCAAGAGAGACGGAGAGATAACAGAACTCTGGGGCATACCGGCATTTATAGAATGGGGTTAATATGTAACGCCATCTAATAAAACACAAATTTGGCGATCAGTTATGCATCTTTCAATCTATGATAGAAGAGGAGTGGAGAGCCCCAGTGCTTTAAGTTTAGCTAAAAGGGCAGGATGCAAGACTCTATCAAAGGCCTTTGAAATATCCAAAGCAACGATTTTGAACTCACCAAACTGTGGAGACTACGGTTCCAAGTCAGCAAGTCTCCAGATGAGGGACCAGTCCGGAAGCTATATTTGCGATCGTTGATAAGTTGATTAGTTTCTAGATTCTTCATTAATTTGGAACTAATCATAGACTCAAAACCATTCGAAAGAATCGATGTGTTTACAATTGGTCGATAATTTGAGGGATTGTTAACCTCTCCTTTTTTGGGAATAGGCTGAAATGTGAGCTAGTTTCCAAGCAGTTGGAAAGATTCTTGTCGAATACGACAAGTAGAATAGTTTGGGCAAGGTTTAGCTAAGAATGAGGCGCAGCTTTGACTTAATAGGGGCAAGAACCTATCAGGCTCCGCAGCTTTTGACACGTCGATCTCCTTAAGAAACTTGAACACATCTCTCGTACAGATGTGTATTGGCTCTTATACACATCCACTTGGGATATGTAAAACAGGTATGTATGAAGTGGGTGGAAGCTGATAATTTAAAGCAGCCAAAATATTAGCTTTATTCAGGGAGTCAACTATGACTTCACCATTGTTAAGTAGTGAAGGTATAGAGGAATTGGTGAAGTTGTTCCTTGTGGTTTTGACGAGAGACCAGAAACTTTTGCTACCTTTGCGGTTTGCCAAGGTTCTTTGTCTAATACTCTGGTCGAAAAGAAATTTCTCTCTCTGGATAATAGACTTGCAGATATTCCGTGCAGTCTTGTAGATTTGTTTCAGCTCTGGACAAGGATATAGCTCTTTTAGCTTAGTTGCACTTGCAGAAACAATAGATGATGCGTCACAAATCTGTTATTATTTCATTTCTAGTGAGTTAGACATTTTTTTTAAACCACTTCAGGCCACAGAAAAAAAAATAAAATTTAATGTTATCATTTCCAGCTCCACAAAGAGATAGAGCTCCCACGAGATATGAAAAAATGGAAAAAATGAGAATTCCAAGCGAAAACGGGTCAATAATAGCAAAACCAAAGTACAGCGATTATGCAAACTCAAACTAGAAAGATCGAACCAAAGCTTACAAACTTACAACATCAACAACGGAAGGAAAACCAAAACCAATTCCTATTCCCAAAGGATTATTTATTTTTTAATGTTATCGCAGTACTTAAATGTAATTATACATAGCTTCGACACTATTTGAATCTGAAGAAATATGTACCACTTCAAATATCCCAACTACAGAAAATTCGAATCCGAAAAATTCATAACTTTTTCAGTAAACAAAACTTACATAGAAATATTTTTCAAAAAGTGAAATTTCAAGGAATGATTTTATAAAATTAATTAAAAAAATCTTTGAGAAAATATCACATTCAAAATTTCCAAGGTAATGATGTCGCAAACAGAGTTTTAAAAAATATTATCGACACTGATACACCGAAAACAGAATATACATACATATGATAGGCGATCAAAGGCAACCATACTGATGAGACCTCTCAGATCACTGGGTTGAGAAGTTCGATTCTTTCTGCATTCTTAATGTATTTTAGAAGTTCATTGAAATTATTTTCAATGAATTTCAGTTTATTGTAGACGAGAAATAATCCACCTTAAAAGATTAAATTTATTTTTCAAATGCAAGACTCATATAATTCATAAGATGACTGAAGAAACTGCTTCTACTTGCAATCATATTATTGCCAAGGAAATAACTCATAGCTCAAAACTATTCCCTTTAACCTCTTCATGCTGAAATTATGATTCAATTCGTATAAATTTTTTTTTACTTGGTGGAGATGTATATTTCAAGTTAATTTGCAGCATACCAGAAATACATACAAGAAAACTAAAACAGATGTTCTAGAAAGGATTTAGGGATGTGGCGTCATATGACGCCAGTGGGATTTTTTGTTACCGGTAATTCCGACCATTACATACGAAAGTAATTTCGCACGGTAACCATTATTTTCTAATTGAGGTAATAATTAAATATCAGAATTAAGTAATTATTGCGACTCATAGAATTCGCTATTTGGTCCAATCTTTGGTTTGGAATTTTGGACCAATACATTCTCACATTATGATATCTTATGTATGTGATTATAAAATTTATGCAAAGGGAAACTTTTAAATCTGCGACAGTAATTGAAAAGGTGGCATTGTCACATTGAAAAGCGTATCTGAAGTCGGAAGTACGATCATCTCCAACAAATCGGCATTATAAAAATATTTGAAAAAATCATATGGCTTACATCCTTTTACGAACACTTTGTCTTCGCCTTGATAGGTTGGAGGAATTCCGTTAAAGTCGTTATCTCTATCGACACCCATATGTAATTTCTTAGATGCTCTGATGTGGACGCTGTATGTGGATTGACGTTGATTTCCAAAGCAGTTGTTTTGTGATTATCTTAAGTCCATCCCCATCATTCGTCATTATACTCGTTGCATAATTTATCAAAGCAGGCTTGAACGAAATCGTCATAATCGCTGTCCAGTACACTACATTCTGAGTCGGAAGGTAAAACTAACAAATCTTCAATTTTGGTATCTTGTAATACCTTTCCTTTCTTAAAGTTAAACGAAGCATTCTGATAGGACTATATTTCAATTAGTTTGATATTTTCGCAATAAAATGACAAAATGACAAAAGGTGTAAGTATACGCAGTGCCATCTTTACACATGGGCTCACTGGGCCCGGGCCCAGTGCCCCGCGATCCATGGGGCTTCCTAGCTCGTACGATAGTAGATCAACCGATGACCAACTCTTCAACCAGTAAGACAACCCATGTACTTCTTACAAGCTAGTTTAGCTGTTAGAGTTTGTCTACTGAAGTAGACCGTGGGATTTATTCGAACTTCTATGCATGGCAACAAATTTTCATACAAAGTAATGTATGGTGACTGGTTTTGCAGCCCCAGTATTTTTTAAATTTCTTTTCTTAGTATACTTACTATAGCCAAACACAATTTGGTAATCAGCTAAAATATTTATACTGTTGGTTCATGTTAGACCTAAAGCTCACTAGAGACTTTTTGTCATGAAACTTTTTGGTCACTGTCGCCATGGCTTAGTTTATTATGCACACAATGAGTAATTGCCACCCCAAAAATTTGTGTTTTATATCTCAATTCTTCATAAGAATATGAAAATATCAAGGAAAGAAACCCTATTGGGTCCTTCCAATTTGCAGCGAAATCCTATTTAAAGAAAATTTCACTTAATATTTGATGAACTACGATTCTATCCTGAAAAAAAATTTCTTTGATATTTCCATATGAGTATTGAAAAATTTGATAATTTACTACTATACAGATTTGGAGACATGCTATAACTTATCAAAGTATCAATATGCAATCATCAATTGAACGCGAAGAGAGACTTGCTATAACTCTAAGATCTATAAACACTTTCATGGATATTTCTCCTCACATTTTTATCTTCAAAAATTGCTATTAGAGTTTTCATTGAAATTTTTTATATTAGGGGTGGTCTCATTTGTACTTCTTGTAATAATACTGCATTATTTATAGCTTCCTCTTACACTATTTTTGCAGCGGATATTTAAAAAAAAATATGCGCAAGTTTCGTCCTAGCTCTATAACGTCTCCCAAAACAATCGGAGTCAAACGGCGAAATAAATATTATCAGTGCGTGCAAATTCATACAAAAGTGAAGGCACGGTAATAGTTTCGTCACCCAGAAGTTGCTGGCCAGAGGAGCCACAAAGTCACGTTGCTAATACGCGCGATTGGGCTTAACTTTCTTTACGTTATTATTCCTGTTGCAACCCACAGTATTTTAGAAAATAATTTCTGTTAGGGGGCCCCCATATCCTACAATGCCCAGGGCCCCCATTTGGCTAAAGACAGCCATGAGTATACGATGAAATTTGAATATACCGAAAATCTATCATACAAAAATATTGAGCCGGTAACACTATGAATAACAAAATACTGAAGAAATTATGTGATTCAGTGAAAGTGTTAATTTATTGAAACAAGACAAGAAACAGGTCCAATGGCATCATGTCATGATGCCACATGCTTCTCCTAAATATATAAAAAAATCTAAAAGGCCAATTCGTAATTCTATTCATTCTGATAAACATCTTAGAGAACACTTTTCAAAATTTTTCGCTTTTATCCTCTAAGTAGGCGCATGGTAAAGAGCAATTTTAAATGCGAAAAAATGTAGAGCGCATTCTCTCTCGACCTTGCGTCTTCCAGTAACTTCTCATTTACATAGAACATTTATTTTGAAAATCCTCATACTCGAGCAACTGTAACGTACACATGCTTTTGGTCTATAGTATGAAGTGTGACCCCATGCGCCCACTTACGTAATTTTTTCGCGAGGTTAGTTTTGAAATTTCGACATTTTATAATATTTTCGGATGAGCTCTAGCGAAAATAAATAAAACGTATGTTGAGATTTTAGTTTTGAGTGAATAGTGTAGCTTTTCTACTCTGCTCCGAATAGTGGTTTTATTTTTGTACTTTTCGGTAAAGACTGGCAAGAAGCTCCTCAATATGTAATATAAAATAATTGCTATTTTATTTTTGTGTTAACTTAAAGAGAAGTCAGTTGTTTTTCAGTTTTTGTTAAAGCATAGAATTTAGTTATTGAACTGCATTGTTTTTGCTTTGGACTATTTTGTGGTTTACTTAAATTTCTGGAAAGAAATTGGGGTCATTGCTGACCCCATGCTCACACTTGTGTTATTTTGCTAGTATGTCTACTTAAGGGTTGAAAATATATATATGTATGTATATTCACAAAAAAAAAAACCATAAACTTTACGTTTTACTTCAACGGTAAATGAAGCAAACAACAAAAATAATGTCTGTTGTATGTGGATTGGAATGAAATCCACTTTGTGGATAAAATGACATATTCAAAAGTGCCTGAAAATATGCAGTAGTTTTGACATTACAAGAATTTAGTCTAGTATTAAGAAGTTTTATTTATCTGGCATCATATGATGCCGTTGGGCATGAAGAGCTTAAAAGATTTTTTTAAGAAACTATTTTCAAACTCAATCATTTTAAAGCATACAGTACAATACATATATTATCAACATCAGTAATGAAGATCCTGCTTATATTGCAGATTTTCCTCAATCAGTCCTATTAATTGTAACAAATCGAGATGCAAAGTTATTCGCTGTACCTGCTCCTTTTCATATACTTGGATGATTTTAAGGATCTCATTCAAATATAATAAAGTGGGTGGAATTTATGTGAAAATTCCCTGTCTTCCGCCAAATTTACAGTCAAAACTTCAAATAGGAATGCTTTTTTATACACAAGACAGAAAGTCTTTCGGAAATAAGAAACTATCTGCTCCGTTTATTAAAGAACTGAATGAGTTGTATGAAAGCACATTTAGTATTTCCATCCACCCTTACAACAAAAATAGTTCTTATACCTTGAATGAATCTTGGGGACAATTTAGTTAGTGAACTCAACACTTGGATTTACTGAGTCGTTTTCTTCAGATTTTTGTTGTCGTTTTTTTTGTGATATTCATAAAAAGAAGTTTACTAAATCCTGGAACCTTTCAGAAAGTACAAATATATGTAATTGACTTTGATTTCTGTTCCAAAAGTATAAAGAACGATGATTTATTGTTTATTAAGGAAAATTCCGTATGGAATAAGTTAGTTGACTTTCATATCTCATCTAATTATTGCGTTGACGCTAAGCACGATTTATTGGAAGAGTTATGTAATTATGTCATGCTTATCCTTTTTGATATTTTCATTAATAAAAAGAATTTCTTTACCCTCGAATAACTTAATTTCAGAATGTTATCATTCAACTATGGCTTCGGTTATAAAACTAGGTGGTCGCTTTTAAATAGAGAACAACTTCAGAAAAAGTAAATTAAAATGAGTGCTAGTGAAATGTTTACTTTAACATATTAAAAATTTTGCACTTTTAATTGGCTGCCCAATTCAAGAGAATGTGAAGAATGGAACCTATACCTACTTCTTCGAGAAATTATTTACATTTGCTTTACCGATAAGGTAGATGTTGATTTTCATGAGTACTTAAGGTATTTGGCTCAAAATCGCAATCGTTTATATTTAAATTTATCAGAAATAATGGCCAAAGGTTAACTTTTGAAAGCAATAAATTCTCTCAGATTTGAAGCGTTTCATCAAAATTTCAAAGTGTAAAGTGATTATAATTCAAACAATGGCTACTAAGTATTTAATAAAAGTAGCGAATTTCTTACTAAATTATTATGAAATAAGTAAACTTGTCTTGAAGTGTAGTTCGCAAAAAATTGCAGATAAAGATAATATTGAAAGATATGGCGTGAAAGCAAAACGCACACCAAAATATCTGAAATTTGTTGATTATGAAGACAAACAAATCAACCCTGAAAGCGTAATTTTTATACCCTAGATGCAATCTAAAGCGTATACAAATTTTGTCACTCCGTTTGTAACACCTAGAAATAATGATGGTAGATCAAAATGAATTGGACACCCACGCATAATATTCAAAGTTATTTTGATTTTTGCATGTCCGTCGGTCCATCTGGACGTGCGTCCGTCCGTCCGCACGATAACTCGAGAACGTGTTCACTTAAAAGGCTGAAATCCTGCACACGGGCTTTAAAAAAAACTAAATTTTAAAAATGGGCCGAATCAGGCAACTCCTTCGTAGGGCATACAAAAATGTCGTTTTTCACTTTATATTTTGGCCACTGTCTGAGAGCGCGTCGACAAAGAATACTGAAATTTGGTACATAGTGTTTTTATAGTAATGGTAAATAAAATTGAGAAAATTGACAAAATTAGGCAACCCTTTCTTGGTGTTGTCATATAAAAATTTACATACACTGTGAAAACGATCAGTCCTAGACGATTTTAATGTACAGAAATTTCATCAGAATGTGAACTCCTATGAAATTGGTTATAACCATTTTTACTGTCCTACGAACCCGTTTAGAAATATATGCGAAAAACCACTTCAAAAATTATATTTGCACATAGAGGTGACCATACAAAATTACTTACGGTCATTCATCTAGGGCAGGAGTGTCCAACCTTTCAGCTTCGCTGAGCCACATTGGAAGAAGATGTGTTATATTTGGCCACACCTAAAGATAACTGATGAACAAGAAACGAAGAATGTACAGACTTTGTTAACGATTTTAATTACTTTAAACTTTATTAATTTATGAATTTTTTTATTATAAAATTAAAGAAATAGCAACATGAAATTATTGTGATATTTGACATTATTTTTGAGACAATAATGCTTCGATATTTGGTTCGATCGAATTAGTTGCAATTCTCAGTGAGTTCTTAAGGTGAAGGGAAGGTGAAGAGAAATTACAATTTTTTTAAGTAAAACTTCTTACGTTGGGCTATGAACTGCCGCGAAAGGGGAAATGAGTGACAAAAACCTAGCCTTCCCCCTCTTCGCGGCGTTCACTCTCCTTCTTTTTTGCTCATCTACTTCTACATCATAATGGCTCGAGCACAATTCTTTGGACAAAATTTCCAGTAAATTTCTAAGAAAAATGTGTGGCCTTCCCTACATGTTCTTCAGAATTTGTATGCAGTTGGATGGCAATGGGTGCTTGGGGGCCGGCTAATAAGTTTTATGAGCGTAGACGCTAGTTAAGCAATAAGCATTCATTTCTTCTTAGAAATTTACAGAAAATGTTTCGGCAGAATTTATTATAATTCAATTGTAGTGTTGAGCGGAGATTTTAACACAAATTTCGCCACAGATGTCTCGTTACCATTAGTGAAATATTTAAAAGATAAATTTAATTTAACTATGCTTAACGATCCTAATGAAGCTACAACTAGAGGTGGTACAACTATTGATGCAGTATTCACGAGATTTATTGATTAAATTAATTCAATTATATTTGTTTCCTATTATTCCTACCACAAACCTATTGTAACTTTTATAGAAAATACACGTAAAGAATCAATACTATCAATAGTTGAATGTGATGACGAATAACCAAGATTACTTTTGTATTATATTTCTTTTATAAAGTATTTTTGTAATAATGTGTTTTTGTAAAAAAATGTTTAAATTGAGTAAAAAAAAAATTGTTAAAATTGTTTTTATTTGTTCCTGCAAATTATAAATGTATTTTAATTGCTGTCAAAGGTTTTTCCCTATTTTTATATTAAAAAATTTCCAATTCTTTAAAAAAGGAATTTACTTCAGTTTTAGTTTAACTCTTTTTAAATAAACTTTATAATACTACTACGTGGATATTTGAATCTCTCCCTCTTTTTTTTCAATACAAAGTGAGTGAAATAACACAACACTTGAAGTTTTACTTCTGTCGGGGGTCCCCCGACCGCCTTTCTTTTTTCTCTCTCTTTAAATTGAATGTCAGATCGCAGCTCTATGCATTCCATTTACAAATTTGCAAGTAATTTGGTTATGTCGACTGAAAATGGACTGGCAAATATGTAAAAAAAATTGATGTTTTTTTCGGAAATCTTCAAATATTTTCTCAAATTCCTGTATCTAATCGAAAAGGAAATTTGCATATATTTCGTTACTCACAAAACAGGGTTTATTTAGCCAAAATTTCAAAACGCATAAAATTGTTTGCCTGATTTTGTGATTGGCATAGTTTCAGTTTCATTTCGATAGCTGTTATATTTAGTTTGAAACATAGTATTTATAAGTTGTTTGTTCATCTTAAAGACGCACATTTAGCTCATTTAAATGAGCTGTCAACTCTACTAGAAATGTCAAATCTGTGAGCCAATTTTCATCACCAAATTCTGGGACAGATTTTGTTTTTGATTCCATAATCGACTTAATTTCATTTCGCAAATCATAAAATCTTTTCAACATTTTACCCCGACTTAACCATCTTACTTCCGAAAAATAAATAATATCCCCAATGTCTTCGATGTGTATTTGACTAAGCACTGCACATTGAAAACTTTCTTCGGCCACATCGGCACACTTGTACATTTATTATGTCGAGAAGTAACTAGACCCATGTTGTATAGAAGAGAAGAGAATGTTTTATAAAATTAATTGAGAAAGTTTTCATAATTATATGAGTTTGGTTGGGCCGCATTCAAAGATGTCCTGGGTCGCATGCCTTATCAGTCTACAGAATTTTGAAGGAGCCTATGAGATATGTTTTACACTGTGGTTGCTGTAAAACTTGTATAAAGAACACATGTAGCTCGGATTTTGTTTTATTTATACTATCGAATAGAGTTTAACTGGGGACCTTTCCGTGTATCCTATTAGCGTGGTATAGTGTGGTTTGACTTCCGGTTTCAATCCAAAGTGCCTTCGCATGTATTTTTCGATGGCCTCCAGTTAATCTCCTAATTATGTCGTTAATGGTGGTCTATAGTTTCTCTAGTTCTCTGCTGCGGTTACATTGAGGGTAATAGCGTAGTTAGTTATACCATTCACCAGGATTTTGGGTATGCTTAAGGAGTTGACCACAAATGCTCCTCTCTGTTTGGCGGCGATGGCTTTCACCACGTAGTTGACTGTTAAAAACCTGCCTCTGATGCTGTTTATATGACCGTTTTATTTTAACGTTTTGACGAAGGTGACTCCAAGGATTTTACATTTATCCTCTGCCACTACCTCTTCTCCATCTATTTCTATGTAGCCAGGTCTGTACAATCTCGTGTATGGTATAAAAAACTCACAAAGAAGTGGTCGAATTAAAATGAGCTAATGGCCCTCTAATAAAAAATTCTATACATTCTCTCCCTTCCCTCTCTCTTGCTGTATTCTGCCACATAAATTTTTCGCAATGATAGCCTTCTTAGAGATTTTCTTATCGAGTTGTAAGTTGCCTCAGGTATAATGTGTTGTGCTGATAATGAATGGATGAATAAATTAAAAGGAGAGGTGGATAATGGAGAACCTTGAGGAATGCCTATTTCTACTCTCTACTTTCTTGTAATGAAACCGTTGACTGTAACTTGGAGAGTTCTGCGGGATAGAAAAGTTAGAATTATGTGGATGAATTTGAAATTCATTCGCGATATTACAAGCTGTTTGGCAATTTTATGCTTGCACACCCATTCGAAAGCCTTTTCCAAGTCGAGTGAGATAATATGTGAGTCCAGTTTTTGAGCCCAGGCTATTTTCAATTGATTTTCTAGTTACAGCAGAAGTGACATAGTACCTTTGCCATGACGAAAACCATGCAGTGTCGGTGTAAGTGGCTTTTCAATCATTTCTTGAAGCGACTAAGTGCATTATTCAGTTCCTGCAATGTGTACTTTTGCCGATTCCACATGGTAGTTTCGCTGATTTTCTTGTGTAGGTTATAAATAATTCCATTGCCTCCGAAATTGAAGCATCTATCGCATATTAATTCATTCAAAAAGAAATTATTGCTAGAATTATGGCTTACTTTATACAGAAACAAATCAATGAAGCCATTGATGATTGCTTAATTTCCTTACGATCTCTGTCGTTCTTAATTAGTCACTGTTATGGCCGTGATAATAATTTTTTTTCTGTCAATTATAACAATCTGGATAGAATTAGAGCAATTTACAGTGGAATGAAGAAAAGCCTGGGAAAACAATACAGGGACTTTTCCTTTGCTGTAGGAATACAACAGAACTATATGCATAGGTATCATCAGATTTCTTCCTCCTAATAAAATAGGAACCTTTGTATGTATTAAATCTTGACTCATGTGTTACTTGAAAGAGAAGATATACTCCAAACAGAGGAGTGTTCTACTCATATCACAGTTACAGAGAAACCGATCTGCTGTGCTATTGATGTTTGACCTGACAGAATAAGGTTTCAAAATTGGGAGATTTATTTCAGGATTCTTGTTATGCACTATTGGAGGTCAGTTTCGTGGCTGGATTTTGTTGGGTAACTAGGCTGCGTGCCTATGTAGAAAAGTTGGGTAGCGAAAAACTTACTGCATAATGGATGGACATTTTTGGATATAATTTCCAATTCAGGATGTGAATTCCTAACGGTTTTATAATTTCAGCTTGTACTTAATTGTTATAATAACATAGGTATGTGACACCATCAATTCTTATAACGCTATAAAAACTACGTAAAAGAAAATTTTTAAATTTTAAAAGATATCTCAAGTATTTTAACCTTTCTACTATCTACTGTACATTTTTTAAATAACTGACAATCTACACTGCCCACTTGAGAAAACAAAACTCTGTTATAAAAGAGAAACCCATCAATTTCTATCGATTTATTATAATATTCAAATGTATGCAGTTCAAAACTTTTATATAAAAACCGAAGTCTTTTAAATTGCTCCCGAGGGTAAATAAATTTTCTTGGCATAAATTTCTATCGGAGTGAAACGAAACCGCCGCAAAAAAAACCAAAAATTCTCGAAACTTTACAATTTCAAAAGTTTCTAACTTCTTCCTTCCAACAAGTTCCAAAGGGAATAACTTTCTCGTCAATAAGATTAACGCACTCTCAATATAAGAAAAAAGAAAAGAGTTTTCTTCTCCTTAAATTCCACATGAAATTGCTATCTGCCTTAAGGTTGGTGGATGGAGAGCCACCAAATTTCTGAATCCTGGGATTAGGTGTATTTCTATCTACAGTAGAACTCTTATAATCGAGTAAATATTGGTAGCATCCCTCTACAATTATTTGATTCAGTCGGTAAACTTTTTTGTTTGGAGTTGAACTTCGGGATTAAATCCTTACTGAATGCCGTATACGCAGCCGGCGTATAACTGTACAGGAACAGTTCAGCCCTTGAAAAGGAAAGGTTTGTAAACGTCGAGTTTAGGTTTATCACGATACTCTTTGTTTGTGTTGCTAACCAGGTCGACATCATCAAATTTTACTGTTATGCGCTAGATTTTTGGCTGAAAAGCATTTTCTTTTCACTTTCAAAAATTATAAGAATCTTGAAATTATTATCACAATTTTTAAAATGCTCCACGAATTGGGTAAATAGTAGGTATATATTCAAGGAAATGGCAATTGTGGTTTACTCAAGGTTACAGGTTCTTTATCACTTAATTTATTTTATTTTATTTTAAAATTTAATTTGTGCTGGTGTTGTCCGGAAATATTAAAGTTCTCTTTATTCCCCATTTTATTTGATATGAAAATTATAAAAAAAAGTAGTTAAAACTTAAAAACGTATTTTTAGGAAAATTTAAATGTTTTACCAGTGCAAAGACATCTAGAAACATTGTCACCGGGAGTAGGATGTAAAGGTATCCACTTGCACCCCTTTTCTTGGAATAAATTCAGTAATTAAAAAAGCTACGGAAAGTCACTGTTTGAATAAAAACTTGAGGCGTCTAGGTTGTTGACTAATTCAGTGTCCTCCCTTATCCTTTTTCTGCTCTCATACATAAAATTGAAATACCAATAACTTTGGATCTGTGGAAAATTCTTTACCTGCGCAAGATAATTTCTTTATGTGGTGATAAGTAAGGCTTAGGGACGACACACAAAAACTAATATGTTTTGAGCCAACTATGGCTGCTATTTTTGGTGTGATACCTGTACAAAAAAGGCGCTTTGTTTTGTTTTCATTACGATTTTCCTTCGCAACATTACAAGTTTCTAGGTGAAGTTATTGGCCACTCACAGGTGAGTTTCGGAATTGTTTTATTTAATAACAGCAAATTAAAATTAATTATGCAAAATATTTTATTCACAGTCCTAAACGTAAATCTTAAAATTATGAAGAAGGTTTCGCTCGATTTTCTTGATCATAAAAGCATTTGATTATAAAAAAAATTTTAGTTTCGAAATAATTTCGTTCAAATATGGGCCAAGTACGTTGCAAGACATAATTTCCTGTATCTCAGGGAGTACATGAGTTGGGCTAATAATGTTGGATTTGTTTATCTGAAAGGTAAAATATTAGGGACGTTTTCTGTGGGTACCGAACAGTTTGCTAATATTGCTACTTTAGGCGATTTTTGATTTTCGTTTGAGAGCTCGTAGAATAGTGATAAAGTTCTCAGAATTGCTGTCCGTATTTCGGAAAAAGAGAGTTATATTTGGAATTTTATTTCGCCGCAATATGATCTCTGTAAAAAACAATCTTCTAGAAAGTTAGAAATAATTCCCGAAATGACTTTTTAATTCAATTATTTTAATGGGACACACCCCAGGAATTCTTCACGAATTATTGGATTTTAGCGGACACTAATCGATAACTGGTCTGTACCATTAATATCAACAGTCTCATCAGCCAAGACTGAATAAATTGTTTTGCCTTTCAGAACACCAGAACAAGTGATAATCAATTCATTTCGAATTTGGTGCGATATACAGGGTTTCCCAAAAAATAGTAATAATTAGAAACCTGGAGGTAGAGCGCACCTCGGGGAACCCAAATCACTTCATGTATGGTGTACGATTTTTTTAGTTTTCGAGTTATGATTTTCTTTTCGTGATATTTCACCAAACTACTAATTCGAATACATTTTTGGTCATAGTGACTTGAATAATTTAGATAAATTGCCGATTTTCTTTTTTCAATATAGGTGTATATTAGGTCCATCCCATGCAAAAATATTTGATTCCGTAGATCATGTTATTGCGCCAAAAGAAATTTTGAAATTTCTTTAAGTTCAAAATAATAAAATGTACCAACATTTTTGAGGGCGATTTAAAAAAAAAGTCAAACAGCTTTTTTCACCCAAAACCTATTTTAAAACCTTCCCCATTTCCTTGGCTATTTACTGTGTCAATTTTATTGAGATATCTCCATGGTATCACACTTTCGGTTCTAAACGTACTAATTCTGCAATTTATTCCAACTGGGGAGCTAGATTTATCGCACCTTTGATCGGCTCTAACTCGATAGGGTTATGTCCGATGGAAAAACGGGTTTCACTCAGCTCATTACCAGGATTTGTGGTAGATTTTTTTTCTCTAAATACGTTAAGAGTGGTAACTGGGGTGTATGTGACCCAAGTGCATGAAAATGGGTTTTTCGGTGACAAAAACGTCCCGAGAAAGTTTCCTGAATTAGAAAAGATGTACACCACCCGATAGTTCTCGGCGAGACTTTTAATTTGATATGCAACGTGCCGTATTGGAAACACCATCACCCCCGGAGGGTCCTATCCCCGAAAAAAATCGTAACTCGAAAACTACAAAAAATCGTAAAACATACGTGGGGGCTATTTGGGTTCCCCGAGGCACGCTCTACCTGAAGGCTTCCGATTGTCACAACTTTTGGCACACCCTGTATACAAGAACAAAGGCGAAAATGTAGCAGATCTGTGAAAACTGAATCCTCACCACTTTCCTCGGCAGTGGCAGATCATGCTGTTAGCAATACATATAACATTTTTGATACAATTGATCGAAGTTTCACACGATTTTCTTCAAATTCTTTATGATATGCCATTTTTTAATGATTCATGAAAACTCAGTCCCGTTCTGTCCGTAATCTTTTGAACATTTTTTAAAGATAGCCAGCGCGTCACAGTGCTACTTACTGGTCGTATGAGGAAGATGAATTTTCTTACTTGCTTTCTCTTAACTCCACTTTTTTTTCATCGCATAGGTTGAAACATCGATGTGGTAGCTTTATATGCTTAGATTCTATAATCTTTATGTCGTTATTTGGAAGGCGTAAAATTTTATTCAGGGAGATCGTCCTCTTCGTATATGAATATTGCAAGTATAAAACGATATCAAGGCTTGTGCTTTTGCCTCGTATGTCAGTATTCTTTCACCTACACTTTATCACCAACCGTTTGTAAAAAAGGAGGAATTTCTAAACATGTGGATTTATCCATATGTATAAGGCCTTTCTTCTTCTTCTGCATTTCAAATCTGTAAAATAAATTAATTAAACGTATATTTTTTAAGAAAATTCAAACTATCACCAGGCCAATAACAAACAATTTAAGATAAGATGTATGTATTAACCGATTCTGATAAAACTTGGTATAGATTTTCGCTAGTTGATTGAGTATAAAAAATGTATATCTCCTCTATCCCAAATAAAATTTATAAAATTCAATAATATAGGTACATATTCTCCGCAATATATAACCCATAGTCTGAAGAACTTCCGGTTTTCGAATAAGGTAAAGAAATCAAGAAAATTTATGTTGATAATAGAAGAAGGAATAATTAAGATAGGATAATTTATTAATACCATTTACTTCTCTTTCCAACGATATCCTTTATTTATTATTGATTAGATCATTGACTGTTATAGTGAAAATATACTTTAATTTTTTCCAAAAAAACCTATACATTAATTAAAAAAATTTCAAATTTTGAAAAATTTGTTAAATAATTCATTCGAACCAGGTCGATTAGTGTATATTTTATGCTGGAGGCAGGTCCTGGAAAAAAAAACACAGTGACTGCAAAGCATCAAAACTTTTAATATACGTTTATTTAACCTTTACCTAATTACAGTTCTCCCAAAAACAGGTATACACCACATCTAACAAAACTTAATATGTAATTCTTATCTAACATACATCATCATATTGCACAAGCACACAAGAGAGCGAGCAGACCAATTTGAAATCACTATAGAACAGGAATTTTTTTTTTCTACGTAATGAAGGGAACCTTTATTGCTAGCAGCACAAAGGTTTTTATGTAACATAACAGCATGTGTTACAATAAACTTATTGTTGCTATGAAGTTTTGTCGTTGCTAAGCAAACTTTGCTACTTGTACCATAATATCACTGATACTATGCCAATTCTTCCTACTGTGCACCTCTGATACTCAATCTTTGGTGTCGTGTGCAAGCAAAGGCTATATAAACAACCTGCTTGCTTATCTCGATCTTTTTGCACTTGGCAGCGCTTGAGGTTGGTTGGATAGTTGGGGACTAACATTTATATCGAGTATGTGTGTTTTATAGCAAACTTACATTAGTCGAACATGCGATTTTACTGACAAAGTGAGTGAGAGGGTCTTACCTATTACTTTGCGTTATTAGAAAAAAAAGGAAGATGTGATCGACTGTGTCAAAACATTAACGCAATCATTTATAGCTAAGTGTCACTTGTGACATTTCATCATATTGTTAGTTGCAAAAATTAGTCCGACGTCAAAAGTATTACAATACAGAGAAAATGAAGGTAAAAAGATTGGGATTGCTTATAAACATTAAGGAGGATTTACATTATGATGATATACATTTTTTACAGAAACTATGAGGGAGATAGTACATCGTATACGGAAATTTATTTATGAGTGACCAGAGAAGCAAACGCGTCCTGAATTTTTTTCGGACGTCAATTTGTCACTGTGTGCGTGTCCGGAACCATAAAAGACCTCAAGCATAGAGAGTTTTTATAGTTACCGAAACTAAAACATTGTTATTGGCAACCCTAATTAGACAATTTCGACTGCCATTTTGATATGGTTACTATAATTTTATGGCATATACATATCTGTCAAGTCAATTTTTTTGTCGAAATAAACAAAAGGAAGTTTTGAGTTTGTAATTAAATATTGCAAAATTGAAAGTTATTAAATATTGCTTTATAGAAAGTATTGAAGTTATTTCTGAGGTAATTTTCTGTCCACAAGCAGAGAGTAGTTCGTTCACAGATTGTATGCAGTGATCCTTTTTCTTTATAGTTTGCTAGAATTATTCCGACTTTGAGATAATCCGTCATGTGAACACGAAACGGACGGGAATTATCTTCACGGCATTAGTTCGGTAGTGGAGTGGAATTATTTTCATGTGAGTGGATGAAGTGGATTGACGATTACATATTAGCAAATTGGTTACTGAATTTTTTGTTAACTATACGAAATAAATAATAAATAAAAATTTCGTTATCGTACAAAATGATGGTAGAACTGAATTACAGTACCACCTGATATTTTGTGACAATTTTTTTTCGATATACGAGTATGTAATCTCATCATGTAATATTTTAGAAGTTGTAAAATTATACTTCTTTTCATAATCCGTCTTTGAATATCTACGAAAAAACGATTAAAAACTAGACAATTTCCAATTAGACAGTTCGACAGTTTGAGAGTTTTTCCATAAAAGTAGAGGGGACTGTACGTTGGAGGTATTGCGATGATTGCTTCCGCAGCATTTAAATTTCAATAAACTATCTCCTTCACAATTTCTGTAAAAATTACATGTCATCATAATGTAAATCCTGCTTTATCCTCGATAATTTAATCGATTGCGAAGATGAAGAAGTACAGAGTGTGCAATAAGCAAAACGGAAAAGAGAAATATGGGTCCGAGTATATTGTAAAGAAAGATTGGTCTGTAACATTGTTTAACCATATAATACATATGTAGTTCCATTCGTTTTGCAGGTTTCAGGAGCGTATATGCATGTGGTAACACCGTTGGAAATAACGGACCTAGATCTTTACCGAAATTATATTAGGATGACCTGCTCAGCTTGAGGAATCAGGTAAAATTATAGGGCCTCATATAAAGAAGCAAATCTGCACACATTTTCTAATACGACTCAATAAGCACATAGCAATTACAGTAAGGTGGGTAACAAATTATTTTCATCGAGTGTTTTAATTTTAATTTACAATATTAGAAATACATAATGTAGAAAGCTGGCTTCAAGGGAATCTTAAAAGGGCCGCAGTTATTATTATAAATATTCATCTGCGTCCGTTCACAATATATTAAAGGAAACAACAGGAGAAATATGAAACAATTTAAGGGAAACAGTGATTGCAAAAAGTATTGGAAAAGTAAAAATCGATTTTTTCGGTTTTAGTTTTACTAAAACCGATTAATCGATTTTTAATCGGTTTTAAAAAGAAATTGTGTTGTGGAATTATTTCTTTTCAAAACAGTTAAATTTTTTTCATGTTTATAATTATAGAAAATATAATATTTATTTAAAAATAAAAAATATATAATTCATTAATAATACGAAAATAAAAAGTTATTTGTAAAAATCCTGAAAACATGTTTTTTAAATGTTATTGAAATGAGCACGTAGAAACCATAAGTAATCAATAGTTTTATGACTTAATCGTGATCTTAGTTTGGTGCAAAAGTTTCCAGATACTGAAAATACCCTCTCTGATTCCACTTCCACACTTGGAATCACACTAGAAGGAATTGATTTCAAATTATTATAACAGAGATCCAACCATTTACTGCGATTTCCATCATCTTCAAAGTTTTTTCGACTATAGAAGAAGTGGAAGATAAACTATTACGTTTTTCAGGTACAGCCAAATGCTGTTCAATTGCTCGTTGCATTTGTTGCTTGATGTTGTCGGCTTCGTTTTGGTTTCTTCTACTATGGAAACTTCCATACTATCATCTTCGTCGCTGTGCTGTTGTTGCATCGTCATCAGCTGAATCTTCATCACTTGAATCTTCTTCGTTTTCGGGCAAATCCGCGAGCACCTCCACTTCAGCAGCATCAGACGTGTCATTACGGTACAAAACATTTAAGACTGCTAACTGTATCGCATGCGCGAAACAAAGTTGCTGGGAGGTAGCAACTAGTCTTCCAACCTTTTTCATGATGGCAGCTCCATCTGTGGTTATACAAACAACATCTTTTTCCATCGAAATGTTGAAAACACTAAACTTTTGCAAAAGAAGATCCACACACTTTTCGGTAGGCAAACTTCCTACAATACGGGCGAGACCTAAATTCCAGAATCGTCCTCCAGAATTTGAGTGAGCATTAATATTTAAATATCTGCGATTTTGTGTTGATATCCACTCATCAAGTGAAAGGCTCAATCTTCCACCTTTCTGTTTATAGCACGATATTTCATTTATAACTTCATCTCGGATTTTTTTGAGTAACCAACAATAATTTGTCTTATGGTGTTGGGAGATTTTGGAATTTGCTGAAACCCTTTTTCAATTAAAAGTTTTCTCAAATCAGACGAAGTACATAACATTGATAGTGGAATCCTGTCCTTAGCAGTCATTCTTGACCCAATTGCTGCTAAAGAATCATCAGTTTTACTTCGAAAAAAATTGTTAGCTGTACCTGCAGGGTTTCGCTTTTGCGTAATGATGAGCTCTGAGAGTAGAAAGAAGCTTCAACTTCCAAGCATGTTTTATCCGTTGTCGATCTTTTTAATGCGTTGGTATTGTGTGCAGTTTTTAAATGTGAGTCCAAAGAACTTGTTGATGTACCATAGCACCTTAACACCTTCATGCATTTGTTACATTTTGCGACTGATTGGTTTTGTCATGCTGGAAGAAATGCCTTATATTATGTAACTCAGAGCTCGTCTTGTTCTTATCAGTTGGCGGAATGTTTGATGAATATATTATTAAGCAGGCCAAAAGTTTTTGTATCTAGTCAAAACTAAAAAATAAAGTTTATGCCTTAAAACATATTTCGTTTTCCATACAAATATAATGATTGCTTTTAATGCATCGGACTTACATTTGCACCCATTAACAAACACTTGAATAATTTTTTTAAATTACTTAAATCATTACGATTGAATAACAACTAGAACTGTGTAGCTCAGAACGAATGATTTAAAAGAGCCAAAAGAGCTGTTCAGTCCTAAGGAAAAGATCCCTTCTCCAACTAACAGATATTGAGCTCGACCGGCAGCGCGACAGTATTCACACACATCATTGAGTGAGCACGAGTGCAGTGACACTGCCAGTGAATCAGTTCAGTTCTGATCCGATCTTTTCGCTCTGTTCTATCGTGTCAGCAGCCCGCAATTTTTTCTTTAGACATTTTATGCATTTTTTGAGACCGACAGCGGCACACACGAAAGTATTGCATCTAAAAATACTGTTACGTGCCGCAAAGTGACACAAGCGACATCTGTTGGAAATGGAAATAACTTTAGGTTAGTGACATCCTAGTAAACTAAGGGTTCGGAGAACGGAATATTCAGGAAAGTTCTAGGATAATTCGTAGAGTATAAATACGGCGCTTCTCACATTAGGAGGCGGAGTCGCTCAGACAAGACCCGAAATAGAGAGACTACAAACAGTACCAGGAAGTGAAGACAGTAGCGACCTGATGTAATATCTAAGTTAGGTAGCTAGTACTTAAGTTAGTTAAGTATTAGAATTACGTAATATTGTTAGTTAATTATAACTAGGTAGCGCTAGCCGTAGTTTAGAAGTAAGTCATATGTTAGTTAGTAATTCATGTATTTAGAAAATAAGAAAACTCAGCTAGATAAATTGAACTCAGGGCCAAAGAAAAGCCCGTAGGAATTATAATCAGGGAATGGGTTCAGATAAGAAAAATATTGTTAGGTTAAGTGTAAAAAATTTATTCAGCGCAAATAAAAAACTTGAACTTGAGCTTAGGAGGCGGAGTATTATTTCAGACAGCGAAGTGAACGAAGTAAACTATTTGGATTGCGATAATTAGAAGTACAGTACTAGCGATAAATAAAGAGTTGATTTGATAATTATTTGTGAATTTGTGAGAGTAAACAGTAAAGTTAAATAAAGAAAGAACGTTTGAATTATATTCAGATATTTCAGAATATTGTGTTTTAAATAACGAACTAAGGCCACGCTCGTAACAATACATTTCCAATATATTTCGTAGTAACATTTTTTCGTGAAATTTCGAAATTACATGAATGTGCAATTTTTCATCCGTTTTTTTAGAAAGAATATTTTACGAAACGAAAAAATTTTCCTAATATAAAATCGATTTTTAGAACGCTAAAACCGATTAATTAGTTTCCTGAAATGAGCCGCTTAAGAGTCGATTAATCGATTAAGCGGGTAACCGAGTAATCGATTTTCCAATCACTAGGAAACAGTATTTTCCCCTCTTAATTCCACTTAATTCAGAGAAATTTCAAATAGTTTCGAGAGACGTTGGAATTTCCCACACTGTGTAGGCACTCTTAATGGAAAACATATATTGATCAAGGTGGTAAAAAACAACTCATTAATATTAATGTACATTTTAAACATATATTAGAGGCACCGCCAAAATTTAGATCAAAGTATTTCACTACAAGAAATCATGTGTCCCGACGTACACTTTTACAATGTACGATATTGGGTTAACAGGTCGCCAAAGTAATGGGGACATATTTCGAAATTGTGAGTTTGGACGGACATTTTTCACTCAGGATTTGGAGCAAGCATGGACATGTACAAAATTTCAGCTCTCTATATAGGTCTGTTCACGTACTTCTCGTGTGTTTTCGTTGTTCGGATTTTTTGTGTGAATATGTGCAAGAGGGGAAGCTGTCAATTTTGAAAAGTACATGAACAACGTCGTGTCTTCTTGGACAGAAAGCGTAAGTGACAATTTCAACTTGTCAAAAAAACAAATTTAATTTGGAAATAAATTTTACTAATAGTGTCAATGAGCATACTGCGAACAATTACTGGAAGGGTCACAGTGTTCGTAAGCAATCTTGCTGATGAGGTATTTGTTTGGCCCAATGAAATTCGAAAGGTTGAAACTAGTGCTTATGTTTACAACAAATACGGTTTTCCGAGAGTGATTTGTAGGGTAATAAAGTTTCCCTTTGCAATGTGATACTAAAAATCTTTTACATCTTAAGGTCAATAGATGTGACGCATATAATAATCGACTCTCCAAGCCATTACAAGGATGACTATGCTGACAGAATGGGAGACATCAGTATTTGCCTTCAAGCAATATGTGATGAAAATGCAAAGTTTCTGAACATATTTTCCTGTTATCCAGGATCAACTGATAACAGTCGTGTTTTACACAATTCTTTATATACACTAAGCTTCCCAGTCTGTGTGAAGGTAATCAGTTTAATGCTTTTATTATTATAAGTAAATTGAAAATGTTTAAATTTTCAGGTTTCTATTTTCTAGGCAACTCACCGTGGTCTTGTTTTGACTTTTTATTAACGTCATTTAGGGACAATGGCCATTTAACTGGAGAGCAAAAAAAAACACACAGAACATTAAGCTTTTCTAGGATAGTTATTGAGCACGCTTTTGGCATTCTTAAGCAAAGGTTCAGACAGCTATATTACTGTAAGCTGAAGGGCAAGAAAAAGTTGTGTCCTTTTTAAAAAGCCTTTGTATTCTACATAATTTGGCATTCGAAATGGAGAAGGATTTTTGGGAAAATTTGGAGAATGTGGAGGAAAATACATATGGTAACTGAAGATGATGGTGGCATATTAGCATTAAATACACCGGATAATAAAATGAGAAAAATTTAACGGAAACGAGTTTACCAACAAATAAATGCCAGGCAAAATAGTAAAATTAACCAAACATTTGAACAGCGCGTATACCATACAGGATGTTTCCTCTATGGTGGTCCATAGAGTGGGAAGCGGTAGCATTCACCTACATATATAAACAATAAATTGTATGGCAAGCGGAAGCCATATTAACCGTTTTGGAGTTACAGGGTGATTAAGAAATTATGCTAGAATTCACAAAAAACCCTCTAAATTTAGGATTTTCTTACCATTTTTTTTAATTTGACCTCTATATTTTGCAAACGGTCATTCACATAACTCTTTTTTATAAAACCTATAAACTGTAGATTCTCTTCTTTAATTGGACCTATTACACCATTTGTGCTACCTGCAGACGGAAAGGAGTTATTATCTCACAACATATTCAGGTCATATCGAAATTAGCGATATATTTTTTTAAATGACGTGTAAGGGGAAAAATTATCTTCGAAAATTAGTCTGAGAATAGTCTTGAGAATAGGTTAAGAGCTAATAATAAAGAGGAGAGTCCACAGATTACAGTTATTATAAAAAAAAGTTATGTTACTTACCCTTTTGCAAAAAAAAAAATAGCGTTCAAAGGTAAGAAAATCCGAAATTATTTCTGGAGGCAACCATAACTCCGTCAGTCGTTGGATAGGCCAAGAAGTTCTGAATATATATATATATGGTGACCATACGCCCTGTACTTTTTAAACATACAGGGTGTCTGGTGCAAATCAGAATAATTTCTTAATCAGCCTGTAACCACGTAACGGATAATATAGCCCCCCTGCCATTAATTTTTTTGTTTGCCTAGGTGAGTACTATCACTTCCCGCTCTATGGACCACCATGGAGAAAAACCATATATATTTATAAAGTATTCAATAACATAAAATTAAATTAATATAAATAACATTAAATTAAACTAGATCTCATTTATTTCCAACATTGCTAAAAAAAAACAGTTACATAAGATTTTAGAGTAAAATATAAATAAATGCCTATTTATATACTTCAAGATGTCTCTCAACTCCTTCAAAATGCCAATCTTCTCTTCTTTGCTCCTCCATGCGGTCAAGAGTCCTGTTTTTCTCTGCTTCAACGCCAGCTTTTTCTTCTCTCCAACAGTGCCGACTCTCGCATTGCTAAAATGTTGTGAACCTTAGAATACTAAACATGTGCAAAAAATGCTAAACAAACGTCAATTTGACTTCCTTTAATTCGAAACATATTCATAGGAATATAAACTAAAATATTCTTCCATTTGTTAATGAAAATTAATAATGCATAGAAAACACTAAATTAAACAAAAATTTTGTATATCTGCGAACAAGTTTTAATAGTATGTTTCCCTAAATATTTGCTTACAGCACTTTAAACAGACGTTGCAGTCCTTCGCTTGATTATCGAAGGGCAGTATCAACAATATGGCTCTGGACCCTGTGATGATAATTCAATAGCTTTTTCAATTTTTTATCCCAATAAATTCTCTACATGAGAAAATTTAATACCCACACAAAAGTAACACTATTGCTAAACATACGTCATTTTGACTCCTATATCTACCCGCTATGTAACGTACAACAACTGAGAGCTTCAATATTCCATCTACTGTCGCAGAAGACTCATTAATGAAGGTACTGAGAAGTTGTGGCTTCTTCGACATGTAGACATTGAAATAACGGCATTATTATTTTGCGAGGAATCAATTTGACTCACGTTTAGGGTTAAAAATAAATTGTTGCTTAAAACAAATTGAACCTCACTCTTAGAACCAGGCTCTGAAGATCAAGCGACGTTGACGGCCCTGGGGAAGAAGCTCTAAACTGTTGCGGAAAAGACCTAGATATTAAGAGTTTAACGGTACCCTGGAAGTGGGACACTTGAGGGGAAACTGCCCCAGCCATTAAATCTTTTTTGCTTAGACTGTTACCAGCGCCCTTTTCGCCCGTGAAATGCTCCGGAAATATGGTCGTCTCTCTTTCAACAGGTCCCGCAATTCACTGGAAATAAATAATTTCCTATAAGACAATATAAACATAATTACCTTTCATTATAGTAGTTGCGGCCTGTTTTACTTTTATGATTGATAGCGTTTTTGAATTGTCTTTCTAGAGAGAGCTACTTGTTCACAATTTGAATTAGAGAAAATACGTATCAGTTCTCTAGAATGCACACGTGGATGTGGATCCACATTTTCTTTTACTTTTAAATTTTATGGTCTTCCGCACCTTGTGCTGAACTTCCTTGATCAGAGCGAGCAATAATTTTGTAGGCGCATCAAGCCATACTTGCTTTGCAAAGCAAAATTTTGTTTCATCATCTGCTTTTGATCCAATATTTCCGTCTTACCGGGTAAGCAATTGTCTTCAACAAGCGGAAGAACGTCATCACTTGTACCTGGATTAATTGCAACAACATCGGACTTATTGCTGAGGATGTACTGCCTTACTTCCTCAAGATACGCAGGATCTAATATTTTTCTATTAATAACAGTTTATTTCATTTATTTATTAAACGCAAAAAGAAATTGTTTATTAATGGTCAAAATTGGTGCCAAAATTTGGTACCAGTGATGACCGAAAATTAAATTAACTGCCAAATATAAGATATCTAATTATTTTACTTACTATTTGCAGATTTTGATACGACTTGGGCGAACATTCGAATTCTGCCGCCTTTTCCATTTTTCCCTGGACAAATTTAAATTTCTGACAATTCTCTATTTTAATTTAATTTGTTTGATAGGTGTTACCATGGACGCCGGCAACTGCACCACATTTGTTTGATAAAAATGTTCATCTAATTATTTAGAGAAGCATTAAAAATTAAAACGATACACCTTTCTTTTCTTATTTTTCTTATCTTTTATTAAATAACAATTCTACCGTGGCTTCTCTGCAAACTTAGATAGTACAAAATCTGCATTATGAACAGTTCTATTTTTATGGAGACTCATCACACATAAGTCCGACAATCGTTGCTCGCACATAGTTGATCTTGTCCAAGTCTTCATTCGTCTTATATGCTAAATGAGTTTTCCACCGTACATTTTATTATAGGAAATGTGAGGCTAATTTTAATAGCTTGCGAAGCTGCTGGAACCTTGGGCGCTTTCCCATAAATTAATGTATTCAATTTTTAGCATATCTAAGTATTTTGGAGCCCAAGTTTCATACCATATTGTAGCTTCAACAATAAAGTTTTCCAACAAAGATCTTCCATAGAAATCCTCTATTTTTGAAACAAGTTTTATGAATTCTTGCTTTGTTACAATTTCATTTCGTGGGAGGGAAGCTGCAGCGGCCGCAAAAAGTATTTCATGATTTACAAAAAAAAAAAAAAAAAAAAAAAACAATAAAAAACGTTTATTCAATGATATATAGAATCTAAATAAGGATAATATTCTTCCACAGAATATGCTCGTTGATTTGACATGTGTGTCATTCGCGTCACTAAGCGGGCAATACAAAGTCAATATTCAATAAGTCACAACAAGTTGAAATTTGTTGAAGAATTAGGAAAATTCTTTTTCTGACTTTTCTCTATAGCAATTTAAAACTTTTACTAACAATTACAAGTTACGTTGAGTTCCCTGTAACTGTTTAGTGACGAGTTCTAAAATTACTACTAGCTGCTGCAATGTAACGCCTTATGTTTTGTTTGGAAGTTGATATTTGTGAACAATTTGTGGAATTGCTTAAAGACTCAAAGAAATATCTTAAACGGAAATCTCTATGATTTTCTCAAAAAGGGATTTTTTGTAATCAAAGACCAAACCCTACCAACCCCAAACTAAAATTTACTTGATCTTGATAGCATATTTTTCGAGGCAAAAAATTTAAATTTGATGTTAAGCGGGGTTACCACTGAAATCTTTAAAAAACGAAAAGTTAATACAACTTTGCGTCAAATTTGTGCGTATTATCATAATCAAAATTGCACATAGTTTGAGAAAAAGCATTAGCTTAGGTAATGACGTTTCAAAAATAAAGATTTCGGGGTTTTATATGTATGTAATTAGCTTTAGAAAACTCTCGAATTCATGAAATTTGCAAAGATTGGTACAAAACAACGTAATAAGGGTACATCAAGTAGATAAATTTGTGCTTGAGTATGGAAGATCTTGAAGTGAAAGAGGAAGTGACTGAGAGAAAAGTAGTAAAATCGTTTTGGTTACTAATCTATAAAAATATATTATATAATATATTATATATATAATAATAATAATATATTTTATAGCAAAGAAAGTTCAGTTTGTAACAGATATCGAACTTTTTTCTGTTTATTTTGAAAAACTCAAATTGTATAGTGCAATGGCAAAGGAAATAAAATTAACAATGTTAACCATGGTAACGGTAAAAATTTCTTGGTTTTATATATTTTGCATACAATTTGGCGTTTTCAATTCTTCATCACCGTCAGATAGAATGATGTACTTTCGGAAAGCATTCATTTGTTTTAAAAGCTCTGCGGGCTGTAGTCTGCATTCTCGGATAGTGTATGCCGCCATTTTCTGCATGAGGTATATGTGTGTAGATTTCGCGGAATATTTTAAGTTTTATCATTGGTAAGTTCTTATTTTTGCTTGGGAGACAAGAAATTTTATTGGCAGTTCTTTTTATAATCTATTTGTTTACAATTGTTAGTAACTATTATTTAATCATGAGACGTGTTAGTAAAATTTGGCCAATAATATTATGGAATAAAGAAGAGAAAATTGAATATTGCTAGGTATGCAAGTTTGTGTATAAGAAAAGGAAATAATCCTATAAGGCCGTTACACAGAAATACGATCAATTTTGTGTAAATTTGTGAATGGACTATCTTTCATTTTAATTGAATTTTACAGGATGTTTTGCAATATTGAAAATAGTAATTTATTGTTGCGATCCATTTATGACCGAGAAACGGTCTTTTGAAATTCGAAAAATGTGCTTTGCTTTGTAGATGTAACTTTAAAAATTTATATCTCAGAATGTACTCATTGCATCTCCATGAAACAAACGTTATTTATTTTGGGAGGCTTTGAGGTTTTAGAGAGAAAAATTTATCAAGGTACTTTTTCGAAAATTTGCATATTTCGGTTATCCTTGAATATCTTAAAATGTCCAATCCCAATATTTTTTATTTTTTTGTATTTTAATCCCTAATAGGTTTCAGTAAAGCTGTAGAAAGGAGAAATGAAACTTCTTAAAGTTTTAATGGAGTTCTGTTTTTAAAGATATGTATGAATTGGGAAGGTTTACTTAAATTCAAAGTCAACTTTATATCAAATGTATTTATTTAAAATACATCTTATTACAAGGAAGGCGGACACGTACTTTTACCTCAGAAAAACTACACGAGACTAAAAGATTATTTTCAACTAAAGCTTCTCCTACCTAAGTATTCTCTTGGAAAATATTAAATCTGGCTAGCAGATGTTTCAAAATAACACACAGAATCCTTTGTGTGTTTTCATGAGAAATTCGTTGTCCCTTATTTTATTGCTTTACGGAAATTTCAAAGTGAAATTTCCCGGGCTACTTGTATTGCACCTAGGATTCAGATTAAGTGAAACTACATACATTTTTTAGCCATAAATAATATTCTCAGTAGATTTATTTTTGTAATTGTTGAATAAATATTTACACAGTATGTAATTTAGAAAACTGTTCACAAAAAATTGTTGAGGTGTGGTGAGTTGGCAGATTATATACGGTGTGTTCAGTAAATAAGTAGGATGAAGTATGCCAATATATTCCTTGGAGTGTCGAGATAAAACTTTTCTTGAGAATCGTCGCCCTAAATTCACTGCTTCCCTTTCAAATTTAAGATATTGCATCAAACGTGAGCACTGATTCCAAAGAGGTCCTTTTGTCCTTTGTAACGATAACTAAAATCGTACATGTTACAAGTCAAATGGTTCTTTCAATTTGATTGTGTGCCAAATATCCAAATGTATGGATTTCTAATAGGGATTTCTTGTCTGTTTTGAACTTTCAGGATATCTGTTTCAACATTTGCCTTCATAGCTGTTTAATTTAACAATATTTATTCTTGATTTGTTTTTCCATTTGAGGGAATTTATTTATAACCTTATTGCAGTCAAAGGTGTTTTAGAAAGGTTAACTTTCCTATTTTTCATAAAGTTTTTTAAAAAGAAAATTCGGAGCCGGATCTTCAATTTTTTGACTTCGCGTAATTTTTTTTGTAAAAAATAGTGGTTATATTTTTTCTACTATATCGTAATCTACAATCTAATCGATTATCTTTCTAGCGACTATAACTTAAGGGGTCGTGTTGTACATAAACTATTTTCAAAATTCGATTTTCGAAGTTGAAGCATTTTTACAAATTACAAAGAATTTATCCTGACCCATGGAAATATCGACTTTGTACCAATGAAATTTTTCTTAAATCTTTTTCTTTTCTTTTTTATATAAGAGAATCTGAGGACAAATATTTACGCGATTTATTATATATTTTTATCAAAAGCAACTTATTTTTATAAATGTTTTAATTGGGCTCATTGCACGAAAATTATTATTTATGTACAGAAGAGTAAAATACTTAACCAGAGTCTAAGCACTGAGTTATTATATAGACATTATATGTTTTTTTCATTTATTTATATCTTTTATGTATTACTACTGTTCTACTTTTATTGTTCAATTTTTTATTCTTTGAGAAATTATATAATCAGCAGTTTTTTCATACTAATTGTTTCTATTTTTATTAGCACTAATTTAAATGTGGACATCGAGAAATCGAAGCTTTATTGCTAAACTTACACAATTATAATGTGTCACCCTCAAAATTTTCCAGTTACATTAACTCCTACAATGCTAAACTTGTTGAATTATGTTCCTTGAAAATGAAAAATTTAAAAATTTTATACGAACTAAATTGAGGATTTAGATAGAGATAAAATTGTATATAGTCATACACTAAAATTGAATTGATAATTCTAACAGACATAGCTCAACCTGGAATTTCTGTTGGTCAATTCAAATCTATCTCTCGAATGTAGTTCTTTAGGTATCTAGTTAATAAAATGATAAAACTGACAAAGTCTGAACATTGCCAAAATTATGTGGTACATTACAACTCAGAATTTTCGGAAGAGTTTTATTTGATGATTGCCATCAGTAAAATAAAATTTGCCCAAGCAATAAATGGTGCCAGACAAATTACAAGGAAAAGTGTCTGGCCAACAGCACAGAGCGCATACATTTCGTTGGCCCCTTGCCTGCAAAAACATTTTATAAGTTCCACAAAAATTCTATGAAAACTCTTACAGACAAATCTAAAATCTCGCCATGCCTATACGATCCTACTGCTGTGCCAAAACCGTCGAGAATATTTCTCGAGGGTTTTGGCTGTGCAGATGCCCGAAATGTTTTGGAGTATAATAGGGATTTGTTTCAATTTTCAAATTGCATACTTCTATGCGTTTATGTTTCACTATGCTTTTGAGAACAGAAATCGTGAGCTTTTTTTCGGTGGTAACTACCTTAATGAAATAAAAAATGATTTTAAAAAAACTCTGCGCATTGTGATGAATCTTTTCGTGAATTCAAAACTTTATTCTGTTTTGAAACGGATTGAAAAGTATGAAAGTGAGCTTTTACGGAATGCATACAAATATTGAAAAGAGCTTTCACAAATATGCATAGTTTGTTTCTGTTTCTACGTGTATATTAACAATGTTTTCATTTAGTAAGCAAAAAATAATTACAATTTCCAAAAATGAGGTATATAATTATATAATTTATATTTGCCGAAAATTATTTTTTTTATCTTTAATAATTTCTTTACAAAAAGGGCTTAGTAAATTATTATTTATTTTATTTACTATTAAATTTGTAAATAAACACATTTTTAAATCCGTCGATATACAAATCCTACGAAATCTCGGTAGTTTTAATAATATGATTTATAATTTGCAATTAAAATTAAAAAGAAGTTAAGCATATAATTAGTAAGTTTTTACATCATTTTATCAATTGATCTATTTGCAATTGGTGTTAATAATTTTTGTAAAATAGTTCTAAAAAACGTAATCTTGTTAAAAGTTTCTGGTGCAATATTGTTTTTGAAAATATCTATTGTGGTATTTCCAGACTTGTCTGCCGTTACTTACCAATATATATGTGATTAATTGTTTGTAGTTAATTATTCACATATTATTGAAAAATTTAGAGTTTGAAGATTCAATAGTCGATGTTATAGTAGAAAATGTGTTCAGTGGCTAATTAGGTTAAAATACAGTACAAAAATATCAATGACTAGGAAGATCTGTAATGATCTAGGATGATTTTGAAAATGATGATCGTCGATTCTCATTCAAAAAACAAAAAAAAAACAAAACGAAACTGTGAAAAACATTTGGGGGAACATTTGGTGAAATAAATACTTATTTTCATATTCACCATTTTACATCAAATCCTGGCGGCGCCCATGGTTGTTACACAAATTACCCCGAGTTTTTCCTTGGGTGGATTTGGGCTAAAACTTTTTTGAAGAGTGCGACGTTTACATATTTTCCCTCATTTTCTGAGTACGTGAATAGAGTTTCGGTATTTTTGGACGAAAATGTTATAATACATTCACACAAATTCAAGTACGTGAACAGACTTTATTTCAATGCGTTCTCGAGTTATCGTAAACATGGACGGACGAACATGTGAAAATCAGTATACAACTTTTAATTTCATAAAAATGTGTCCAATCCATTTTGCTCTATCATAATTATTTCTGGGTGTTACAAACGGAATGATAAATTTAGAATATCCTATAGATTTCATGTAGGGTATAGGGTATAGCAGCGGCATAAACTGGAACTTTTTCTAGTAATGCCAGCTAAACTGTACCGAGAATATAGCATAATCAGATAGCTTCGTGGAAGGGCTATGCAAATGCAATGCTAAAATGTCGTAATATTTAAATGTGTTTCAATTTTTCAGTTGAAGATGGATAACAAATAGATCTTAAATGATCTATACGGCATAAATCAATATGGCTGTAATTACACTGTAAAGCACAATTGGTGTCAATGCAACATTTTCTAATTTCTTACCTCATTTTTGATGATTCTCATTGCCCATATTCATATTTAAGCCTACATAAACGTCTTTAGAACATCCAGTAGAAGAAAACGTATTTATTCAAGTATCTCTAAATTTGGCTTAGACTATTTTAACTTCAGGTTTTTCAGCTATAATTTCCTAGTTTTATGATGAATTTAATATGATGAAGCCGTTTAAAGGAGACGCCCTCGATACTCTGCAGAGCGTATTCAACTAAAACAACAGCGTTGAGATATTGTTTTTCAGAGGACCTATTAAAGCGCATAACCAGTTAGTTGAAAGAATTGTATCTTCCTGTGTTTGCCTTCATAACTGGCTCAGGCAAAATGCAGAACACAAAGAAAAGAATACATCAGAGCTGTCTTAATTGATGTAGAACATGACGACGAAATGATCACAGAAGGTAATTAGCGTAAAGAAGAAACTTCTTTCAGAATATTGAAGTACCGAGCTCCAGAAGCTGCAAATCCAACCGAAGTGTTACGACCATAACATTGCAGGTAAAGAATTCCACAGGCGTCATTACGTCCAAGACGATTTTCGTATAAACCTGTAGCAAAAAAATTAGTTGTTGTCAAAATTTTAAAGTGACGTTACTATATGACATTTCAATCACTTTAAAGGCAACAAATTTTGGCATTCTGAAATTCTTTATAAATACAGCCATAGATGGCCCAAGAACAAGATGTCACATGGCATACTAGAGCAGAGTATACAGATTGCGAAATGGGTAGTGCGTTCTGGAATGGACCCTTACAAGTTTTAGAGTGTGCAGAAATCAAATGTTTTTATAATAGCAGTTTTGTATAAATTTGATCGAATTCTTCACCACTTCACATACGAAAAGATATGAATAACTCGATGTATACATTATTTCAAATGTTGTGGTCATTCCCTAGCCATATAAATTTTGCATACATTTTTGGTACTGCATGCGACATCTAGTTCTTGTGCTATCTATGATTCAGCCTCAGAAACAGCAAACGGATCCTAGTCATCCCTCATATCTCTCAGAATCATCCTCTGTGCAGAATCTTCTACATTATTTATGTAATATATACGTATTATATAAATATGTACTTACCTTAAAACATTTTTATCCAAAATCGGTGTTAGAAATAAAACAATTTCTACGACTATCAGGATAAGAGATTTAAGTGTAGATACCTCAGTGAGGAGAGAAATATTTGACAGCAATTTTTGTTTGCTAGAATAAACTCCTTACACAGAATACCAATTTCTTCTAACGGGCTTTAACAGCCCAGTTAAGGGGATAAGATCTCTTATCTCAGGGGGATAGTTTCCACATCCACGTTTCCGTTGCTAAATGAGTAAAAGAGATCTGAATACACAAATTCAAATATACTTAGTAAAACATATTGTCCTTTTTCAGTTTCCCGTTACCGTTGAATTGTGAACGGCACTTTAACCACATTATTCAGGCACTCGATCAAGTCTTAATAAATTTGATGAACAATCTTAAAACATAAAGTACATGAAATGGTGCGGCACGATATCGATCATTTCATAATCTTCCATCACGAAATCCGACAAAATCGACAAATTCAAAGTCCTCCACAACAAAATCTCTCAACGACCAAAACTCCTCCATAATCCCCAATTATTTAAACTCGGGGAAGTACAAATCTCTTTATAAAGTTTTGAGCTTTTTTTGTTCTGAACGGGAAAAGAAAGAAAAAATTAAGAAAATGCGTTTAAAACTGTAACTGCGGTGCTGTCCTCATTAGGGAAAAGGGCGCGTATCTGTAATTTTCAATGTTTAATTAAGTATGTATGATATTCACAAGCGAAAACAATGTCGCATGCAGTTTCTATTCAGCTCCTCATCTCCTGCTTTCATACCATAAACTCTACATCTCCTTTTAGCAAAACTGAAGTCTATGTTTTCTAAAATTGGTATACTTTTTTTTATCTAGAAAATCAATTAATAATTGAACTATACCTTTTCAGTTTCAATATGGGAATAGTAAACTTCAAAGTGGAATAGTAAACTTCCACTTGAGAATAGTAAATTTCAATATGCGAATAGTAAATTGAAATTTGAGAATTTAATTTTTTAATTTAAAAAAATAATTTAATACAAAATATTTTAGAAGCAAGTTATTAGTATTGCATATTTTCTAAGTTAAGAGCAGCAGGAAATTTTCTTTGAATGCTTGCGATGCAATTGGCACATATTGTTGGTGTGACTGTCTGCAAACCTTCTTCCATGAGGCTTTCTAAGGCTCTTACTCTATATTCTATGATGGTTAAATCGTTTCTGGTGTAAATAATACTTGATAACTTTTTTGATAATTCTCTTTTAACATAAGCTTTCACCACAGACCACACATTTTCAATGGGGTTAAACATTGGACTATAGGGTCCAAGTTTCAGTATCTTGTTTTCATGGAATTCCTGCTTCTGTAAAACTTCTTCAACTTTACTGTGACATTGTGACATTGTCAATTACCATAACAACTGGTTCACCATGTCCAATCATTGCTTGGCGAAGGCAGGTTTCCATCCACGCTTTAGCATTTTCCTTTTTGAACGAACCTCTTCTTATTTCATAATATATAAATCCAATTGTGCTTATGCATCCTATTACATGAACATTAGCACCTTTTGAACCGGCTGCTATAGTGGTGCATCTTGTTCCTTTTAATGATCTATCCTGCGTTCTTGAAATATGAATGTTTAAATTAGTTCCATCCATTCACAAATAGGTTTATTTTGGGACTGAAATTCCAAAAGACATTCAACAAACTCTTTTCGTTTTTGTTTGTTCTCAGCGCAGTTTCCCTTTTCGGGTTCATGCCTTAGGTATTTCAGCGTGTAGCAGAGAGAATCTAGGTGTTTTGAAAGGGTTGTTTTTGAAATAGGAACGTTAAATTTTTCTCGAAATGCAGCAATGAGTTCCGCCAATGTAATACGACAATTTCTTTCAATCATTTCTATGAAATAATCTAAATGAATTTGCGTAATTTTTTCAAATCTTTTCCCTCCTCGGGTGTCTGAAGTTTCCCTCTCTGACAACCAACCATGTTCTGTTGACTGAGGAATATTAAGTTGGTGTGCAAGTTGTGTCCAGTCTCCATTCATATTTGACACAGCAAATAATTGGATTTTTTTAGATTCTTTTTCTAATTTTTTAATTCTTGTAGCCACTTTTGACGGCTATCAATTTTAATATAAAAACAAAATTGTAATTATTCTCTAAAATGTAAAGAAATTTTTGAAACCCGTCGCAAGGATTACTATTTTTATTTAGATTTCAACATTTCCCATATTGAAATTAACTATTCTCAAGTTGAAGTTTACTATTCAAATATTGAGGTTTATTACTCTCATTTTGAAACTGAAAAGGTATAGTGAAGGGGTCGGGAACTTTTTTTTTACTTAAGTATTACCCCAAAATTTATTTATTTATGCCGACGTAACTCCCTTGAAGTGAAAGGAATAAAGTCATAGATTATTTAAATTCAAATATTTGTTTAATTTATTTACAGGGAGAGTATAATTATAAATATAAAAAGTATGTATAAGTATGTGTAGTAAGTAAGATAACATAAATTAATATCGTTATCATGAAGCAAAACGATTTCTGAAAAATCTTGAATCTTATTGATTGGTGGCTCCTATTGTTATTATTGATTAAATATATTCGCTCGGTCAAGGTATGTATATAGAAGTCAAGGTATTCCCATTAAAATATTGACACATTGCAGCTGAAAGCCTGTGACGTAATTCTGTGACTAATGTATATACATTTCTATAGGAAAGACAGAGAGAGCGGAGGGAGTTTTGTGTTCTCTGTACCGTGCTTTCCTATACATTTTCACGATATTTCGTAACTAATGGCGGAACGTGGTTCGTAATGGGAATACCTTGTATTCTATAAACCTTGGGACCGGTGAGTTTCTGGCCCGTTCCTCTCAAAATTCATAAACTTTATTGTAAGTATTAAAGATGTTTATTCTTCATCTTCTTGAGGGGGGGGGGCATGAGGACCATATGGCACGGGCCCAAGCCCAGGGAGGACCCCCTAAATCCATGGTAAATGCAAGTGAAATAAAAATATATTTTGTCATAATTTTTAAAATATCTAAATTTTTGCAGCAAATTTTGCACAGCAAATTACCATACAAATTGTGCATAGCATTGCGCCATTTTTCTCTTCGGCTTCTACTTTATAGTTATGTAAATTGTTTCCATTTCGAACCATCCCTGATTATATTTAGTCGGGTTATGTAGGTATATGACATAGATACTAATATTAATACTAATATAAATAGAAAGAAAGTTATATTAAATAAGTTTATGCGTGTGCTGTTTTCGGTCGTGATTCTATATGTATATGATAGCATTTGGTAGACTTTCATTCGATTTCTTTCATTTTTATAGTTGCTATTTTCTGTCCTTCGTTATACAGTGAAGTTATATAGTGAACCTTCTTCAATGTTTGTGTTAAGCTCAAGTTTTATGGTGTAAGTGTACAGTGCAGGAATAAACGGCTAGCAGAATTCATGAAGGCGCAGTCAAGATATTCTAATAAGAGTGGAAATTGGTCGTCATCCATATGGCAGGAAATTATAATGGTGTTCAAGCCATTTTGCTTAAAAAAATGCTAATTGCATTTTTCCAGCTGAGGAAACCATTCCTTGAATCTTGTTGGAGTTGACAGTGCCGAAACATCTGAGGAAGCGATATTCTACTATGGAATAATTCAGCAAATGTATAATTTCTATAGCAGCAGTCAACAGAGATGGGAAATTTTAAGAGAAATTTAACTGCTTCACTTCATGCTCCATCAAACACAAAATGGTCTGCATTATAGAACAAGCCTTTTCTTCTATATTATTGATTCGATTATATCTGGATTAACAAGGCGTTTTGAATCCTTGCGTGAAATCTGTAATTTACAACAGAAACATTCAAAGAAATTTCATATAAAATATTCGACAAATTGATTTTTGTGAACCAGATTTACACAACCAACTTTAATTTAGAATTAACTCCATAAAATTTGCTACAGAACATACTAGAAACAAATTTAATTGAATTGTTTCCCAATTTGTAAGTAGTACTTAGAATATTTTGAGCCTACCAGCTTCCGTTGCTTCCGCAGAAAGAAGCTTTAGCGTTTTAAAAAGAGTGAAGAGTTTAAACGGATCAACGATTTCTCAAGAAAGGTTAAACGGATATAAATTCTGACATTGCGCGGACAATGGACTTTTCAACGATTATAAAGGAATTTTCACAAAAACAGCTCGAAAGGCTTTATTAAAGTAACTTATTTCCTTTCACTCCTCAGTCCAGTTATTAAGGTAGTTACAGTACCTATTTACATTTTCAAATTTAGCACTAATATATTTTTGAAAAAATTTACTTCAAATAAGGTTTAAAGATTTATTTAAATAAAATTCATTCATGTATAACACAAAAAAACTATTTTTTATGTTTTAATTATTTGGTTGATATATTTTTATGATTTTTAGATGGAAAGGGGCCCCATTTTTCTGGTTGGCCGGGGCCCCCCCATATCCTCTCTCAGAAGTGACTTAAAAGAAACCATAACATACCCGGGCATTTAATAATATTTACGTATATTTCTGTGGAACTGTCTCATTTTCCTGCTGTATATATAAGGAGAAAATTTAGTCACAAAATTCCTAAGAATTTAGTTTTATGATTAGGCCTGTTCCGAAAGGTGAGTAGACTGCATATGGCTTACAAAACTTGGAGGTAGGATAATTGTTGATCACACCAATGAGGCTTTTCGAGCATTTCAAGGCGAATTTGTTTATGTGTTTTTATTAAGTATAAATTTTCATTCTTGAAATGGCTTTTACTTTTTATTCTGACTGGCAAAGATAGGAAAAGGACTGATTTGATCATAAATGGCATTTTGAGGTATCGAGCGCAATGTGTACCTCATACTGGAATCGTCTAAGCATGGTCATTATAGATGTTATCGACTCCGCTCAGGTAATATATTCCATACGGTTCGTCGTTAACTCCCTTTTTATATATTATATTGTACCTTGTATTGTTTGTTGTAATTTAATATAAGTGAGTAGGCGTGGGTTTTTGTTTTTATGATGTTGCCAAAGCTCAGGGGATAACCTGAGATGCCGTAGTACATACCTGGCAGGAAAGAAGGGGTTTATGGTTTTATTATTTGTAAACTGGAAAAATGTTTAAAAGATCATTTCACTTCAGTTTTATTCACAGTTCAGTTAAAACCTACAGCGAGGTAAATATTTCAAACTTATTAGTGATTTCTCCATATATTATTTTTCTTGTGCAACATTGATTGAAATGGACATGGATGCAAAAACTCCTTGTACGCGATTTGGACTGTAATACAAGAAAAATAATGTCAAACTTTTTCTTTATATTTAATTATATTTTTATTATGAGTGCCGAGGAACAAAGTGCTTCTGTTCAGCGTTTACTAGATCAAATGGGACAGGAAGATGATTCAAATCATGAAGCAATTCTGGATTCTGAAGACGAGTTGATTAATGACAATCTATTTTCGGATGCGGAAAATGAAGTTATTCCACCAGAAATAAATAGCGATCGCGACGATAGTGAAAACGATGAGCAAGCAGAAAACGTAACAAAGGAATACTTCATTGAACGCGATGGAACACATTGGTGCACGGAAGCTCCTGCATTTAGCCGAGGAAGAAGTCATAATAGGTCTGTTCACGTACTCAGTTCTGGGAAAATGCATTGCAATGAATTTGCATGAACTTACCCAATTTCTGTTCCCATACGTTCTCATGCACACAAAATTACATGAGTTTTGCCTACGTCACAGCTTCCCTCTTGCATGAATTTACCCGACGTTTTTAGTTACTGCAATCAATTGTTGCAAGGAAAATTGACAGCTGTCATAAGAAAAGTGTAATTTAAATTTTTTTAAAAAATTGTTTAAAAAGTTTTTAAAACATTAAAAATGGCGAATGATGGATTGACTATTCAATGTTCTCCGGGACTTTTGCCAGGGTGCAACAAGATAAATAAAACCACAGAACTGAGATTCTTTAATTCAAGTTCTTGTTGATTTTGTAGATCCAAATTTTCTTGCTGAACTTGTTAGCCAGGTTCAATCGGGTCAGACGCCTGTTGACGGGGAAACTCCACTCACTTCGGCTGAAGTGGTAAATTATATTATTGAAGGAGAAAACGAAGGTAAATAAATATAGTTTGTACCCTAATTTATATTTATTTTACATTGCCAGTTCTGACTTCATTTATAACTTAGTCAATGTGCGGAATTATGTATTTGGGTCGATACTACCGAGAAGCTGTTACTGTCTACAGTTGGAGACCTTAGGCCAAAAGTGGGAAAAAGCCTGAAGTTAAAAAATAAAGCGAAGATGTGGAAGGAGATTTAAAAAAAACATGAGTGCGGAAGGCTATAGCTTCACGGTAATGCAAATCGAAAATAAATGCAGGGGTCTTGAAAGAACCTTCAAGAAGGCAAAAGACTGGCAGAAATAGGGAGTCCTGTCGTTATAAAAAGTAATTACAATTTGGTTTTTTTATTTAATTATGTGTAATTAAATTTAAACAGGGAGTTGTCGGAGATTCTTAATGATAGACCATTGGTCTTTCTACAGTACCTAGTTGGTACGTCGCGTAATGACGTACTATGGCATGACTCTCAACCTAATCCGGAAACTTTGGAACCAATAGATCCGGACAATGAATATTCGAAGCTGCATATATCATTCTCAAGTTCTTATAGTTATTATAACCCAGATTAACTTTATTCACGTTTACAAATATGTGTTTATTTTGCTTATATTTATTACTTTGACTTACAGCAGATCTCACGAACAAGGAGAATAACAGTTCCTAGGCTGGCTCACTGAACTCTTGCAAGAAAAAAACACAGCATGAAGAGATCATAGAGGAGTTAAGGCTCATCCGGCAAGAGCGGAAGGATCAAACCGGCAATATTTTGAAAGCTCTGGACGAAGCCAGCAGGTGGACTGAAGCAATAATGCAAGAGAGGAACATCATTTTGCGGCATATATTCAATAGTTTAACAAAATAATTGATTTAAAAAATAAATTAGGTAAATGAAAAGAATTAAATAGAAAATACACAAATTTTAAAAACAAAATGTATTAGAGCATGAATTTTTGAATCACAATAATTTTAGTGTTCCCCTTGGGACTGCCACATTTGAAAGCACACTGAATCCTGTACTGCCTTGGCTGCAGGATTTGGAGTAAATTCAGCATGCATGAAATTATTTGCCTGGTCTACTCCCGTTTCAACTAATTCTTCACTGAAATCTAAATCAGATTCGCTTGCCAAATTGTGAAGGACACACCAAGCGCATACGTAGTGACACAGTTTATCCATACCTTTCAGCTTGCAGTAATACAGTTGTCAAAATCTTTGCTTCAGCATACCAAATGCATCATTACTCAACTGGAACTAAGATTTCGATTATATGCCATTTGTGCTGCAGTAAAATGTCCGTTATCTTTGTATGGTGTCAACAGGTTTTTTTTTAATGGATACGCAGATTCTCCCCAGATCCAGTTGTCTAGTCAAATAATAAATAAAAAGTTTTCCCATATTTTATTTTATATATTAATTGGATATAGTACTTTTGCAAATACTTTCTAATTTTGGGTATTTGAATGAGTTTTGAAGTACTCTGCTATTATGTGCAGATCCTGGATACCCGACGAAAATGTCTATAAATTTTCTGTTCTCTTCACATATACTCTGGAGGATAATACTAGTTAGCCCCTTTCTGTCAATGTAATCGTCCTTCCCTTCGCTTGGTGGATCTATCGTAATGTGAATCCCGTCGATAGCACCTACAGACACACAGGATTAATATGATAATTCAAAATATGAAACAAGTTAGCTAAATTTTGTTACTTACCAATAATTTTCAGGAATCCAGATTTATTTCGAAAATATTCCTCTGTTTCACTCATTTTTGAGGTGTTTGGCCATGTAATAATCTCTTCTTAGAGATCGCTTAGAAATGTCGTGACACGGACAATTATACGATTGACTGAGGAAAGAGACACATAAAAGCGATCTGATATGTCTCTAAAAGAACAGGCTTCATGGCAGTATACCATAAGACAAGTAAAATATGTTTTCTTCCAGACAGCGTTTTATCAGCACGAAGGTGAATATAAGGTTGACTTTTTTCAAATCGGCTTGCCAACTTTTCATAAATTTTCCGATTGACTCGAAAGTACCTTACAAACTCTTCACTTGTGTAAGATGGGACGACTTCATCACAATAATTTTTTATGCTGTTCCTCTTCCGCTTTGTTGGAAGGCAAATCTCAACAACATCTTAGCCTCATCATCATTATCCCTTAAATAACTAATTATTTTAGTTAAATTTTGTTTTTCCGACTCTTCTTCTTCAGTGGTTAATAGAGTCACTAACAGTTTGCGCCTTTTTTAATGTTTTTTTTCTTTCTTTCTTTCTATATCTTAATTTCAATTTATTTAACTAAAACTCAACACAACTCAAACAAAACTCAAAACTCAAATTCAATTTATTTCTACAATATTTTTCAATTCTTAATTGCAATAGAAAACTAAAACAATTAAATATTCTAAATGACATTTCACTCTTCGTCTTGTGTTTCACGAAGCTGCATGAAAAGTGTTCCCTTACATTTTCATGCATTTTACATTCTTCCCCACCACACGAGTAAGTTTTTACCCAGAAAGTTTTTGCACGAGAAGTACGCGAACAAACCTAATATTGCTCGTAAATTAGGTCCGCCTACAAAAAAAAAAAACGGCATTACCTACTATCGTCACTTAAAATGTTAAAAAAAATTATTACAGCAGAAATGTGCCATGTACCTAATTATAAGAGAAAGCAACACAAGAGCTCGAAGGAGTTTTGCTAAGTTGAATGAAGACCATTTCTCAAGTATATCGAAGATATGCAAATGGATCACTGCTTTAAAATTTGAAGCATATTTGGGAATTTTAATCACCTGCGGAAAAATACCTTAGATTTATGGAAACTGAGATCATACCCTATGTATCGAGCAAGTATGTCCTTCAATCGGTCCTGGAGTATTTCAAGGTTTACTTATACGTTTTGACAGCGAATTATCAGAGGACACCATAGTGTTGACTGAAAGTAAAGTAACTTTGGTATTTGCAAAGAGGAGGATAAGCGGCGACCTAACAAAAAATGTTGCACAACATGCGCTAAACCTATGTATGCAGAGAATTATACAGACTGCCCGAGATCTAATAAATGCTTGTCATAATAAATTCTATAAACATTTTGAAGGAATAACTCAATTTTTGTTTTATCCACATTCCTAAAAAATGTATGACATACATTAAACGAATATTTATAATTCAGGTCTATTTTCTGAGGAATTGCTTTCAAAATTTTAAAGCATATATTTACCACAAATAAAGCACTTAAGCATAATTAAAGTGATGGATGAAAATTTTCTAAGATTAAATAAAGTTTTCTCATTCCCAAAATTACAAACATACCCAGGTATGTAGGTATTGACACGAGGGTTTAGTGTAAGAATAAAATTACAAAAAAATAATTAAATCTAGATTAGCCCAGATGACTTTGTAACCGTGGACTAAAGAACATTATTTATTTTTAGTCATAATCTTAGGTTTAACCTGTGTAAAAAATAATGAATGTTTTATTAATAAATAAATCTAGATTAGCCTTTAATCTGGTGGGAGTTTGTCTGTATCTGTATGTTTTCTAAAGTGTGGTTTTCCCATTTTTTCTTCTTTAATTTATGTGTATTTACAGTTATGAACGTTGGGGGATGGGTGAATCGTCATCATTCAAGTTTTCGCGCTTTCTTCATGTTCCGCGTAACTGGGTCTACCACCCCGATTTGCGTGTTCTGACTCTTGCTCAACATGATGTTCTATGGAATAGTGGAAGTGTATAATCTTTACAACAATTTAATAAATTTTACTGGATGTTTTTTCTAATATAACTGAGAATACTCCATGGACTGGAATAAATAAAGTACAGTTTTATTTTTACAAAACAAGAACATCAAAATTGATGACGCAAATTGATAGATTAGTGGGTGAATTTAAAAACTTTCAGTCAAAATCTGAGCGACCAGAAAAGCTTTTCACAAAAATCAGCTTTGGCTTAATTTTTTTAAGGCGCGTCGAATGCTCATTTGAGCTTCGAGTTATTCAAGATTGCACAGTACTTTTGTACTGCCCATAGTTAGAGCGTACATGCAATAAATGAAGAGTGTTGCGAAAATTATGCCACTGGTGTAAAGCTCGTGGTTTTATTCGTTTATTCATTGAATCTACACTTCACATTCACACTAAATGTTTCAAGCTCAGAAATACACGACTTACATATATTTTATAGTATAAGAAACTGAAACCAATATGCAATAAATTAGAGTTATACAACTGTTGCAATTGACTTGTACTCACCTGATCGATATATGGCAGCTGATTTACAATTGATTTACTTGATTTTTTATTTGACTGAGTTTTGGGAATATGATATTCTTTATTGCATTCGATACCCGGAATAAAGTTGCTTTGTTAGGAATTATCTTATTACAGTCGAGACCCGCAATAAAACTCTTTATTACAGTCGATACCCGCAATAAAGTGTTTTGTGTTAGTGATCTTCTTACTACAGTCGATACCCGTAGCAAGAATCTTTATTACAGTCGAGACCCGCAATAAAGTGTTTGTGTTAGTAATTGTCTTACTGCAGTCAATACCCGCAGTAAGACTCTTTATTACAGTCGATACCCGCAATAAAATGATTTGTTAGTTGATTTCTTATTACAGTCGAGACCAGCAATAAGAAACTTTATTACAGTCGATACCCGCAATAAAGTGTTTTATATTAGTGATCTTCTTACTACAGTCGAGACCCGTTGCAAGAATCTATATTACAGTCGAGACCCGCAATAATGTGTTTGTGTTAGTAATTGTCTTACTACAGTCGATACCCGCAGTAAGACTCTTTATTATAGTCGATACCCGCAATAAATTGGTTTTTTTAGTAATTGTCTTATTACAGTTGAGACCCGTAATAAGACTCTTTATTACAGTCGAGACCCGCAATAAAGTGATTTGTTAGTAATATATTATCTCAGTCGAGACCCGGCTTAAAGTGATAGTTAGTAAGTATCTTAACTTCAGTCGAGACCCGAAGCAAGATTCTTTATTTCCGTCGAGACCAGAAATAAAGTGCATTGTTACTCATATTTTTTGTTACAGTTCCTACCCACAATAAAAAACCTTTAGTTTAATCGCTATCTAAAATAAACTCCTTAATCCAGTCGGTACCCAGGATAAGAATATGTTATTTTAGCCGTCAATTAAACCAAGTATTTAATTTAGTAACAAAATACAACACTAGGAAAAATCACTAGGAAATAACACGAAGGAATAACTCACCAAGTTGATCACTGCACTGCTAAATCACAAAAGAGATCGAATCAAGTCAAACTGCTCTTTTTATATAGCCATGGATTTTGCACGGCACCAAAGAACGGTATTCAAAGGCGCATGACAACAATAATTGGCATAGCAGCTGCACTTTGAAATGCAATCGTATATATACAAAAAAGAGACGTAAAAAAAATTTGTTGGAAATTAATTCTGTTCAAACTGGAATTTTTTGCCTACTTAAACAATTTGTTTTTGTAAAAAACAAAAATATAGATGTTCATGCCGACTTACCAAGTGCATATGCGCAGTATACTCCCATGTACAGTTGTTTCTGGGTTGTTTTACTGTGAAATTTTTACAATTTAGACGTGATTTTTATACCCTGGATGAAATCTAAAGGGGTATACTAAGTTTGTCATTCCGTTTGTAACACCTCGAAATAATGATGGTAGAGCAAAATGGATTGGACACCCACGCATAATATTAAAAGTTATTTTGATTTTTGCATGTCCGTCCGTCCGTCCGTCCGTCCGTGCGCAAGATAACTCGAGAACGCGTACACTTAGAGAGCTGAAATTTTGTACACGGACTTTAAAAAAAAAGTAAAATTAAGTTTGACAATGAGACAAATCGGTCAACTCCTTCGTGGGGTTGCCATACAAAAATTTCGTTTTCCGTTATATATTTGAACACTGCCTGAGAATGAGTAGCCGTAGAGAGCTCAAATTTGGTACATGGTGTTTTCATTGTACTAGCAAAAAAAATTTCAAAAATGGGCTAAATCGGGCAACCCATTCTTGGTGTTGCCATATAAAAAATTAGGTTTTTTATGTATACTGTGAAAACGATCAGTCCAAGCCAAGACATTTTTATTGTACTAAAAACTTCTTCGGAATATGAAATCCTATAAAATTGGTTATAATCATTTTTTCCGTCCGACGAACCGTTCTAGAAATATATGCGAAAAACCACTGCAAAAATCAAAATTACTCAAATGGGTACCCATACGAAATTTCATACGGGCATTCATCTAGGGTATCATAAGAATTGGTCTTAGACCAATTCTAGCTTTTTCACCTTTTTTTTCTTTTCTTTAGGTCAGTATGTACTTATACATGTGTTGACATGCAATTTCGCTAATATTGCTAATATCATAATATCAGGATTCTTATGAATCCTGAACAATTTTGTTCGCATACCAACTCATAATGCCAACGAAGCGAGAGTGTTTTCACTAATTTCACAGCACTGGACCAAATGAAGACTTGTAGTTGTTATTTATGAATTCATAATGTTAGATACAGAAACTAATATCTCCAAAATGTTTACAAGGCAACAGACTTTTGTCTCTGGAGATAAAAAAATGAGCTCTCCGGAGACCATAAGCAAAAAGACTCTAGAGATATTGTTAACAAAGAATTTATTGGAAAGAATTATCTAAAAAATTATTAAAATTTTTATATCATGCGAAAAGTGGAAAAAAACTTTAAAAAAATTTAGCATTGGCGTAAAATCTTACGGGATAAATGATAACACAAGAAATTGATGATGATTTTTTTTTTCTAAATAAACAAATCTCTATTGAAAATAAAAAATTCTTTTCCGTAAGGGGTTTATTATCCACTATATAAATATGAGGTTCTAATAGTATTTTTATATAAAGAAATTAGAAAAATTAAAAAGATGTATTTTGAGATAAAGCATAGTTTTACTATCCTTAATTTTTTGCCTTATAAAAGGCATTCTTCATAAGTATAATTTTTTCTGAGATAATCTAAAGACCATGCCTCTGTGATGATTAGATCCAAAGTTAGGACTTCTTTAATATAACTACACAAACCAACAATTGGAAAATTTTAAAGGTTTCATAATCAGTTTGAGTTTAGTTTAATTCAGCCTGCATGCATCGCAAGACAAAGAAAACTTTTGTATCAGTAAAAGAAAAACGTTGGAAAAGTGCAAATTTTGTTCGATTTTGTATAGAATGACCCTATAATAAATCAAATAAAAATAAAAATTTTGTCAAACTCACTACGCAATTAACTGATAGAGCAGTACATACAAATAGTTTCCGGTGAACTGAAGACGAAAAATTTGTAAACTTCGGAGACCGGAAACCGAACATGGAAATCATGGTTTAAAATACGCAACGGGAGACCACAAAAGTCTCTAAATTTTTTGCATCTCCAAACTGTATATATGGGTTGTTGGGCCACAGACCGGGAAAATGGTTCTAGAAGCTAAAATCTCTCGCCATGTAGATAAATAAGGTAACTATTTTGAAAGCTATATGGCAGACTAAAAAGTAGAAATGTTTTTAGTCTCTTTAATTAATATTAGATTATTTGGGTGTTATTTCTACAGAAGTATAATTGTATATATCATATATCTTTATACCCGGCCTAGACGAAATCACAGGGTATACTAAGTTTCAGACATGTAAAGATCTTAAGTACATTGGTACTTAAGTACTTATATCAGTACCAGTACCGGGACTTGTACTTGAAATTTTTTTAAGTACCAGTACCGGGACTTGTACTTAAAATATTTCAAGCCCAGGTACTGGTACTGTACTGATACTTGTACTTAGAATTTTACAGGTACTTAAGTACTAGTAACAGTACCAGTACCTGGACTTGTACTTGAAAAGTTTTAAAGTACCAGTACCTGGTAGAGCAAAATGGGTTGGACAGCCACGCATAATACTGAAAGTTATTTTGATTTTTGCATGTGCGTCCGTCCGTCCGTCCGTCTGTCGATCCGTCCGTTTCGTGCATGATATTTTCATAGCAATAGCATATAAAATTTCAAAAATGGACTAAATCGGTCAACCCTTCTTGGTGTTCTTGGTGTTGCCACGTAAAAATTTAGGTTTTTTACGTATATTGTGAAAATGATCCATCCTAGAGGCTTTTGTTGTACTGAAATATCTTCAGAATATGAAATCCTATGAAATTGTTATGAACATTTGTACAGAGAGGTGGTATTTATCTAGGGTATCATACGAATTGGTCCTAGACCAATTCTAGCTTTTTTACTTGCTTGGTTTGAAAATATATTTTTGTTTCTAAATTGAAGAGAGATTTAATTTAGTTCGTTGTCATTGTTTTATTTTACTGTTTTTTTTTTTGCAAACTGACCAATGTTATAATAAATAAATACAGGAAGACATTGTATAATAATTTGAACCTATTTCATTAGTAAGGAAAGTAAAAAAATTATCTGGCAACAATGTCCGGGTTTCAAACTAAAAAATCCAAGGTTTTCGAACTCGTTTCCTGGTTTAATAATTTTACAGATGGTATCCCTACTCTTCACCGATAAACTTTCAAATATTTGTTTTTTGTTATTAATTTTGTTTGAATTTAATTTGGTAAGTGTTCACTGTCTTAACATGAAACGTAAAAGATGAAAATACTTGATCATATACACTTTTCTACTGTTGAAAACATCACTATTTGCTTGAACATCAGATACCAGTTAGAATAAACCTAATAGGACGTAATTCACAAAGGATTGTATTTCATCCTGCTTTGGTTCATTCAATCTAAGTTTCTTTTAATTTATATTTTCTTCTTTAAAGTTCAAAGAGATCAATTTCTCGCTGATATCGTGCCCAAAATTAGAGCAAGCAATAGATACAAGCAGTCTTCACTTGTTTTTCAATTTTTTTGTCTAAGGTAACATTGCGCGAACCCCCCCCCCCATTTTGATTCCACTTGCCAAGACTTTGCAGTTATTAGTTTGTCTATGGTGCTCGTGCTAGTGAGATGTACTGACAAATTTTAATAATTTTCTTTGTTAAACGTTGTTCAAGTATTCGAAGCGTTCGTTGTGTTTGCCGCACCCACGCATGCAGGCACACACACACACACACACACACACACACACACACACACACACACACACACACACACACACACACACACACACACACACACACACACACACACACACACACACACACACACACACACGCACACACACACACACACACGCACACACACACACACGCACACACACACACACACACGCACAAACACGCACACACACACACACACACACACACACACACACACACACACACACACACACACACACACACATACACACACACGTACGCACGCACACACGCACACACGCACACACACGCACACACACACACACACACACACACACACACACACACACACACACACACACACACACACACACACACACACACACACACACACACACACACACACGCACACACGCACACACACACACAGGCAGGCTGGCAGGGGCACACACTCACACGAGCGCGCGTGTGTGCATGTGCCCCTCCCAGCCTGCCTGTGTGTGTGTGTTTCTTTAATAAACGTTTTTCTATTCCATTCTAACTAAAGATTTCTTGAAGAATATTTACACAGTCCAAAATCCGATGTTTATAACCATATCAATGAAGATCATCGTTCTCAAACTCAAGAGAATTGAGAAATGCTCATGGCTTTTATGAAAACAAAAATTTTTTCTGGGAGACAGAACATTCCACTCCGTGAGCAAAGGGTTGATGGATCACTTTTAACAAAATCAGATCCTGTGCGAAACGAAGAAACTTTACCAATACCGCAGAAAATTACACAGGGACATCCCATTCTTGTCCCACAGATCTAGATTTCCCGGGATAAACAGGAAGTATTCAATATGTACCTAGGTCCTTATTACTAGGAGTTATTCTTCCTTTCAGAATTTATTTCGGTATTTTCTCTGATTCTCGTGGTTCGCGTGACTCTGGTAAAAGCATTAATTTGTTGCTTGGTGTGCTTTCGTGTGTCGTTTTTGGAGGACAAAAACAGAACAACAAAATATGTATAGAGAGAAGCCAAATGAGAACTTCATTGTTTAAGTAAGCTATACTTACATGCGTGTAAATATCTTCGAATTCTATTCGCTTCTGCAATTTCTTCTTGTTTTGCAAAGTTTATTAGCTGTACATTTCAGAACGTGAATTTTTAGTAATATTGCCATAGGAATTGAATTTGCCTGTATTAAAAATGTTGGATTTATGTTTTGTCCAAATACATACACCTCTGGCATATATCTACTTTCTAGCCATTATTATTATATTTTTTTTACATAAAAATGCCTGCCCATAAAAAGAAAATTCTATCCACCAATATCCTCAGATATTCCCCCGTACGTCCTGCTAACATACTAGGAGATCCGTAAGACGTCCTAGGTACGCTTGCAGCGAGATTTTCAAATTATTGAATGCGTTAACTGTGACTAAGTACAACCACAGGCAATCCTGTGGGAAACGCATAGCATTTACCAGGGACATCCCAATCCCAGACATTCGTCACTCCCATATATCCTAACAGGATTTCCCAGTAATATACTGGACAAATTTGTGCTGTGTGGGTAGGGCATTGCTGAGATTCAGAGTTGAATCAGGTGACACAATACTGGAAAAATATCTCAAAACAGCATCGTCTCTGGCAACTTACATCAGTTAAACAGTCCACGATCAACTCATCAATTGCTGCCGAGTTTCATTACAGAAGAAAATTTTAGTTTGAGTTTGAGTTTGATGAGACCCCAGATTTATCAGGAAAATAACAGGTAATTTATTTTCAAGCAAATTCTAGATAAAGAAATTTGTAACATTTTCATACGACACAAATTTGTGACAACTGTCCTCATCTAAATTAGTTAAACTTAACTAATTCATAGTGAAAGTCCGTTTATTTATTTTTAGTAATTTAGTTTTACTAATACTCAAAACTGTTCACTGTTGAATGAGTACAATTCGACTAGTTATTTAAGTTGAGTATTACCAAAAATTAGTGGAATTTACCTAATTGAGAGTAAATATTTAACTTACTTCTTACTTCTATTTTAATTTTTTTTTTCATTAGTTGACCTGCTTATTTCTTTTTGTTTCAAATTAGCCTCATAGTCCGGTACGTCAATTTTTCTTCCGGTAAACCCTGCATTCGAGAAGATTTCGTGGATTTCATACACGCTTTTGATAAACTTTCAAAAGAAGTTGTCGAAAAGGATGAAGATCGTGGCACCGAAGACATACCCTCTACCGCAGCACATGGAGAATATGAAGACAGCATAGCCGCCGAAGAATTATCATTAAGTGGGGTCGCTCTAGGGAAAGTCGTCTTGGTGGCAATGAAAATGTTGAATTTGAGATTGAAGAACTTCCCTTCGATAGGGACTGATGCTTGCACCGTTAATCTCTCGGATAAATGCGGAGCAGTTAACGAATGTAGTCCTGTTACCGTGTTTCTCCCATAAGCTCAACAGCGGTGTCATGAAATCTTCAAATGTGCAATCTATCCAAAATTTTTCTTGCATCATACAAGTTACAACAAAGTTTTTCCAGAACTCGCACCCAACCGTGCTACTGACTGCATTAGCGAAAGCTCTTGGTCACAAACTCATTCATTTATGCGAAACAAGATGGGTCGAACGACTTGATGCCGTGCTTCAGTTTACCACGAAGTTGCGTATGATTGTCGAGGCTCTCACCATAGTTAGTAATTGGAGGAATAGATTTTATTATTGGCCTGTTTTCTCTGTGTGATGTTTTATCTCTGACACGCCCACTTAGTGTTACTCTTCAGAAAGAAACATGGATTTGTGAAAAGCATCAGACAATTTTGAATCACTACTCATGGCGTTAGATAATCAAAGGCAAGAAGCCGAAGAAAAATGCAAGCAAATATATGCAGATGCAAAGGACATGGCAGAGGAATTTAACGTATATGTGAATAATTGTGAAGATTACATCAACATTTTGTCTCCAGAGAAAATTGCCAAACGTGGTTCGCACCGAGAATTCCCGTCTTCTATATACCTTGTGCAACACCCAATTTCGATATACAGATACCTCCGGGGTCGCTAGAAAGACGTTCCAGTTTGTCCGGAATTTCTGAGGTCGGGTCCGTATGCGACCATAACAAGCGAAAGACCTTTCGGACTAAAACTTGCTCTAGCAGCTTTGAGTGAAGTGGATAGTGCTAGATACTGAATAAATATTTTTGGCTAAAGAAAGAACTTTTGACTCGGGCTTACTTCCATAAACGATATCTGTGCTTTCCAACGAGTTGGCAAGGGAAACTATAAGAGACAAGTGGGGGCAGCTTGTCAATTCTTTGACCCAGATTTCGAAAGCTCACAATTTCGGGCTTCAAAGCGCAGCTAGCAAAATTGATGGAATCACAAAAAAAGTCCTTAAGCACATGCCATACAAATTTCTTGTTTGAAAGGCTTTGAGACAAGATCGCAGCCAAGTAATTAAAAAAAGGTTCGTATACAATTATTGCTCTTCCACATTCGCTCAGCCGAAGTAATTAATTAGTCTATTTTGTTCGTTTTGTAGTTAATTAATTACCTGCTGAACTAATAAAAATTGTTGCAATATGCAAGTCATAAGAAACTACACGGGTAATAAGATCACTAAAAAAAAAAACAACCCAGTGAGTGTAAAGTTTTGGTTTTTCAGGTTTCTTATTCATTTCAACCTTAGCGTCCAAGGTTCCAGTACCAACTGAAGTTCTTCCATAAATCAAATAAAAATTCTGAAAGAATTTCATAAAATAAATAATTGTAGCAAAAATCTCAACTAGTTTAAAGTAATTTGCTGGTTCAATGTAACGTGAAAAATTTAATAATTGTCCTTTTCCTATTACGGAATTATTCTTAAATTGCACGCATCCTGAAACAATTCCATTAACTAAATTGCAGCATGAAAATCACCAACTCCTCTCTTTTCAAACTTTATTCAACCACACAAAGTACAAGAGCATCCTCTTAAAGCTACTGGAACAGAGAAAAAAAAAAACTCATACAGAAAGATTTGCAATGCATCATTACTAAATGGGTGGGGAGCTGGGGATGCCTCTTAATTACTCTTGGGAATAATTTGCGCGAAGGAAAATCCAATTTTACGGAAAATTGCATTTCATCCAGTGCACCCCCGTAGAATGATGTATTCAAATAGGTCCATAGTACAGAGGATAACAGGACTTGAATATATACATACCTACATATGTTTACAGTTCTCTAGAATATTGTAAAAACCTTGCAGCACCATACTCATCCCGACCACATGTCCGCAGATTTTCAACAACTGTGTAAATTTAATTGCATTAGCAACAACATATACTTGTACAGAGGTTTAATACATTACATATATCTGTATATGCATGTATACGTATATTATTGATGAAATCAATAATTCAAATTTAAATCCATAAATTATTTCTATTCTAGGTATGCATGGATGTATATGTAGGAAAGTTGAATCAAATGAATTAATCCTTAGAGAAATTTTATAGTCAAAACCCGGTACAGGAACAGGAGATGTTGGGGAAGAAGCATTACACCATATTTTTCACGAGACCGATGCGAATAATTTATTTCGAATTTACCAAGCCATTAGGGACACCAGCGACATGTATTTATGTATGTGTGTCTGTCTGTCGCTAAATAAATTTATTTCAAATGGAATTGCGCGAAAATATGTTTCCGTGATACATTTTCTCCGTAATCTCGGTAAAACTCTTGCAGAATTCATGCGGAAAGAAGCTTTTTCAAAATTTATGATTTATTACGCTACGTATGTACCTATGTCTGTATGTGTATATGTAGAAATTAAATTATACATTTTAACCATACGTAATTGCTATCCCTAGTTATATTTGGTTGTTATGCTCTGTACTCTGTGCATAATTAGTACATTGGCTTGCGTAGCGTCAGAGTAAAAACAAGAAAAGGGTGCTAAGTGGTTTTTTAATCGATAAACCTCAATTCTATGATTCTATGAATGAAACACGTTTTTTTCATAATTCATCCCTATTTAACTAAGCATTGATAGCTTTGCAATTACCATAATATTTATTGACTAAACAATGTACCCGTTAGATCGTTAAAGTTTAGCATATCGTTCATAGTTATGACTATTTACGGAGATATTGCATTCGGAAGCACTCTTTAGTACTTTAAAAATGTCTAGGACTGACCGTTTTTCCACTGTATGTCAAAAATCGAAATTTTTGTATGGTTGTAAAAGGGCTCCTTCCTCCATCTTGCATATGATTAATTCTTGATTAAAGGCGACGTCTTCCTTCCTAGCTAGTTGGAAAATTGCTATGATTATACCTTTTTTTTATATATATTATTAAGCCAAGCTCAGGGGATACCCTATGATGGTGCTATTTCCAGGTGCTGAGCAGAAAGGAGATAGGGAAAGGATTATGGGACATGAAGAAAGTGGTGGAGGTGCTGATGTATGTCACTCTTGAACCTTCGCAGATTGTTAGCCATAGAAAAACAGTAGATGGTAAACTGTTCCACATTTGTTTTAAATAGATGAGACAGCTTTGCGACTTAGATGCATTGAATTTGTCGCGATTCGCTTTGCTCCAAGCGAGGATATTTGAAGGTCGTAATTCAATGTTCGAATCATGCAAATTATGAATGGGATTGAAAGTAAGGGGAAGCACATCATTAATAAAAATTGGAAAGAGAGACGGAGAAATATCAGAGCCATGGGGTACACCGGCATTTATAGAGTGAGATTAAGATATAACGCCGTTATTACAACACGAATTAGGTGACCAGATAGAAAACTTTCAATCCATAATAAAAGAGGTGGGGAGAGACCAAGTGCTTTAGTTTGACTAAGAAGGCCGGGATGCCAGACTCTATCAAAGGACTTCGACGATTTCGGACTCATAAAAATTGTAAATACTATGGTTCCAACGTACCGTAAGTAAAGTCAGCAAGTCTCCAGATGTGCGACCAGTCCGGAAGCCAAATTGGCGATGGTTGATGAGTTTATTCGATTCTAGATACTTCATTAATTTGGAGTTAATGACAGATTCAAAAACCTTGGACAAAATCGATGTGATAGCAACTGGTCGATAATTTGAGGGATCGATACCCTCTCCGTTTTTGGGATTTTGCTGTACGTGGGCTAGTTTCCAAGCTATGTCAAAAAAGAGCTCGGTCTCTGATTTTTGACCTATTAGGATTCTTTCTATCTACCCCTTTTTCTAATGTAATTCCGAAATTCAGAAACAAGATAATATTTGTTAAAGGTTTATTTTTGTTTTATTGTTTGCAATATAATTTATTAAATCAGCAACCGACTAACATGCCATTCATTGCAAAAGCTGTAGATTGATGTACTGTGCAGTGTTGCACAGCACGAGCACAATCACCTCCGACTATGGTGCTCTTTGTGTTATCTATAATATCAAGTAAACCAATCTCTGTTTCATATAGCCAGGGCCTGCAACGTTTAGAACACGAGTATTGGTTTTGGCATCGGCTTTGACCTTAGGACCTGAAATATCGATTGTATGAAATATATGTTAAAATGGTAGCAGTTGTACTATTGGATTCCTTGTCATTATAACTTGGAAAATTGCTCAATTTTCCTTAAGTTCCATTTATTATTAATTTGGTATTTTGCTTCTTGCAAAATTAATTCGGATGTTTGAAATGTCAAAATGTGTTCACCGGTTACTACATACATATTTATAATTTCGAATTTTTGAGTATAGTTAATAGGATGTATATTTACTAAAACTTACATTGGATTTGTATAGCGGCGGTATATGTAGTTTAAATTTTCTGAATGACATTTGACTACTTTGAATTACAATTGGTGTTTTCTGAATTACTATTAGAAAAGATTTAGTTCAGATAACAATGAAGTCGAATTTTTAGATTTACTTGATTTCTCAAAGCTTTTGGTTGCGTTAACTACTGAAAGCTTTTCAATAAACTGTCTCCTTTTTTTTAGTTTTCAACATCTGCAACAACTTTGATTAGTAAATTTTAACTAGAACATTGCTGTATGTTCAAGTCAATATTATAGTTCACAGTAAGAGAGGTGTCTCTGCCATTTTTTAATATAATCCGTCACCTCAGTACTTATACGTGCTATAGACCAAAAAGATTATTTTGTAGAAAAGGATTTTTAAAGTTTACCTAAGTGACTTATTTTACCATATACGTCATTAATGACACTACAAACAGTATCTCTACTTGTAAATGAAATCCTGTATGTCTTTAAGAAAAATAACTCAGTCTTATACTTAAAATTCAATAAATAATCAAAAACGTTATGACTGGATGTAGAACGCATTTAGGAAAATGATTTCCTATGTGCAAAATAATTTCGATATAGAACAAAATGTCTGGATATAGACTATTTAAGACCTGATCGTATTTAAGCTCTCACCAGTGTGAATGGCTTATACCATAGTTATGGCAGAAAAGTAAAAGTTCGTCGTAGTCAAGTAATAGAAATTTTTTAATAC
>OZ005742.1:65017269-65208674 GCA_963930735.1 Dioctria linearis | reverse complement strand
TTTTCTCAGCAGTTAAGGATAATTTAGCATTAAATAATTTTACGTGTGGAATACTGAATTCCTCAATTATTGTTATTAAGTGTTTCCTTGGCAATCCAGTGATGGACTCTGCTTTTCTTTGTAATTTTTTTTTGTTTAAAAATAATATTTGTCGCTAAAAAGCTAAAGTCAGTATGGCTTTTTGTATAAAAACACGTATTCAAATCTAAGCTGCAATATTTGATTTGCTTCACCTTCTGGACACCATCTGAAAATTCACATTGGCAGTGTTGTAATTAACAAAGTTCCCTTGTTTCATCTGCAATATCTTCAGTTTAATATTTTTATAATTCATTTTTCCTCAACAGTATTAATAAAGAAACAGGGCTATAAATTTCCAAATATTTCAACTGCTTTTCAATGTCAATATGAATACTATCCAATTGCTGACTTTGGGAGGGCACGTTTCCGAATATTTTTGAAAATGTTGATTTGCGAAGTTGTTTCGAAGTTACAGGATGATTAAGAAAATTTGTTAGTCTGCTACAAAATATCCTGTATCTTAAAAAGTTCAAGGGGTACTACACGTATACATTTTTTTGGAAGAATGTTGACGTTTCCGCCGCTGTAACTCGATATACATCAGCCTTACAAAAGACATGTTTATACAAAAGATGTTGGGAGCTTAGTCTTCTTCATATTTGTATCAGCCATTTTTGTTGTAGGAATTTTGTCTTCATTGAGGAATTATATTTTGAAAAAAAAAAATAATTTTTTTATTTTTAATCCAAGATGGCGGACCGCGCCGACACCCTTCCCCGTCCCTAAACTGTGGAAACTTGGATTTTCAGCGGAGTACGTAGCTTATATAACATATGTAAAAATCAAAACTACCCAGTTGTGGATCCAGCAGAAGGTGCAACTGAGGGTAAAGCCCCCCCCCTTCCACTACAAAATTAAAGTAAAAAATATTTAATTAATTGATTTATTTGAAAAAATATTTTTTTCCAAAACTTAAAAAAATACAAATAATTTATTTCAATGAATATTTTTGTATGCGTGTGATGTGATAGGTTTTTCTCTCAGAATTTGAGTTTGGGACCCAACTTTGGGTGATCCAAAACCTTCGAGAAACACTTCCTAAGCCATGAAATAGACTCCCTCCTTCATCAGATCCCTAACTTAGTCCTAACGCTTAATATTCTAAAATATTTGCAGGGTTCTTATGTAAGACTACTGATATCTATAATATAGACTGACTACATCCATAGAAATACGCTGCAGAAAGTGGGCTCACTTCTTAATAGCGTTCTCTTTCGTTCTAAGCAGCAAGTACCAACTGAGAAAGAACTGTAAACAACAAATAAATAAGTGGGTTCGTCGAAATAAATGTTTTTTAAACTAATTATTTGGGTTAATTAGTAAAAGAAATTGTTTTATCAAAGGCAATATATTCATAGATACTCAACAGAAATTCGAAAGGTTTTATTAAAATCACTTTTAAACTTCCCGCCAATGGTTTTTTCAATGTTGGCACCGCCGTAAGAACTATTTTGGAATTTGAGACGAACAAATTTCTGACAATTGTCACCAAAGGAGGCAAGCAACCAATTGACAGATTTTCTGTCCATACCTTGTTATGTTAATCTTTGTATCATGGCCCGTATTATATATGCCAGTGTGCAAAACTGAGAAAAGTTTTGGTTTGAATGACTCCTGCAGTTTGCAACCTAAACTACAATTCCATTCAATAACCGGCCAAGTGATAGTCGGACTCGCGCACGAATGGTTCCGTACCATCATACAAAATTTAACACGATGTAGGTACTTTTTACTTATTTGTTCAAATGAGAGTAGGCGTCATGTGCAAATATAATGCTGTCATTTGAAAAAAAAGAAATGCCTAGTTAAGATAATAATAATGAATGAGAATAAAACGAGGAAAAAGACGCCGAAAAAATCATGTTTCTTGTATGAAGGACCCCTTTAATTTTTAAATTTAAAATTTTATTTTTATTTATTTGTTGTTATATCGCCAATAGAAAAACACAGTCTGTGAAAATTTCAACTGTCTACCTATTACGGTTCATGAGATACAACCTGGTGACAGACGGATAGCGAAGTCTCAGTAATAGGGTTCCCGTTGTTACCCTTTGGGTACGGAACCCTATAAATGACTTTTTGTAAAAAAATTATATTAAAATATGACACGTCATCCACACCGGAAACCTTCCTAGTACCTAACTACAGAACTGCTTTGACTAAATTAAGCGACTTACGGTGCTGGGCATGTGGTGCCCCACTTTTTTGTGTTCTAAATTTAATTGCAGCAAGCTGACCCGCCTTCCCCCCACCTTTTGTAGGGCAAAAATCCCCTACTGACTGAACTAATATGAGAGCTGTTACATCTAATCCCATTGATCTTAACTTGAGATACTTTTCTCTTTCGAGTTTGGCAACAGAATTGCTTTGTTTGCATTTATCGAACTCCAAGCCTTATTACAGTATTTGTTGGGGAAGATAAGTTCCTAAATTTTCCTCATAATGTCACACATCTTTTTCGGCTTAGAGAAAGACAAGTTGCAGTATATGCTAAATATTCTGAGTGTTTATGGAGCTTAACGGGATTTGAATATTCTTGTGCATTTTTGTAATATTTGAATCTGGCGCCAAATTTTGCTTAGAAGTATTGGCATAGCATAGTAAGGCGAATTCATGTATGCAAGCTTTTTAATGTGTTGCTTTACTTCTGCAATCTGCTGCTCTTCACATAATTTCCTTTTCTTTCAGCTGCTGGTATACCTACCCGTCTCAGAATTTCTATTAAGTATTTTTGAAAAAGTAATACAATCCTTGCTTGCTTATGTCTAATGCTTTTAAGAAAAAGTGTTGGCAAATCCGAAATATGTCTCCCATATTTTGCAGAGAATACTGATAAGAATAAGTTTTCTGTTTGGGAAAAGTAATTTACTAAGAACAAATCGAAGTGGGCAATGTGAAAAATTTTAGGTGCTGCATAGAACATTTTTGATATCTCCGGAAATATTTGAGATAGGGCATTGTCGATGCCATCATTCGAGAGGGCGCAATTAAAAACGATAGAAGGTTTCAATAAGTGAAAAATTCAAATTTTGATTTATAGAACGAAAATAAGTACTGGGGTGCAGAGCTGGGCAGCTACAAAAGAAAAAGTACTTAAGTACAAGTACCGAAAGCCAGAGTACTTCAGTGTTAGTGCAAGTACCGCATGTATGAAAAGTACTTGTAACTAAGTACTGACTACTTCTTAAGTACTTTTAAAGTACTTTTTTAGAGTCTTTGTACGCTGGCAGAAATATAATAAAGTTTATAGAGTTTAATTAGTATTAATAAATAAAAACCTTTTGAAAACCAGTGGTACTATATTGTAGTTTTCAAAAGGTGTTTATTTAACAATAACTACCGGCGCTGCACGTATAGTAAAACTTTCACTTCTCATTTTCTAACTTAATCGGAATTTATTTAAAAACATTAAATATTTTATTAATTATTTCAAAAATACTTAATTTAATTTTAATAATACAACCTTTCCTTTTTAGAATTTTTATGCATTATTGGAGGCCGTAAACGGACCACATGAAAGTTTTGTATCTGAAAATAACTGCAGTTGGGCACCAAAGTGAATAAAAATGCTGCTGAAACATTTTCTGGAAATTTCTAATAAGAAATGAATTCTACGCTTATAAAAACTGTTAGAGGCCCTAGCACCCTCCAATAATGCATAAAAATTCGAAAAAAAAAATTTGAATAAATTTCTAAGAAAAAAATTGAGGCCCTGCATAAGGTTGGATCATCGTTGATTTTATATTGCAGCGAGGCATTGCTGGCTTACCCTCGGTTACGTCTTCATGTCGACTCATCGTCGATTTTATATTCAATCGAGGCGTTACTGATTTTTGTTCTACATGCCCAGTCATGTTTGTATGACATTAGTTTGCTTAGAGTTCTGCTTTGACGCGAGTTAACTATTTCGTTATTCTCCTGGAGAAAAAATATATGAACCTTTAAATAACAACAACTCACTTTCTTTTATCAAACTTTATTCAAGATAATTAATAACACTGCCGTTCTTAATTTGATCGCCGTTCTGATTATAAGTTGTTTTTACCGACTTCGAGTTTAAGCTACCGCAGACTGACTCTCTTTCTGTTAAAATTTCGTATTCTGGATTTACCGCTGCTTTCTGCAGTCATCAGCGTTTTATGCAAACTGTGTGAAATTAATTTGATACTAATGCTGTCGGTGCAACGTAAAATGTGGGAACTTTATGTTTTAACGAATTTATATTTTACCAAGCCATTGGCTTAGGTTTCTTTGGAATTTGGTATGTTTCCGGTAAATCGTGGGAATGAATATATGTAACTCGCGCGGGCGCGTCACATTCACATGTTTTGACAGTCTTTTACGTGCTTTAAAACTCAACAAAAAAAATCTGCGCAAGATATTGTGTTTGCTTCTCTACGAAGAATTAGATATTTTTTTATATCTAGGTACTTAATAGACTCAGAAATACTTAAGTAAAAATGTTGGTACTTAAGTACAAAACTAAGTTTTAAGTACAAGTAAATAGAAGCAAGTACTTATGTTCAAGTACTAAGTAGGGCATTTCAAAAACATCAAGTAATAAGTGTTAAGTAACGAAATCGTACTTTAAGTTGTACTTAAGTTTTTTTACTTATGTAGTGCCCAGCTCTGCTGGGGTGACAGATTATCACTTATAAATATCCATGGTTCGGAGCAATCAATGTAAGTATAGAAGTATAGAGATAAGCACTGGTATAGGCCTATAAAAATATAAAAATCAAGGATGATTGCCCATTACAAAAGGCTTCGCAAGAATGAGTGAGGTTAGAAATATACAAATTTAATTTCAACATTCAAAACCGGACACTATTACTATTACACGATTCGTATGTAGCTTATCGCCAGCGCAGTGCATTCTGTGATAAGCACAGAACCACTGTACATACAATCGTTCCGCGATAAGTTCAATTTGGTCTTTGAGATGAATTCAATTTGGAAAAAAAAACAAGGAATGTAGCATATAAAAAAAAAATTGCATTAGGTAATTTTTCCAATCCAAGACATCATCTTCAACAGAACTATGATAACTTCATCTATTCAACATTTGCGTCAAGCTTGATTTGAAATTGATTGATTGCCAACTGTCATTTCCAGATCTGTCTAAGAAGGTTTCCATTAGGGTTTCATCCTTCTTCTTGTCAATTTTCATTTACTGTCAAGCGGGTAATTTCTTTTCAAATTTTTCCACTCCTACCTAATGTGTTGTTCATGATGTAGTAGTAGTAGGTAGGCATTTTACCAGCCTCTTTTTGTACACACACCATGAAGCATGAAATCCTTTAATTTGGCAAGGATACATAAAAGCAACCAAGAAATTACATTTGTGCTTTGTACAAAACAACTCTGTGGAAAAATGTGAGAAACCATTTTATTTGGTGTCGTTTTAAAAGCGAAATATTCATTATGTGTGCGCCTCCAGAGAGTTACTGTAATTGGCATTTTCCTGTGGGAACTTTTTGTTCACATTTCGCCTTGTATTTTTTATTCATGATTCTTTAATTTTGCACGCTCTTTGGGTTTATCAAAGGCACACAGCAGATCAACTTTAGCGGATTTGAATTTCATAAAATAATTTATGCAGTGTTAGGTTTCTGACTAATTTAAAAACCGCTTTTAAGTAAAATGAGAGGATTTGGCTCAAATATTAGAAGTTCTGGGATAGTTTATCTTCAAGCATTATCTTTATATGAACACAAAGTCTCAGTATGTGTAGGTAAGAAGCAAGTAAGCACATTTATACCAGTTTATAAATAATTATTTCATGGATCAAATAAAACAAAATTGATAACTCTGTAAGTGTTAAAGTTGAGTTTTGAATTGAATCATTGTTTAAACCAAACGATTTCGAGTTTAAAACGGCGCCAACGCTTAACGTTTGTTTTACTCGTTTCGAAGTTACAGGGTGATTAAGAAAAAAGCTTCATAAAACACCCTGTGTCTTAAAAAGCTTAGGGCATACGGTCATAGTTAAGAGCTCACTATATGCAGAGCTTCATGGTTTTTCCAAAGACTGCTCAACCAGCCGTACCCCTCTCCTCTCAGGAGTTATTGTGGTCTAAACTATTATAAAAAAATTCGGATTTTCTTACTTTTGGGCATAGGTGTCCCAAGTCCTAACGAGTCGGAAAAATAGGGCTCTAAAGTAGCGTGCAGCACCCGTCTGAGCACTTAAGGACTGTTATTGTAAATTAAAAGGTTTTATTTTATTTTATCGGACTTTTTAATAATACACAGACCACATTTTATACGTAATTTATAAATTACGTTCAGAAAACTGACATTCTGGAAGGGACCGGTCCCGTTCGTCCCCCCCCCTCTCGTTGCGCCCCTGGTTTAAAAAATATTATAATTCGTCAAAGGTAAGAGGTGATTGAGGACTCACCGATATCGGTGATAAGATCTCTATCAGATGCCACTATAACAGGTTTCTTAGGGTGTATATTACAAACGTTTCGGGCATTGGCGCGGTACACTTGCACCCTCCTTGGTTTGGAAGAAAGAATACACAACAAAAATATTATTAAGTAATTTTTAAATTAATTTTGTATTTCAGTAAAAAAAAGTTATATGGAAAGTCACCGTTTGCATAAAAACTTGAGGCGTCTAAGTTGTTGACCATGATTGTTCAACAGTCAATGAATTTAGTGTCCTCATTTACCCTTTTTCTGTGAACACTGAAAAAGGACAGTCCGCTTAGCCTGTCTTGACGGGTTGGTTTGAACAATCAAATTTGCGTAATCAAGGATTTTTTAATGTCGCATCACTTGCATTAATTTGCTTTCGCGTACCACGTGGTCGCCTCGGCAATAAAATTCTGTAGAATATCTCCTTAATGGTTGTATCCTTCTGCAATGGCTACAAATGAAAATTTTTCCAAGTTTCTTATATTTATGGTGGAGCTGCGTAAGCGAAATTGATTTTTTGTGCATAGAAGAAAAACGATATCTGAAAGATAAAATCAAAGTGTCGCAGAATGGAATGAAGGCAGGTATCCTGAAGAATTCTTTAATATTTTCAGACGGATGATTTGATCTGTGGGTCTGCCTTGCCACCTTGCCACCCCACCTCGAGGACGTTAAAATTCAACACCTAATTACCTACACACGTTGTTTCGCTGAAGCTCTAGGTTTAATTTGATAGGCTATACATGAAGTTAGTTGTCTTACTTACCGTCTGCCTTTAATTCTGCTTCTATATCAACCCATACTGAAACACCGGTGCGGTAGTGGTAGATGCTTAAATTCGTATCATCTGAATTTCGTTATTTTGAAGGCGCCAAATTTTGACAATGTAATCCAGGGGCAGCGACTGCCCCCCCCCCCCCCCCCCCCCCCAGGTACTTTTCTGCTCAGAGGTCGATTGCGGACCAGAAGTCCGGTGACACATGATGATACACACTCGATGCACCAACTGTTTTTTTTTGCACTATTTTAGAACATTTTCGTAGCCCAATTTAGAGCAGAGGGTTAGACTCGGATGATACACGACATATGTAGGCATGCGTGTACTCAGTGTACTCAGTTTGTGTGCGTGTATGGAAATGATGAACTTTCTTTGCTGCTTCGAGAACGTATATCAACCGTATATAAACTACGTGTATCATGGGCTGATACACACTCGATACAAAAACTTGTTTTTACGTCGAGTCTAGTCTCGAGTGTGTATCATCGTGTATCAGGGGTCCAAGGAATTTCTCGTCGGTGGCACAATAGAGTGTTATTACTTATTTTATTTCAATATATACCTACATATTTTTGAGTTAACTTTACGCTCCATGCTCGTATTTGCGTGTGTATACATGCTGTTGTGTTTGTTTGCCATGATCAAAGGCCAGGGCCCTTATAGTCTGAAGTAATAGGATTCGTAATCGGTTTCATTTTGACGTTATAATACATAAATTATTATACTTTTTATAGTAAGCACGCCAAATAAAGTTTATGAATTTAATGAATACCTCGATGCACCCCCCTCATCCTAGAAAATCATTCTGATTTTGCCCTAGCCAATATTACATGCAAATTATGACTTATCTTTATGAGATCTATTACCCTGCGAGAGATTTGGATCTAAGTGTGGAGCATCCTATACAGAGTCAAATAGCTTCCTTAAAAATCTTGTATACTCAAAAAAATGTTATAGGTATTCGCAATTAGGATACATGGATACAGTACTTACACGCACCCGTATTACTTTTACATGGTGATATACAAATACTTTCGTACTTAATAACTAGAGATAACACGCATCCTTGCGATTAATTCTTACATATAAGTATAAATAGCATAAAGCTACGTTGATAGATAAATATATCCTTCTTGTACATACCATAAGCTTATACATCTTAATATATTTTATTTTCGGATCTATATCATATCCAACTGACCAATATTAACGCAACAGCGAGACATGATATCGTGAGAAGAAAAACATTTCCACTCCATAAATCCCATTTCTGCGAAACATTTCTATTGCCGTAAATCAGATTTCCCTCCTCTAGGAAATGCCCTAATACGAATTTTACCGACCCTTTAACCTATATTGGAACGATTCGTCTTGATTACCCGTAACTGGGTCGAAAGTAATTCACCCACAAGTGTATATGTGTGTCTTATCACTTTATCCTGCAATTTATCCTTGACAGAATTCTGTTCATAGTTGCCATGACATATAAGTCCTTTTGAGAAAACAAAAAGGTGAGATCATATCGTTGCGTATATGTCTTATATGTATCCTACCCATCCCCTTGCGTCATAAAATCTTTGGTTAAAAGGTGTGTTCTATGTACATAGGAAGTTGCCGTATAAAAACTATAAATCTCTGGGGAATTGAGGACTTAGGAGCATCCCTTTATCCTAAGATTTTTTTTATTGAATCTTCTTCTGGATATAGTGGTTCTATACCTTCCTGAAATTTTAAAAGTGCCCCACTTTTATTATCCTCAACGTCGTGATTCCTGCTTTCAACAACGCAACAGGCAGTTGTTCTATCATCGCCATATCTTACGTAGTATTTTTGGTGAAAGCACCCCCGGGTGACCCATTGTCATGACAAATTAATATATCTCATGATTTCATTTTTGTTATCAACGAAAAAGGTAACCATTGAAGTAAGATTACTAACTGGAGATAAGGAAGGAACCAATCTTTATTTTCTTGAGCCTTTGATCTAACATATGTACACTCCTTAAGATGCTTGCTTTAGACAGCTGCCAACGAAAAAATTAAAAAGAGATTGACTTCTAGTTGGAAGCGTATACCGATTTTCTTTGATATTTCAAGAAAGCCCACGTCAGTCAATGGGATACGAGCTCAAACAACCTTTAACGCAATGAGAATGTAATAGTAGCTCATATCGGTGTAATTTGACAGATTGAATTTTTCTAGGAAAAACAACATCACGAATAACGTAAAAATGATGAAAATTATAATTTGGAAGATTTTTACGTTAATGCGGATGAATTTGGTGGAGTACTAGTTGAATGTGGATATGTGATGCTCAATGACTTTCAACAGCGAAATTTCTCATGTAGATGTGTGCGTTTTTTAGTGAAACATCGCCAATTTTTTTAGTGTAACACCAGAGCAAAACCCTCGAGAATACTTCCCAAGCCATGAAATAGAAATCTATATGTGTGCGTTGGGAGTCCGTTCTCTAAAATGTTCTATATTGATACTTATGTAAAAGTGCCAGACATTGGCCTAAGCTACTATCTATACAGGAAAATTGTCTTCTAGTAATTTAAAGCTTGGTTCTTTACCTTCCCAGAGGCTACACTTACTATACACCTTACTTACAAGATAATAAAATAGTTTTAATTTAAATGTAACCTTACCATTTTACGCTCACTAACTCTCAGCTGAGTAATAATTGGATGTGTGAATGTGCAGCCGGACCCAGCGGGAAATGGAAGCGCTCAAAGCCGATTGCAAGAGCGCTTCTTTGGAAGCCTGTAGCGCAACCCCACCATATCTTCGTTCATATCTTTTTAGCGTGAGCATATCCGCAGAGGGATTCGCTCAGTTCTAGATTCTTGGAAAGCGCTCTTGGAGCGCTCGTAGGGTGACACTCTTGGATCGTTTGTAGGGTGGTACTCTTGGAGCGCTTGCTGGGTAGCATTCTTGCAGCGCTTGTAGGACAGCGGCAGCAGTCTTGGAGCGCTTTTATGGAATAGGAAGACAGACGGTATCCAGATAAGGGCTTTATTAATAATTTAAATTTTTTTCTGAATGAGCTTCGTTTTATTTTAAATTATATTAAATATCAATTAATCGTACACTTCAACTGACTACCTACTACAGAATGAAAATTGTGCTGTGCTTTCAGATGCATATGAGTCATATTTTCACTACAAAAAGAAATATGTTATGAATAAACTCAGAGGATAGATCTGCTTCCGCAAAGATTCCTTTGGCTATGGTAAGAGAGCGCTTCGGAAAAGATATTTTCTGGCTATGGTGAGGAATTGTAGTCATTTGGTTCAGATAAATTTGTTTAAATAATTTTGTTAAGAAAGGTGCAAACATTTTATTTTGCTTCGGAAGATAAGAAAGCAAGCTTAAGATTATCACAACACCATTTTTCAGTATGACTGGTAGTTTAAGGCGGAGGAGCTATTCAAATCAAACTTTTGGCAGTTTTACATAAGAACTCTAATGGGGTAGTGAGGCAGTCTCTTTCATGGCTTATGTAGTATTCTCGAAGGCTTTGACCAGGGTCATTTTGATGCACACTTTTCTACTCTGCGCCTTACTTTTTCCTTGAAAAGGAACAGGTGCAGACTTAAATTTCATTGCCTGTGGTAAAGACAGTCTTTAAAAAATTCTAATATATATGACTGTATTTCTTTGATATTAATTTTGAGTAATTATCTGGTGTTTTCTACAAAAATGATGACCCAAATAGCAGTTATATTCGAAGATGAGTAAATAAAAGCGAAAATTCTTTTTATACCCTAGATGAAATCTAACGGGTGTACTAAGTTTGTGAGTTTGTCATTCCGTTTGTAACACCTAAAAATAATGCTAGTAGAGAAACATGTGTTGGACACCTACGCATAATATTAAAAGTTATTTTGATGTTTGCATGTCCATCCGTTTGTCCGTTTGTCCATCCTCATGATAACTCGAGAACGCGTTCAGTTAGGCAGCTGCAATTTGGCACACGGCCTTTCAAATGAAAAAATAAATTTAAGTTCGAAAATGGAACAAATCGGGTAACTCCGTCGTATAGTTGCCATAGAAAAATTTTGTTTTTTACTAGGTATATATTTGGACAGTGCCGCAGAACTTGTCGACGTAGAGGGCTGAAATATTGCACACAGGTGTTTTAGTTTTTTAAAAAAATGCAAATTTGAGTTCGAAAATGGGATGAATTGGGTAACTCTTTCGTAGGGTTGCCATAAAAAATTGCGTTTTTGACTATATATTTTAACACTGCCAGCGAGCACGTCAACGTAGAGAGCGCAAATTGTGTACGCTGTGTTTTCATAATAGTAAATCAGGCAGCCATTCTTGGCGTTGCCATATAAGAATTCAGGTATTTTACGTATACTGTAAAAAGGATCAGTCCTAGATGTTTTTATTGTACTGAAAAGCTCTTCAGAATATAAAATCCTATGAAACTGGTTATAATCATTTTTACTGTCCAAAGAACCGTTCTGAAAATATATGCGCAAAACCACTTAAAAATCAAACTGGTACAGATAGGTGACTATGCGAAATTACATACGGGTCATACGGGTACATACGTCATCTAGGGTATCCTAAGAATTGTTCCAGCTTTTTTTCCTTTTTTTAAAAATATTTTTTTACTTTTTTAATAATGGGTGGGGTTTGCTCTTACTGCTATTACCGCTTTCATTCGCCTTGGAAGAGATTCAAACAACAGTTTTAAGCATTTTCTAGGAATTAAATACCACGCCTCCTGAACAGCACTTTTCAATTCATTTATGGTTGAGAATTTCCTAATTCCTTGATAAAATGTTCTTGCAAGATGACCCCAAACATTTTCGATAATATTAAGATTGGTGGTCATCCTGGCGGTATGGACTGTAGCATTGTTGAAAATTGAAGTTTCATCCTACTATCGAGTTTCCCATGGCGCCTTATTTCTTCTCCCATTAGCTGTATATAAAAATTGCTGCCCATTTTTCCAGAAGTGGAGCGTAAATTCGTCTTCCCTTTGTAACCGATTCCTGCAAAAATCAGTTCTCTTCCTCCTCCCATGGGTCGCGCCTTCCGAAACAACTCCGTTTACCATAAGCCTCTTTTTATCGGTAAAAATTACTTTCCTCTATTTATCTTCCAATTGAGATGTTCACGAGCAAACTTTGAACATTCCTTTTTATGTTTTGCCATTAAGGGTGTTCTTACATTTTTTGACACAGCATCTCTGTTTGCAATCTCTCTATCTGTAAACGTACTGTTGGTCGTCTCTCTCATAATTGCTCGCTCCTGTCTTGAGGTAACAGCACGAGGACGGTCAGGACTTTTCATTGAACCGTAATTTTCGGGCACGTTTAATTGCTTTCCACTGCCCATTATTATTGGTGACGACGTACCGACTTTTAGAAATACACTGATGAATTGTGCTTACAACAAGCAATAAAATTAAGCTGTGTAAAACGGGAACGCCCACTTTTCATACAACTTTAGGCCCGACAACTCGAGACAGGAGAGATGTCTTAAACGATGAACTATGATACTCTGAGCATATTTCATTAATAGTGTTTTTTTCTATCGAGCGGGAGAAAGCTTTGGTGATCGGATGTAGCTTGAGCGACTTTCTTGGGTGAAAAAGTGGACGTTTCTACTTCTCGTGATTGTGCGAAATTCGTGCATCATGGAAAATGACTTTCTATGAGAAAAATTTTCACAACAGAGCACTAATGGTCATGGAAGAAAGAACCGCAGAAATATATGCGAAATGTAGTAGCTGAGGTGTGCTCTGGGTTCCTACCGCCTTTCCTAAAAGAATGCAGAAAAAATTTGCTTCTAGGAATTGTAGCCAGTAATGAGCTGATGCGAACAGTGAAACCCGTTCTCCGATCGCACATAGCCCTACCGAGAGCCGAACTGAGGTTCGAAAAATCTAGTACCTCAGTTCGAATAAAAAAGAGGGAAATATTAAAAAGTGGGTATCGGGATGGCTATAAATATCTATTTAGCTATTTAGGAGTGTGGGTACTCAAGCTTCTTCTCAGCACCCAAAGAATTCGGTTCTGTACTAGATTTTCCAAAATGTACTAGATCAAACTTTGAGCCCCCTCCCCTAGCTTTCCTCCGGTAGATAAAAATAAACATTATTAATAAAAAATGTTCGGAGCATCAAAATGCATCGTTTAATACATCTCTAATGTCTGAAGGTGTCGGACCTAAAATGGGCATTCCCCAATGTCAGTGTAGCCCTGTAATAAAAGTGTAACACTTCTGCTCGAAAACGTAAGTAATGGAAATCGGTATTAGATTATATGTATAGCAAAAAATATGATGAAATCATAAAGTGATAAACTCAATATTAAAATCTTAAGTCACTAATCCGACCCATGTTAAGATTTTTAATTAAATGGGATCCAATTTCATAAGTAAATTGTCCTCAAGAAGAGACAATATAAATGGTATTTCCTATGTTAGTATATGTAGATCTAGATAGCCAACAGCTAGTGTTATTACTAAGAAAATGAATCTTGTGTCATCTACCCAAATATGCTCTCAAGGCATTCGGGTACATATCAGGTACATACATATTTACATAGATGTCATTAAATCTTGACCGGATTACTGGAATTCAAGTTAACAAGAGAATTCCATCTATTAATACCAATCTTGTGTTATATGTACTCTCTATACGTACGAAGTATGCGGGGTACGTATACAAATTTTCCATGGGCATTGTTATTACTACATATATGTATGTAAGTACCTATAACATGAAATTATAAGCCTTAGGCATACGTACTTACATAAAGGTAATAGCGGGGATATCTGAAATATTTAAGACAGCAAAATATGAATAAGATCTTGAAAATCTTTTATTCCTGGCACTTTTGAGAACCTGAAACAATGAAAATAAATTATGTTCACGAGTTTCCACAATAAATTTTATAAATAATAATAAGGAAAATCGTAATATTGAGCAGCGTATTGTAGTAATAGAAGCATATGTACATATACAGTACCGACCGTAAAAGAGCAACATTTTGAATTATTGATAATTTCACTTTTTCCCCCCATATATACGTTTTTTTCCATTGAAGTCGGAACGGATATGGTTTACAACATTCCAAAGTTTTTATGGGGTCTACATGCAGGTCTCTTCCAGAGTATTTTTCTGTACTGCGAATATTCAACATAAGCCATACATAGGAAGGGGATAGCATTTTTCCCAGCCAGTTCTAAGGAATTATCTCTTGAATTGTTACTTGGATGAAAACATATATAAGAGTAATGCTAGCTTTTCCTGGACGTGCACAAGAGGACTAACGACACTAAAGAAAATTCTTAATTTTTTCTTTTTCATTTCAAGAGCTGGAAAATACATTTAGACGTGATCTTAAACATAATGACTTTAGACAACTTTCAGTAGTTATAGTATTTGACAGTGGAAGTTTTTGTGTCACATACCAACAGTGTAAAGACTTTATCAGGATTTTCAATATTGTCAGAGATGCTTGAATTTTTCTTGCAAATCCAGGAACATCCGGTATGATGTTGCATTTATTATGCAAAGCTAAATATTTATCAGGCAAACAATTCCAAATACATACTTAGGTGTTGGTTACTTATCGATTTACGACATATTATATCCCAGATGCCCGCTTCCGCTTTATTTGTAATAATGCTATTTTACAATCTGTGCACAGCTGATACAGCACATCCTTGTCATTACACACACTTTAGCTTCCTTTATATTTTTGTTACGGACATGTTTTTCTTATACCATCGATGTAATCTAAGTTTGTTCGAAAACATTTGTAACGTATAGAAATAATGAGGGTATGGGTGTATCTAACACATTCATAAAATTATGGGACATTTCGTGTTTTGTGTGCCTGTCTGTCTGAATGTTCGTTAGTTTTGTTGCCATATGAAAGTGTTGATTTTACCTATATACCTAGCTATATTCAAACACTGCTGGAGAAGACGTTCAGTTAGAGAACTGAAAATTTGTACTTGATGTTTTCATATTTATTATATATCTAAGCTTGGAAATGGTTAAAATGAAGCAGTAATTTTGTAGTGTTATCATACAAACATTTTCAGATTTGAAGATTTTTAAGTATACTGGAAGAGAAATCTTAATTTGGTTATCCTTATTCGATCTTTAAAAAAAAATTAGAACGTTGTCCTATAGTGTCTATGCAAACTCTTCTAAATACCAAATTTTGTAAAATAATGGTGTAATATGCTTGAATAAGTGATTCCTCTATACTTTCTTAATTTTTTTTCACCATATCCGATGACGGTAAATATGAATTCAAATAGAGCAAAATAAGCGGGAAGAACAAGCCAGATTCAGGCAAAGATTCTGCACAATTTTGGCTGTGTTCAATATGAAGCTGAGCGGTTGCGCGCGTAACAGCTTCAAAACTCTAGAAACAGAAAGTACGAAAACGTAGAAGCGGTAATGCGGTGATTTCTGTTCAGTTCGAAGTAGTTTCGGGCGGTTGATATTTAGCGTTAAACATGTCCACATTAAGGTCAATACAGGTTTTTCTATATGAAAATTCTTAAAATTTTTAAAAAGAAACTTGCAGTAGTGTGTCCAATCAATAAAAGAAAGACAATTTTCGGTGAATTTCATCACTTGTTCAGTGAACTCAAACAAGATCCTGAGAGATTTTACGCATATTTTCGGATGACAAGTGCTACTTTTGAGTATTTTTTATATAATATTGAGACAAAAAAAAGAAAACATTCACCAATTCAGATCCCCAATTATACCAGTTGAGCGTTTAGCCGCTACAAATAGCCACAATAAACTTATATCATGCAATATTTCCTCAAATAACAACTCTCCAAATGTCCCACACTACACTGCACAAGGGGATTCACGCGTTTAAAACCAAAAATTTTGAAGTCTCATTTAACCGCCTCTAAACGCTGTGGAACGAGTCGTAACGCACCGCCTTTAACCGCGTCAACATGAACACTCGCATTCTTTGTCATATCTGTAACCATTTCAGGCTGTTGCGCGCGTTACCGCACCGTTTCAAACCCCGTCAGACTTATTCTAAACATTGAGAGCTGCAATTTTGTACAAGGCGTTTTTAAAAAAATTGTAAAGTTAAGTTTGAAGAATATGGGACAAATCGGGTAACTCCTTCCTGCCATACAAAAATTTCATTTTTCACTATATTGTTACGCGCCACAAAGTGATACAAGCGACATCTATTGGAATTGGAAACAACTTTAGGTTAGTGACATCCTAGTAAACTGGGTTTGGAGAATGGAATATTCAGGAAGGTTCTAGGATAATTCGTAGAGTATAAATACGGCGCTGCTCACATCCAGGAGGCGAGTATTATTTCAGACAGCGAAGTGAACGAAGTAAACTATTTGGATTGCGATAATTAGAAGTACAGTACTAGCGATAAATAAAGAGTCGACTTGATAATTATTTGTGAATTTGTGAGAGTAAACAGTAAAGTTAAATAAATAAAGAACTTTTGAATTATATCTGAAATATTGTGTTTTAAATAACGAACTAAGGCCACGCTCGTAACAACTGGTGTCAGAAGTAAAATAAAATCGCGAAATAAATTGGTGTGCATTTGAATTTGAAGTTCAAAGAGTGATTAATTTTGTGAAATCCTGTGTAAAAATTCCGAAAGATAATTTTATATTAAACTGTGAGTGAATTACAAAAGACGCAAGAATGGGACGCAAGCTAGAGGAGCTTCGCATACAGGAATTGAAAGTGGAGTTGGGGAAGCGGTCATTACAAACGACTGGCCTAAAGAATGTTCTAGTCGAGCGACTTAGACAAGCTTTGATAGAGGAAAGAAAAGAATCCTGAGACATTCGTTTTCGAAGAAGAACCAGAAATTGAGGAAGAGCCTGCAATGAACATAGAACAGCTTTTAAGTACTTTAATGAGCAAAATGGAAGCTCGCTTTGATGAACAAAAGAATTCTCTCCAGGAACAAAAGAATTCTCTCCAGGAACAAAAGAATTCTCTCGAGGACCACAAGAAATCTATGGAAACCCGTTTGGACGAACAAAAGAATTCTCTCCAGGAACACAAGAAATCTATAGAAAACCCGTTTGGACAAACAAAGGAATTCTATGGAATCCCGTTTAGATGAGCAGAAGAATGCTTTGGATGAACAAAAGAATTCCATGGAGTCCCGTTTAGATGAACAGAAGAAAATCACTGGAAACGCGTTTGGATGAACAAAAGAGTTCTCTGGAGAATTGTCTAGAAAATCGCTTAGAGGAACAAAAGAATTTCCTGAAAAACTCTTTTAGACGAACAAAATTTAAAAATTTAAGGAATCGAGCAAGAAGTGGCGGAAGTTCAACAAAAAGTGACCGAACAGCTTGACAACTTCAAATCAGATTTGGAGAAGATGAAGCATCGACAACCACGGCACGAAGGAATTGAAATATCCAATGCAGGCAGAATGAAACCTCCAATATTTGATGGACAAAAATTCGTGGCATATTTTCAAGAGACAATTCGAGGCTGCTTCCGAAGTAAACGGATGGAATGATGCAGACAAAGCTACAGCTCTGGTATTAGCACTTCGAGGTTCTGCATCAGAGCTTTTACAAACTATACCGATGGAAAGGCAACGTGATTATACTTCATTAGTACAGGCGGTAGAGTTACGTTATGGAGATGAACACATGCAGCAAGTATATCGCCTACAGCTACGCAACAGGATTCAAAAGCATGGCGAATCACTACAACAACTGCAGGCTGATGTGGAAAGATTAGCTTATCTCTCATACTCTAGCGTAAATGCGGATTTCCTTAATGAAGTGGCAACAGAAGCATTTGTGAACGCTATTGCAGATCAAAATTTACAACAAGCGTTGAGGCTAGCAGGAAAGATCAACAGCAGAAGCACTAGCCTATGCACTAGCGTATGAATCTGCCAGGCAAGCTTCCCGAAGTGCAGTACGAGTGAGAGAAATTTCGGGGCAGGAATGTACTTGTAATAGAATGCAGCCATCACAGAGCAATTCTTCACGTGGTATTCTGCGATGCTGGAATTGTAATAGACCAGGACATCTCCAAAGGGACTGCAGAAAACGCCGTCGAACAGAATCACCAGAAGAGGAGGACAGAACAGAATGCCAAAGATGTCGAGCCAGGGAGCAAGCTATTCGGGGAGAGCCTAGAAATCAAACACCGACTAGTCGCATCAGCTCCCCTGTCCACAGCAGTCGGAAAACATGTAAAAAACGAACTTCGGGGGGCAGTAAGTTGGTTGGTAGAGTCGACAGCCCCGAAGTCATCATTCAGATAGCCCAGTTGCAGAGAAATAATAGCAGTCTTGTTATATATGGAAGTGTAGGAAAAAATGACTGCGTTGTCACTATCGACACTGGAGCTTCGAGATCAATTATTAGAGCGGATCTTGTCAAGAACAAATGGCTTCAACAATACCACCAAATATTTACTAAGAACAGCAACTGGAGCCGCAGTACAAAGTTTTTGGAGAAATAACTTTGGATATTCAACTAGGTGAACTACTATTTCCTCACAATTTCCTAGTTTCAGACATAATGGATGAATGCATCCTTGGAGTAGACTTATGACCACATATAAAATAAATTTAAATGTCGGAGAACGAATACTCAAATATGGCAACATAGAAATTCCTATGAGACTAGGAGGAGGAACAGATTATTCTGCAAAAATAAGGACGATGGTCTGTGAGAATATGACTCTCTCTGCATTCTCGGAGACGCTGGTATGGACAAAGCTTACTGATGACATCGGGACCTGCCGATTCTATCTGGTGGAGCCTAACCCTACAAAAGTAACATCGAACATCATCGTTGGTAAAACTTTAGTGAAGACAGAAGGCGCAACATTAATTCCAGTCAGAGTGCTCAACACATCCGAAAATGAGGTACAACTTAAAAGAAGGTGCTATAATTGGAAATTGTGAGCCTGTTTATCAGATTGTTAATTTGGAAAATGGTAGTAATATTAAGGAGGCAATACGTATACCAGCTACTACTCAACAGGTTCAGAAACTTCTTTCATCTAGTGCCTTAAGTGAACAGCAATACAACGATGCCAAAGAGATGATCGATGAATTTTCGGAATTATTTTGCAATGAATGATGATGATTTCGGCAAAACAAATCTTGTCCAGCATCGGATCACAACAGGAGATTCTAGGCCCATTCGGCAACCACCACGAAGACTACCATTAGCCAACCAACAACCAGAAGTTGCAGATATGATAAATTCCATGAAAGAACAAGGCATAATTGAGGAATCTAACAGCCCTTGGACATCGCCAGTTGTTTTGGTCAGGAAAAAAGGATGGCAAGCACCCGATTCTGTGTGGACTACCGCCAACTAAATAATGTAACAAGAAAGGATAGCTATCCGTTACCAAGGATTGATGATACATTGGACACCCTTTCCGGAGCGCAATGGTTTTCCACATTGGATTTGAAGAGCGGTTACTGGCAAGTGGAAATACATCCCGAGGACCGAGACAAAACTGCTTTTCTCAGTTGGAAGTGGATTATGGCAATTCAAAGTTATGCCATTTGGATTATGTAATGCTCCAGCCACATTCGAACGACTCATGGAATGTGTTTTACGAGGATTAACCTGGAAAACATGTCATAACAACATAACATGACATAATTGTGATCGGAAGGACATTCGAGGAACATAAAAACAACTTACGGGACGTACTTCAAAGACTGAGAGAGATGCGAAACTGAAGCTCAGCACGAATAAATGTGCTCTATTCAAGAATGAAGTAAAATATTTGGGGCATATAGTTTCATCACAAGGAGTAAGAACTGACCCAGAGAAGATAAGAGCTGTGAAAAATTGCGCTGTTCCAAAGGACAAACATCAATTAAGGAGTTTTCTTGGATTAGCTACCTACTACAGGCGATTCGTAAAAGGTTTTGCAGATATAGCAAGGAGCCTACATCAACTTACAGAAAAAGGAAAGCCGTTCATATGGTCAGATAAATGTAACGAGAGTTTTGCAAATTTGAAGCAACAGCTCTGTGGAACTCCAGTGCTTCACTATCCAAAGCTGGGAAAAACTTTTATATTGGACACGGACGCCAGCAATGTAGGTATTGGTGCAGTGCTTTCACAGGAGGAGGATGGTCAAGAGGTGCCAGTAGCTTATTTTAGCAAAGCACTCTCAAAATCAGAGAGAAATTATTGTGCTACAAGGAAAGAGCTACTTGCCATTGTAAACTCAACCAAGCATTTCCATAAATATCCCTACGGGCAGAAATTTATCCTCCGCACTGACCATGCAGCGCTTAAATGGCTTTTGCAGTTTAAGAACCCTGAGGGGCAAGTGGCGAGATGGATAGAGCGACTCCAAGCGTATGACTTTGAAATCCAACACCGAAGAGGACGTATCCATGGAAATGCAGACGCCCTTTCACGACGTCCATGCAAAGTTGAATGCAAACATTGCGTTCGGCTGGAAGAAAAAGAAACGGAGGCAACTATACAGCTGATGACGGTGGAACCATGGACAGGTTGGAACAACGAGAGCTTGCGAACAGCTCAACGGGAAGACCCAGACATATCACCTATTCTTGCTTGGAAAGAAAGACATGGAAAGACCACAATGGCAAGATATCTCGGAGAGGTGGAAAGACCACAATGGCAAGATATCTCGGAGAGGAGTGAGAAACTGAAGAGCTACTGGGCTCAATGGAACTCTCTTCACGTTGAATGTGGTATATTAAAGCGCAAGTGGGAATCAACTAACGGCGAGTCATTCCGAATGCAAATAGTCGTGCCAGCATCCCAGGTCAAAGATGTTCTAGAAGAAATGCACAGTGGAGCATCTGGAGGACATTTGGGGGTGAATAAAACAATTTCCAAAATACGTGAAAGGTTTTATTGGTTACATATGCGGGAGGATGTTGAGGAATGGTGCCGCAGATGCACTATCTGTGCTTCTTGCAAAGGACCACCACACAGAAGTAGAGGAGAAATGCATAAGTATAATGTAGGAGCCCCATTTGAAAGGATAGCCGTAGACATCGCTGGACCTTTTCCAGAAACAGAAAACGGTAACCGTTATATATTACTTGCTATTGACTATTTCAGTAAATGGCCTGAAGCTTATGCAATCCCTAATCAGGAGTCTACCACAGTAGCGGATCAAGTAGTAATGAATTGGGTCAGTAGATTTGGTGTTCCTCATGAACTTCATTCCGACCAAGGACGGAACTTCGAATCACGGACTTTCCAAGAGATGTGTAAAATTCTGGGAATAAGAAAAACTAGAACAACTCCTCTGCATCCACAATCTGATGGCATGGTAGAGCGCTTCAACAGAACATTGGTCGAGCATCTAAAGAAAGTAGTCGACTATCACCAACGCGATTGGGATCGACATATTCCCATGTTCTTAATGGCCTATCGATCAGCTGTACACAACACGACCGGACAAACTCCAGCAAAAGTGATATTCGGAAAGGAGATGCGTTTACCTAGCGATCTCAAGTTTGGTACACCCAGAGGTGAACAAAAGTTACCAGACGATTATGTATCGGAACTTAGACAACGATTAGCTGATGTACACGAAGTCACGAGAGCAAAATTAGCAATAAATACCGATCGGATGAAGACCCGCTATGACTTACGTGCTAACTCAGCAGGATTCAATGAAGGTGACCTTGTTTGGCTGTACAACCCGAAACGACGTAAGGGACGTTCTCCTAAATTACAACAACACTGGGAAGGACCGTATTCAGTAGTGACTAGAATAAATGACGTAGTATATAGGATTCAGCGGGGTACAAGAGGCAAACGGAAAATCGTTCATCTAGATCGTTTATGTCAATACTGCGAGCATCAAGACCGTGGATCACCTGTTGTTCGGGACGAACAATTTTAAGAAGGGGACAGTGTTACGCGCCACAAAGTGATACAAGCGACATCTATTGGAATTGGAAACAACTTTAGGTTAGTGACATCCTAGTAAACTGGGTTTGGAGAATGGAATATTCAGGAAGGTTCTAGGATAATTCGTAGAGTATAAATACGGCGCTGCTCACATCCAGGAGGCGAGTATTATTTCAGACAGCGAAGTGAACGAAGTAAACTATTTGGATTGCGATAATTAGAAGTACAGTACTAGCGATAAATAAAGAGTCGACTTGATAATTATTTGTGAATTTGTGAGAGTAAACAGTAAAGTTAAATAAATAAAGAACTTTTGAATTATATCTGAAATATTGTGTTTTAAATAACGAACTAAGGCCACGCTCGTAACAATATATTTGGACACTACCTAAGAATGCATTGCTGTAGAGAGCTGAAATTTTTTACAAGGTATTGCCATACATGTTAAGGCCCGATATGCGGAAAATTCTTCCTGCAGCCAAAGGTATCACAGCGAAATAATTAGCAATTGCTAAACAATAACCTCCCATGGTATTGTTCTGCAACTGTCGGTTGTTTTGCTGATTAGCCCAACAGCTGGCTGCGACGAGCGCTTAGTGAAGCAATCGACGATTACGATAATAATTAACCTCGCATTGTAATTATTATGTAAGGCGATTGTTTACTACTAAGCGACTCAGGTGCTGCAACAGGTAGAACAAACGACACGATTGTTGTTGTTTGTTTACATCCGCGTTGTGAGCAAAGAAAACTTACTTCCGAGTATAGGTTCATTAAAGACCAATGACTGGTCTGTTGAGTGCCTGTAGTATCTTTTAGCCGTTCAGTATTCAGTCATAGTGGTGTCAAGTGTGGTGTAAAGTTGTTAAAGAAATTCGAGTGTTTCATTCATTCCGTTTTAATTAATAGTTTTCGTTATTTGATTGCTTTTGGGAAACGACATACAAAGCTTGGGGTTTGTTTTTTACATATACTGTGAAACTTATCAGTCTTATGTCGAATTCTTTTCAACGAGTTCTATACTAGTGCAGTGCAGCTTTACGTGTTTTTGTTGTTGCATTACAAAAACAAAATTACGTAAAACTGCATTGCACCGATGTAGAATTCGTTGATAAGAATTAAACATTGTATTGTACTGATAAGCTCTTCAAAATATGAAATCCCATGAAATTGGTTATATTATTTTTACTATCAGACGAACCGTTCTAGAATTATATTCGAAAAAACAATTTTACAATCAAACTTGGACAGGAGTGCGGCAAGGCCGTATAAGAGTACTGGGTTTTGGCTCTCCACCCAGAAACGGAAGTAAGCCAGGAAAACAATATATGTGCTGAATTCACACCAAATACTGCAGCGAAAACCTTACGCGATTCAGTGTATTTAGAAATGTGGCAGCGCCAAGTTGCGATCTAGTTTTTGAAAATTATGGTAATATACCAAAGCAAGCAATAATACATTTAGTTTACAAAACTTGTACAGGTTTTCATTTTTTATTATTAATAACTTTTTAGCAACTTGCAGACCCCAGACTCAGAAAGTTTGTGTCTAAGCCTGACCGCCTGAGAGTGCCGTTCGTGACAAATGAGTTTTAGAATAGTAAACGTGGATTTATATGGGGTTTTTTGATTTAGTGAATGTGGAGCTTTACGATGGGGTAAAATTATCGTACGTGTTGGAGGTTTTGGGGTGCAGGTGGAACTACCACCCTTGGGGATGTCCAATTTGAGCCGTGTGTGATATGAGTCGAGAGTCGAGAGGCGATTTTCGGTAGTCGATTTTCGAGAGACGCGTTACGAGAGTATGACTGAACGGTAAAAAATAAAATATATTAAAAAAAACTTTTAAAATAAATAACTTTTGCAAATAAATTGCACCAAAAAGTAAAAAAATAACTTTTTTCTTTCTCAGTGATATAAAGAAAAAAAGTTTAATGCAAGATAAGAAATGCTAAAACTCAGATTAATTCTTAAAAGTTTGGGCATGAGTTGCAGTTAGACAATTGTGATTATAGTTATGGATGCCCAAACTTTTAAAATTTAATCTGAGCTGTAGCATTCCTTATTTTGCAGTAAACTATTCTTGTTTATATCACTGAGAAAGAAAAAAGTTATTTTCTTACAATTTGGTGCATTTTATTTACAAAAGTTATTTATTTTAAAAGTTTTTTTAATATATTTTATTTCATATTTTTTTGTAAGCACTTTTAAGGAAACATTTGTTCAAGATGGTTACTTTTAGGATTCTCCATCTCGAACAAATATAAAAAAGTTATCCCGGTAATAAATCGTAGTTATCTTAAAATTACAAAGGTAAAGAAAACTTTACTTGTGACAGCTATAATTTTTCCTTGAAAAATGTTGCAGTAGCTTAAATCTTCGGGTTAATTCATGTAATAGGGAAAGGATTTTTTTTATGTACGAAAAAGTAAAAAAAAAACAGAAATGTGCAACTTCGGTAAAATTCATTATAATAACATATTCTTTCAAAAATGAATACGCGAGAAGCCTAATCTATTGGAAGATTTATGCCGTGTACAGTGTAATTTGCAAAATGGGTTCAATACCATTAACTTGGTTGCCGAAATCTAGTGACATGAGTACAAATTACATATCTATAGAAATAATTCCTGAGCGGCTCTCACAGATCGCCCATTACAAGGAAATTACATGTTGATTTTGATTTCGTAATTAGGAAAAGATACAAAATTTTAACAGAAAATAAGCTCGAACGTGTTGTTTCGTTTATTGGGGTATGTATATTATTTACATGATTTCTTTCGAAAATTTTTGTAAATTTGGAAAACCGTCGCTTTTGACACACATATGTATATATACCACACTGCAGAGGTGGTGACCATACGAAATTATTACGGGCATTCATTTAGGTTATCATCAGAATTGATCTTAGACCAATTATAACTTTATTAGGTAGTTGTTATTGGCTCAGTTAATCACATTTGTAAATACTATAACAAAAAATCTAGAAACAATAACTCGTTTTGTAGTACCATAGATGACACAAGATGGCATGATATACCAGAGTAGAGTGTACAAATTGTCAAATAGGTGGTGCATTCCGTAATGGACTACATCATGTTTCAGACAGTATTTTCGTATTTTTAACTCCTATGATTCCTGAAACAAGTCATCATCCGGCGCTACATATAGTTTTGTTTTTGATCCTGTAACTTCATCATCTAATGCTTCTAGTAACTACGAGTATTGTTATAACTTTAAAAAAGCTGATTTTTATAAAATGAATGAATGGCTATCCGCTTGCGACTGGACCACTGTTCTGGGTGAACGTGACATTGATAAAGCTGTGAGCTAGTTTTTCGACATTCTATTTGTTTGTTGTACTCACTGTTTACCACTTATTAGTGCGAATCGTACTTCGCATTGTCAACAGTGGATCAATGGGTCTTTGAAGCGTCTTATAAATTTGAGGAATAAAGCTTGGAGGAGGTTCTGTTCCTCAAGGAGCGATGCTGATTACGCAACTTATTCTAATTTGCGCATTCAGTGAATTTCGTATTTGACTGATTCTTATAATGATTATATACATAGAAAAAGGTCGGCCTTGCGTACGGAGCCTAAACAATTTTGGAAGTTTGTAAACTCTAAGCGCAACTGTGATGGATACCCGTCATCGTTGCGTCTTGGACACATAGATAGTGCTGATCCCTTCGAGACTGCCAATCTCTTTGCTGACTACTTTAAAACTGCCTTCTGTGATAACCACTGTGATATTAGTTATAACGATTTTACCCATTTGACGAAGTTTCCGACGACTTCTCTTCAACCCAAACACCTGTTTTTCGATGAAGCGTCTGTCCAGATGGCGTTCCTCCCACGCTCATAAAACTTTTGTAACGTCCATCGTTTTTGATTTGTGTTATTTATTTAATTTAACTTTAACCTGCGGTGTTTTTCCTAAACAGTGGAAGCTTTCTTTGATTATTCCTTTGCACAAGAAGGGTAATAAGTGCGACATTTCCAACTACAGGGCCGTCGCTAATTTATGTTGTAGGTATTGGTAAGATATTTGAAGCTCTGGCTTGTGATGTTTTGTACTCCCGCTGCGCTCTTTTCAGTATGGCTTTATGACAGGTAAATCTACTACAACTAATTTGTTGGAGTTTACTAATTTCTACATTTCTGCAATTGAAAGCGGATAGCAACTTGATTCCATTTTCATGGATTTTAGTAAACCTTTTGACCGAATCAATCAGAAAATCTTGATTCATAAGTTTACTCTTCCTGGTTTTCCTTGTGTCTTTGTCAATTGGCTTCGTTCTTATTTATCGAATCGTAAGCAGCGAGTTATATTTCGCGAAGATCTTTCTGACGTAATAGATAATACTAGTGTTCCTCAAGGTAGCCATCTCGGACCAATACTTTTTATTATTTTGATTATTGATGTATCTCTGATTTAACCTAATTCAAGAATACTTTGCTATGGTAACGATGCCAAAATCTTCCGCATTGTTTCTAATGAAAACGAGTGTGGAATTATAAATTTGGACTTATACACCTTTCATAAATGGTGTGCTATTAACTGGTTTCCTCTCAACATCAACAAATGTACTGCTATGTCTTTTTATCGATAAAGGAGGACATTGAACTTCAGTTATACTTTAGATGGATGCTTATTAACTAGACTTGACAAAACCAAAGATTTGGGTGTCTTCCTTAATATTCGTCTTTCCTTCGAGATGGTCAAAGGATTTTAATGATCTATTCATAACGAAGGTTCTTTACTGCACATTCGTTAGACCTATTTTGGAGTATACCAGTCCGGTCTGGTCTCCTCTCTATGCTGTATACATAAATCGTATAGAGGCTGTGCAACGGAGATATGTTCGTTATGGCCTGAGTGGACTTCATTGGGATAACCCTATTATTCTATTTCCATATGTAGATAGGCTTAAACTCTTTCCATTGGATTCTCTTGAAAATATGCGAAAAGCTTCCAGAGTTCTTTTTTCGTTTGAGTATATATAAGGAGCGATAAATTCTCCTGAGCTCTTAAATACTTTCAATATATCTATTCCTGTGCGCTCCTTGAGGAACCACAACTTCTCCGTCGTTGCTTAGCATAGAACGAACTCTGGTTTGCACCAGCCGATTTCATCAATATCTCGTCTCTTTAACAATCAGTATGATTGCACCGACTTTCATTTTTCAAAAAGTCAAATAAGAGATCAGCTTAGTTAAAGTTACTTTCTTTTTGAGGCCAGCCCGTCCCTTTAACTCGTACACGAATTTGTCTGTCTATTTATATATTTCTTTTTTACTATTTTCGACACTCTCGTAGACCCACTTTTCGTCATTACAGCGAGCTGACATTTGGCACACAGGTTCATGTCGCATGACAATTGAATCTATCAAAATTTGAGCCGGAAATTTCCATGGAAAACCCGGAAATCGGGTACAAATGTGATTAATGATAAAAAAAATTTAATAGTAAAAAAATTTCATAGTAATAGGAAAAGTCTGTGGAAAACATGAAAAATCGGGAAAATTCATGTTATATGTGATCAAGTTGGAATACAGCTAAAAAGCGCTGTTTAAAACATAATTTGAATTTCAGAAAACCGTTGCAGTACTTCAAAATAATTTTTACTCGAATAAATTTTTTGAAAAACTGGTAAATCAGTGTCTTTTCAGCCGTCATAAAATTGTTTTAAAATACAAAAACAATTTAGTTAACGTGAAAAAGGCAGAAAATAAAATAAGTAAAAAACCAGTTTTCAAACAAAACTGAGGCCAAGCCGCATGAAAAAGTAGAAAATAAACTTTTCTTCACACACATAGGTGGACTCAGATTATATTCGCTGACAATCACCGATATATTTCAGTATGATCAATAAGAGGTAATTCAAGAGAAATGTCCCAATCAAAAATCTGAGTCCATCTCTGTGTGTGAAGAAAAGTTTATTTTCTACTTTTTCATGCGGCTTGCCTGAGTTTTGTTTGAAAACTCGTTTTTTACTTATTTTATTATTACTATGGTTTGTATACTTTTTGTTCTTTTCCTTTGTAAACTTAGTAATCAGATCCTTGATGAAGCTCTATATAGATATATAAATAAGTTATAAAAAGTAAACAAGAATAATAACAGAATTGAGAAAGGAAGTATTTATATAATCTCAATAATAGCAATTAATAGAACATTGATTAAAGAGAAAAAAATTGGAAAAAAATTAAAGAAATTAAGATCTCTGGCAGTGACAATTAAGTGTTTTGTGTTTTCAGTGAGTGCAAAAATAAATAAATGTTGTGATCATAAGTTATCAATAAGTGAGTATTGGTACAAAGGTCCCCTGAAAGCCCCCACACGCCGGATCCTTGAAAGTTGGCAGGAAGTGAATTCCACAAACGTATTTTTTTTAAGACAGGGGGACAGGTGACCCTATCCCAAGGCACGGAGGCCAAAGCGGCCCATTGTGCTGTCCTGCTAGAAGGCCATTCACCAAAACCTTCCTGTCATCTTAATGAAGTGCATCAGGTCTTGGTGAGCCAGGCTTTTCATTTCATCCACAGATAGAAGGCCAGACCCTAGAGTATCCAGCCTGCACCGGGCGAAGGCCGGACACGCATACAAAAAGGCTTCGGTTGTCTTGGGCTCTCCCTCCAGGGAGGACAGATACTCAGGGCTGGCAACAAATCCCATCTTTGTTAGTTGAGCGTGAAGTGAACTGTGGCCGGTAATGATGCCAACCACAGTTCTACATTCTTTCCTTTCCAGATATTTCCATTGAGCCCATCAAGAAACAGTTTTGTACACCTGCAAGTATGCAGGCAATAAAAGCATTTTAACTTGTTTTAAACATCAGGGCTTTGTTATTATACTAGCTGCTAACCACCAGCCTCCGAAGGCCACCATAGACGTTACGAATTATTCCATTTACATGGTCACAGCAGTTCATTGAGGTGTTCATAGTAAAGCCGAGATTTTAACTTTATTCACAAAAGGCAGGGTAGTACCATCAAGAATGACCGGTTGCAACTAACATATATCAAGATGTTGTCTATAAAAGACCATTGATTGGGATTTAGTGGGATTTAATATAAGCCTATTTTCAGACGCCCATCTTGATACTCGCTCCAAGTCAGAGTTGAGGTGGCCCACGCAGTCTTCCATTAGACCAATCGGCCTATTCAGGTAGAGTTCTACATCTTTGTGTACATATGAATGTTACAGTCCTGGATGACATTAGAAAGATCGTTAATCTACAGACTAAACAATAGTGGTCCAAGAATAGATCCTTGGGGTACTCTGCAATATAAAGATAGTACTTCTGCAAGACGCTCATTAGCAATCACCTATTGTAATCTATTTGCCAAAAAATCAGCCATTAAAGAAATAGCTGACATAAATAAATTGAATCGTGAAGCTAATTTTGCCAGTAGGGTCAACACTGCAAAGTCATTGCTATCTCACAACTGTGGAAAGCACGGAAGCCCGATTGCCATCGAGTAGGAGGTTTTTGCTATCCAAGTGTTCAATTATTTGCGAATAAATTATCTTCTCAAGGGATTGCATAATACACTTATTGGCCTGTAGTCAGTTAAGTTACTTGGTTTACTGATTTTAGCTATTGGCAGCACAATCGTGACCGTAAAACAAATGGGAAATTCAGAAGTTGTCAAGCAAGCATTGACGATATGCATGACACAATGCTTTATATAAGGTAGAACTATCTTGAAAAATTAAGGAGGAGCTCTATCTGGACCCACTGCATCAGATTTTATTTAATGGAAAGCTTTAGTGACTTCTTCGATATCAACAAAACGGAAACTAATACCGTCTGTCTGAGCCTCACCTGAATTTCCATTAACAAAATCTACAGAAGCTGTGGCAGAACTTAGATCAACAGATTGCGTTGATGTAAAATGAATATACAAGGTATTAGGATCTAGTTCACATGTATCTGCATCTTTTCGAAAAATACCTGAGGATTTTAAAATGGTCCACAGTCTTTTTGGAGGTAGGTTAATGTCAATGTGAAATAGCAAAATTCGGCTGCACGAATCTTGGAATTTACTTTATTTTTTTATTATTTCATAATCGCAAAAATCGACGAGACAGCAAAACCCACTCAACAATTAACGAATGAACCTCTTGGGAAAACTTCGGGTAACCGTTCACTTTGACCCACCTCGTTTTGAGAGGTGCATACATGTCGTGTAGATGGTTAATCAGGTTGTAGCAAATATTCAATTTATCATTTATTGATGGGATTAGATAAAGCTAGACAGATCCTTTTCCACAATCTTTCATGTTAACAATGTAGAAACGATCCTGAGGCGGCTACGTAAATGAATTGTTTTAAAATAGAAAACAATCAAGAAATAGTGCAAAAAATTCATCGAATCACTTCAGAATTGAGTTCAGTTTGTAATCTCCACTTAAGTTCAGTGCGCCCCTTAAAGCAGAACACAACTTTTAATTGTGTTTTCTAACTCTCCAATTGGCATTCTGTAATTGGAAGCTTAAGACGCCAAGTTAGTTGTGCTGGGAAATCAGAAGAAGAATTTAGAATTCAAACAACAAGCTTTTCATAATAATTTCCTTTAACTGTGAAAAGAAAAACCTCTGGAATTATTGCCTACATATAGACAGGAATTAACTTACATCTAGAAATCAATAATTTCTTTATAAAATAATCAACAAAAAAAAATTAATCAATCAGTAAAAAAAAAAAAAAAACAATTTCATTTTTTTCAAGGGAAAAGCTAAATGAAAAAAAAACCAACCATGTGGAATTTTACTCCCACATATAGTATACTTTTCCCATCCATCAACTTGCAATTACCCAAGGGTTAGGTACTTATTAAATCGTCTATTTTAAAGAGAGCTCTGAAAATGGTCTCGGCATGAAATTTTCCAGCTTCCCAGTCAGCGGCGCATCTCCTAACTGAGTTCCATATAGCAAATAAAGCGTCCAATAATTAGCAATTGCGGATTTTAATTCGGGAATCGATAGAGTGGCACTAATCGATACATTTCCCAATTGAAAGCTGGTGTAGTCATTAGTTTTCGCAATTAGAAAAGTAAATCCATAGTTAACTGTTTTCGGTTTTTTTGTTTTTCTCGGATGTGCGCATTTTACGTTCACTGATTGAATGAATTCCAATTCATGTGGATTTCCCAGGCATCGATTTAGTTTGCTTTTTTTCTTTTTTGTGCTCAATTACAGCTTTATTCAGGCATTTTCATTTTTGATTTCTGTTCTAATAAATTCACTCGCTGACGTTGATTAATGTTTGATGGAAAAAATAAATTGGAAAATAGTAGTCCATTGCAATCGAGAATAGAGTACATAACTTGTGTTTCAATATACTTCTGGGTTTTGTGAGCCCTAAGAGATTTGGAAGTCCTGAATGGTGTGTGCTCGGACTTGACAACGTTGTATTTTGTTAGAAGATTCTTAATTGTGTGAATGACAATGCAAAATTCCTTTCCTTTTAACTCTAAATTGAATGGATTACATACTTACATATTTTTGGTTGAATTTCAAGCAGATTTTGAGCATCCAGATCCAAACACAAGGATAACATGTTAGGTTTGCAAAAATAGGACCAAGCATTCGGAGCCTCAGGTAGAAACAGGGGTAAAAAAGAGAAAAAAGACAATGATTATTTTTCAATACATTCATATTTTTTACATCTATTCATATGTAAGTGTTTTAATACCAATGACATAGTAATCAGAAGATTTTTCTGGAGAATGTTGTCTAACGGCCGAACTGATTTCTTTGTCCAAGTTAAACTTCTTTCCCCGCAAATCTGATTTAATTTTGGCAAAGAATATAAAAATATGTAGTTACATGACAAGTCTATAAGTCTGTACATGTCCAGCGTAATGAATTTACAGAAGAATTACATCCCTTGTATTACCTTTTACTATTATTGTATGCTTTATTACCTCGTTAAATGCAATAACTTTATATGAATACTTAGGCCAAAAGTTACATAAAAAAAAAGTAAAGATTCCTTAACTTTTCCATGAAGCTATATACGTAGGTACAAGGTACTTATTAAATTTGTTCTGTAACTGCTATTTTAAATAGACATAATGTATGAAGCGCTTTGATTCCTGTGTTTGACAAGTTTACAATTTATGACGAATTCATGAATTCAAACAAAATATATTTCCTTAATTGCACTAACGAAAATGGATGATTTGGAAGTTTTCCACTTTTTTGCACCATGTTGACTTTCGGGAATGCCAAAAGTTGAACAATGAACAAATTTTTTCGTTCCGAGTGGAAGTCACTCGCGTATCTTTTCGGTCTTTTAAATGATAAATTTATGCGATTTTCATCTGTTTCAGCTTAAACCTTTTTTAGACCAAAGTTGGATGAATGGATTGAAATGACGTTGAGGGTCTTTACAGCGTAGGCCACACCAAGGTCCATTGTTCATACAATTGCCCATATGTCCCAGCTGGAGGATCTTACAAAGTTTGATATTGACTCTCCTAACCCTATCCTACGCTTCATGCAGTTCTTCCAGGATGTGTGAGCCAAGGACTCTATAACGCTTTCTGGAGATAGCCGAATAGTCAGAAAGATTCCTCTATGTATCCTTTGCATACAGGATCGTCAACAAGTCCCAGTGTAAGTGACCCCTGAAAAATGACGGCCCAACGAGAATTAAGACTAGAGCTCTAAGTGTTTAGTACCACTAGATTTTTCGTTAAGGTTGGGTTTACCTGCAGTTCCATCGTAATTCTACTCGAAGGATCATCTAACTAAATATGACTGTGTTGGCAATCGACCCAAGCCGAAATGTTAGAGACAAGGTGTTTCAATGCGATCCTGACTTTAGAGGAGGATACTTCCTAGACTGCACCAAGACGAGCAAGCTCGTCCGCTTTTTCATTTCAGCTGATATCAGCTGTGACCTGATATCCATAAGACGAGTATCCTGATACATCGAGAGAAAAAATTCAGGGTGGTTTTACACTCCCATTCCAGTTTGTAGGTTGTAAAGGGCTTTGATAAGGCTTGACAGCGCATTGGTTGTCCATCCAGATGTCAATCCCCTTGTGCTCAGTACCTGAGTTGAGGAGATACCTTCCCACTTCAAGCGGCCTCAAATTCCGCGAGGAGGTGATCGCTGTCCCTGTCGATGTCAGGTACGATTAACTGCACAAATTCAAAGATGCAGCTCCAACGCTGTAATTGACGACTCTTTTTTGATGTAAATTTGTACGGGGTGTATGGTGAGGATAACCCCAAGTACCCGAGGGCTGGTTAATTGAAGAGTGATACCTACGCTAATATCTCAGTCTTTGAATCTTTTCCAATATCTTACGACGATTGGCGCAATCTATTGCTTTCTACCACACAGCCAGAACCATAGTTTAACATGGGTGGAATAACGCTAACGTATATCCACAGGGTCATCCGCGGTTTGAGTCCCCAATTTTTCCCCATTGTAATGCGACATATTGGCCTCCTTTAGCTCCAAGTGTGTGAAACCAAAAGAAGGTAGGTTTTTTTTTCTTAGTAAAAAGGCATAGATCGGCTTTCAGTGGATTTATGCAGAATCCGAAATTCTTGGCCTAGTCTATGACTAGTCAAATCGCGTTTTGCACAAGTCTGCAGAGTTCAGACTTATAACTACGAGCGAGTAAGATCATCAGGTCATCTGCGTAGCATACCGCTTTGTATTCCAACCGGGTAAGTGTTAGCAAGAGATCATCCTTAATAAGTACCCATAAAGAACGTGATAAGATACTGTCTTTAGGGGTGCCCTGTTGGACACTTTCGACGCTGCTTACCCCGCCCATATGTGGAAGAACATTATTGTAAACGCCTTTCACATCGATAAAAATAGCTGGAGTAGATTAGAATAATCTCGTGTAGAGCCGTCTCAACTGACCATCCCTTTATGTTTTGTGTAGGAAAGAGGTCAAGCTTATTGGCCTATATCCCTTGGCAGTTGAGTAATTAACCCGGCGAGCCTTGGGAATAAACGGAATCCTGATCTCTTCCCATAGGTTCAGCTTATATCCCACTTTTATACATGCCCTAAGAAGGTGGGCTAGATTTCCAATCAACAAGTTACTCGAGTTTTGAAATAAGGCTGGAAAAATTCTCCCTTTACCTGGAAAATGGAAGGGTTTGAATGAATTCACTGCCCATTTTACTGACCCCTTCGTGATGAAAGCTATGCCTCTATCATCGGAAACAGTATTTTATTCAAAGAGACGAAGAAACATCATCAATATAGTCGAGAAAGTGTTCGTCCATCATGATTTTCAAAGAATCCCCAAAAGAAGGGGCCCTCACTAAATCACTGTTTGTGAGAAGTTCGGGTTGTTTGGGTATCTTGGACAGCAATCGTTTGAGCCTTGGTTTTCTTTTAACACCATCTACATTTTCACAGAAGAGTTCCCACGATTTCCTTTTTCATTTCTGGATCGAATATTTATAATAACGGAGAGGATTCTTCTAAGCCGACCATTCGTTTACGCCATTTAATGTTTTGACTTTGTTATATAGCTTACGCACCATTCTACGTTGAACTCTTAGTTTACGTGTCACCCATGGGGGACAAAGTTTTTTTTTATCCCTTTGACTAGGAACGAGGTCACGAAGAACTGAATCAATACGGTGGTAATTTCTCTAACTCCTTAATCTATGTCGCCTCTTTCGAAGATAAGTGCGTGACAGAGATATTTATGAGCCTTTCGGTAATCGAGTGATTGAAAACCACCAGTACCAAGGTGAGTTTCGCCCCCCTGACAAGAATTTTGTATCCACCCATGCTTCATTATCTCTGAGATTTACATATAGCAATTATCTTTCTGGCCCTTTGTGTGACGAGTATAGTCATGGAGAATCCTTAGGACTTGTTTTCGATATTCTGGTTTGATATGCTGTTTCTTTTGTCGTTAACTGCCGGTCTGTTAGAACAGCTTTTCCGACAAAGTCCACGTTATCCTTTGTAACTATCGTTGATGGCCTTTTATAACTAGGAATATCAGCAATTGAATAACATCATTCTGCGAAAAAGCTTTCGGTGAAGAGGCACTAATTTTAGGACATTTTCACTTTTCAAGGCAAAAGCTATTCACTTTTCTTATCACTGTTTCAGAATATGTTTTTCAGTGGCTTTTATACTCTCAAAAGGTTTATGGTAGCAGTTAAAAAGAAATTTCCAGGACATTGAAATTAAAAACATAATTTTTAATTTCATTTTCTAAAATTAATTTGGGAGCAGATGTGCGAAACTAATACATAATCAGAGGATAACTGACGCGCTATTATCAGAGATATTCCCATAAATAATAACGAAAACCCAAAACCCACCTGAAAAAATATCTGTGGAAAAATTAACCACAAACTTTCCCCTTGTGATTTCTTCATGTAAAGCCAACAGCAACAAAATACCATCTTATTTCTCTATTTTAAGAAAAATTTCTTATACATATAAAATTGAAAGAACAGCATGGGGGGATTAGAGTTGATGGATATTGAGGACTTTGCTTTAAGGAGTTCTACACCCTATTCATTGTAGCTTTTCTTTTCTGTCGCTGGATTAAAGTCGAGAGGGAGACTTTAAAAATAACTTGAAAATGTTAGTCAAAGGTGTGAACAGCTCAAAGAAATTTCAGAAAAAAAAAATGTAGTAACAGCCAAGTGCCAAAATGAATCCTTCATCGTTCATAGGATAAATAATACTTTGTACCTACCAATAAAAATAAATCACTTATGAAGGAATATAATTTAATTCGAAATAAAAGTTAGGAACTCACCGCTTCTTATCTGGATAGTTGCCATTCTCTATTTTTAACGGCAATTAGAATGATTTTACTAGAATTTTAGAGTTCAAATTATAACCTATTTCAGAATTTTAATGTTGCCTTTTTTAACGAAACTCATAAATGATTCTATTAACTATTTCCAGGGCTGGACAAAACTCATTTTCAAGTCGATACTCGATAGAACTCATTGTCTGTCAATGTCACTGATACAAGACGACAATGTCAACATGGAGCAACATGGTGGACAAATTTTAAGTAGATCCCAAACCATACATAGGTGAGTATTTCTAGTATTTTTTTCAATGTTCTTTGATTTGTGACGTTTATGCTGTTTAAAGTTAAGTCTTTCGTGAAAATGAAAATCAGGTGCGTCTAGTATTATGTTCAGTTCTATCCTAAATGATCTTTGCTTACATGTTTATAAGAAAGACTGAAAACGAGAATACAGAAGAATAGCGCAAGGAATTCTGCTTAATCAGATAAGTACCTAAAATTTAGGATATAGTATAACTAACAGGAATACTGATAAGCTAAATTAAGTGAAGCCGGACTAATATTTGTAGTGAACTCAAGTTGTCTAGTGTGAGAGCACAGTGCAGATATAAACAACTAGCAGATTTCATGAAGGGGCAATGAAGTTATTCTAAAAAAAGTGCACATTTGTCGACATTTCTACACTCTGCCATTCATTTATCACTTATGATCCCACTTGTTAGTTGTTTTTTCTCTATACTTCCACCCCTTTTGCTGTGCTTTTTCCATCTATTGTTATGACTTACTCTATCGAGATATTATTAGGAGTTTTCAGTATCACACAAATATTATACGATACCTGTTCGTTTGTAACGTACCTCAATGTAAGGTAACATTGTATGGCTGGAAAAGCTACGACATTTGATCTGTTATTAATAAAGATACCTATAAAAACAAACCAAGGAAAATAAGACCTTATTAAGGGATGAACAGGGTTATAAGAAAGACATTACCAAATTTGATCCTTCAAACACTGGAATTAAAGAAGCATGTGTATTTAGCAACATGAAATCTTTGATGTCATGCATGATATCTTTGATGATATTTGTCATTGCGAATTAAGTCAGATTTTAAAATATTTTATATGCGATAAAAATTTCTTTAGTTTAATAATTTTAAATAGCAGAAAATTAAATTTCAATTATGGTAGCTCTGATTCTAAAAACCTGTCTTCGAATATAACAATGGTTCATTTAAATACTGAAAAATTTTAAATGTTTTGTACATTTCTTGCCACTTTTGATAGGTGACTTTGTCGATAAAAATGATAAAGTTTGGCAATTTTTGATTCTTCTCATAAGACTTATTGAATTAAGTTTACATCCTTCATTTAATGAAAAACGGTTGTGTGAGCTTGAAGTAATAATAGAATCTCGTCATAAAATGTATCTTAAATTATTTAAGGTTCACTTAATATATAAACCTCATTTCATAGTGCACTATCCGAGTGTAATTCGAAAACTAGGTCCTTTGAAATGCTTGTGGACTATGCAGCGTGAAGGCAAACACAAAGTACTTAAAGCTGAAGCAAATCAGATAATTTCAAGGAAAAACATGGCGTTAAGCTTGGGTCTTAAATTGCAGTTCCAAAGATGTACTTTGCAACTGTGAAAATAAACTAACAGACCTTTCGGAGTAAAATATAAAATTTTATGAAAAGGCTCCTATGTTACAAAATGACCTGAAAAACTTATATGTTTTAGAATCCTTTCAAATGTACAATACAAAATACAAACCAAATGACATTAATTATAATTGAAAAAGAAACAAATGTTATGTATTTTTATAAAATTGATAATGCTCTTAAGCATTTGGGAAAAGGTTATTTCATACTTGATAAAGAAATAATTATGAAGAGGTCTGATAGTCACTTTAACTGTTTTGTAATTGCTCCACTTATGTAATCATAAAATAAAAATTTAAAAAAAATTGTTATAAGCAAAGCTCAAAATAAGTGTTGACATTTATTCAGAAAAATATATTTTAACTTCTAAGATATGAATGTTTTTGTTGAACTTCTAATTAATCAGCACGACAACATTTTGAATAGGATATTTTAAAACATTTATTTAATAACTGAAACGATAAAATTTTTATGGAAACATTTATTTTATATTTTTGTATAAAAAAGTTAATTTTCAGCTAAAAAATGTCAAGATAATATAACAGTAAACTGTATATAAAATAAATTATTTATATTATTGTTTCAAAATAACGTTTAATTTTTATTATGTGGATAACCTGCTTTAACTTATATTACAGTTTCTAAAGTATAACATTTTTGTTCATACGTTTAACACTTTATAAAGAAATAATTTTCAGTTTATTTTTAATATTTTGAAAATAAAATCAATACTTAAAAATTGACTAAATATGGCACACCTTTGTAGAAAAATGAAATAGTGTAAAATAATATAGGCTTACATGTAATTAGGAGTCCGTAAAACTTTGCAAACCAGATGTTAAATACGATATCAAAATTTTAAATATCATGAAATTCTCATATTGTCTTCAGTCTATGTTTACATATATTTATAACACATATTTATTTCTTTTGCAAGGTCAGACAACCATTTTACTTTAGCTGCCATACACATATATTTTTTGATAATAATAATTATGTTTTTTTGAACTTCTATTAAATTTCAAATTATTGTTTGATTCCAGTTAAATTTACATAATTCGAAATATATTCAAATACTTTTTTCTTAAATAGCGGTAATCTGTATTCACATTTGAAGTCTTTTCGCAGGTTGTTGTAAAAGAGTAGACCTTTGTTCATTAAAGAATTTTGCGTGCTGCTTCTCGTCTATCTTCCTAGCCTGAAGCTGTATCTTAATATATTTGGTTGTACATCCGCAACAGACACCAAATTATTTCTCAAGTACTCTCGGAGTAAATTTTGCTTCATTTTCAAAAAGCTATAAGCTAACCTCTATCTAACGTTCATCCACTGCAGATTTTGCAAAATATAACGAATCGGGGTATATATATTACACTTTAGGATGATTCTCACAGCTTTATTTTGCAAAAGCTATAGTCCGTCCTTCATTTCCATTGTACAAGTATACAAAAGAGTTGAACAGTAAGTAAAATGTGGTAATATTAAAGCATTTTATAACAGTACCGCGTTTGTTTTAAACTTAGTCTTTTCAAATAACCCATCTTTTTTTGCAATCTATTTACATGTGTACTCTGTATATTCCTTGAACTTCAACTGTTTATCTAACACTACACCGTGTATATGACTCAATTTCGCATTCGCCTTCTTCATTATCATTAAAAACTGATATGCCATCATTGTAATTGAAGCACATACCGTCTGTCTTGCTTTAAGTTCAAGCCTTTAGTGTTCAACCAGTACTTAAAATAAACAAATCTGAGGATACGTGTTGACATAGAGTATTCATATCCTTGCGCTTACATAGATTAGTGTTTGATTAGCCAAAAGAGTAACCTTAAAATTCTCCAGATTTTATATAATTAATATAAATCTGGAACAGTAAATCTAGTAGATATAGATAAGCTTAGCTTTCTTTCACATTGCACTGGATGAATCTCTTCCAGCTTAGCCACTATTTGGCTTTCCCGTTATTTTTTGTTGCTTTTACAAGATCCATTTTAAAGGAATTCCTCAACTTCTAATAGCATTCCCAAGATATCTCGTTACGATAAACAGCTGAGTCATAGCCCCACTTTATCTCTCTTTTTCCGTTCCAATTTGACATTGTACCAATTTAGGGAATTATCTTGCATTAAACTTTTTATACTGTCATCTTTCGTAAGCATATTTTAAGATTGTTCTGAAAATTATTAATTAATAAAGTCAATAAATACAGTGTGTACATACAAAATAAATCTATGCTTTTTATTTTGATATGATTATTTTGCTTTAAATTCATAGGAATTTCTTTTGGAAGCACTGGAATTAGCACCTATTCTTAACGCTTTAGTCAACTTATTAATTTGCCACAACTGCTAAAGTATTAGGTAGGATATCTATGCACATATTCGTTACTATTCGTAATTAATTAGAGAAATGCTCTAATGTAATAGGGCAAAAATCTCTTAAACATTTGATGATTTCACCAATTTTATTTGATAGTAGCTTAAAAAAATTAGAGAAAGCACCGATTTATTCGCGTTAGTAACCCTATTCATTTGGAAAATTTGAAAATGTATTAGGTAGGATATCTATTGGTCAATTGGTGGTTTTAATTGTAATTCCTTATACGCACTACAAAAATAGATGAATATTCTATAATATTTTGGTGCACAAACCTATTTGTTTGTAGAAAATGGCCCTTGAAAATTAAACTGCATCAACTACTTTAAGTTAGATGAATCATCTAGCTTAATCGGCTGGCTGAAAATCCTTCACTGATTCTAGACAAACTTTCTAATTGTTTCTAAGTTTTTCAAAAGTTTTCTTTCAGTGTAAGTTTAAACTTTGTTTTGTTGAAAAATAGAAACTGGTTATTAATGCCTTTATTATTATTTTTGCGAGAAAAAATTTTTGGGCTCAAGTTACACCAGGTTGCGGTGAGTAGTTTGAATATTCATTGTTCTCGACAATATAAAGTACGGGGTTTCCGAGATCTCACTGTGAATATCAAGCCATCCCGGACGCAGGCTGTGTGCTAAATTTGAATTATTGTCGGCGAAATAATCTAATTGTCCTCTAAGTCAGCTGGGCCCACCACACATAAACTTAGACATATAACATTCAGCACGAAATCACAGTAAATGCAAGAAACAATAAACAATAATAGATAACCAAACAGATAAAGGAAATATTTTGTTGACAAATATTGAAATTCTTTTGTCATTTATTATTTAGGCAACACAAAAAAATTTAAATAAATAGGATCACACCAAACTGGGTGTCCCAAAGCTTTCGCGCACTCTTGTTTGGCCCCCTTCGAAGCTCGCACTAATACCTAGATAACGACTAACTTATAATTTTTGGCAATTAAGTACCTGCAGCAACTCCAATAATTGTGGGGTTAGCTTTGCGAAAAAAACAAGAAGGCTATCCAATTGCCATTTTTTTTTTACCATCGGTGTCGCTGGGTTTCATCCCATAAAGCTAACATATTCAGGCACCCTTGTGCTGGACCTTGGTCCTGGAGCGCAGACACCATATCACGTGCACTGAATCATCAAATAATTACCGGTGTGAATATTTTATGGAGCCGCGTTAACATGCGCAATAAACAATAAACCACGAAGTCCACGAATCCATATGTGCCTTTCTACGCAAAGTTAAGTAAAAGCGAAATACTACGTTCACGTCAATTAGTAAAAGCATTCCACTCGGTCCATTCATTCATTCAAGAGCAAAGTTTGCCGTCCCACCGCCTACACTTAGTGGAACTCAGCTTTGGCCCACTCTCGCCAGCTGATCACCTTGAGCCCAAATAGAGATCAAGTTCTACTTTGTTGTTGACCTACTTTCTGCTGTAGAGCTGATCGACATTTTTTGTCTCCCTCTCGACACTAAAAGAACAGGCGAAAGTTGTAACAATATAATTATGTTAGTTCACGAACTTAATGAAACACACCCAATGTTCGAAACAAATCGGTTCGAACATATTTTTGTTTTTACCGATTACTTTTAAAGGGAAAACATCCTGAAAACAAAGCCATGTATTTGTCATCTACATAGCACATTGCACAAATACAATACAACAATATAGCCTCATTGAGCAGATCAAATTAAAATTCTTATCATATGATTGAAGCAATTAGATTCGTGCTAAAAACAATTGCTGAAAAAAGCAAAACAAATTCAATCTAATTAAAAAATTTCCCAAAAAAAGGTACAACATCTAACCAAAGCATGTGTTGTCATGTAGCATATAATGCATGGCACAAATACAATCAGATCAAGCAGATCAATTTGCAACTCTATCATCATTATAAGTGCTATCGAACGGGAACTTCGTCTCTACGTGATAGAGATAACATTTTTTGCAAATATACAGAATTCAATTTAACACAGCAGCATGGGTTGCTTTAAATTTCTTGTTGCTATGCATTTTTGTTCGTTGCTATGCATATTTTATCTCTAGTACCGTAAAATTACAGATGAACGGTTAATTCTTGTGATCATGCGCCTCTGCTACTCCATCATTGGTGTCGTGTGCAAGCAAGGGCTATATAAACAGCAATTTAACTTGACTCGATCTCTTTTTCAGTTTGGCAGTGGAGTGAGTGACTTGATAATTTTTTCTTAGTGGTATTTCCTAGTGTTGTGAGCTTTTATTAATAGTCTAACACTTTGTTTGGTTGACAATTGAAATAATTTTTTTTTATTCTAGGCTGCGACTAGATTAGGAGATTTATTTGGATAGCGACTAAATAAAGATTCTTATTACGGGTAACGACTGTAATGAGAAATTTAATGTTCGACCAATCTAAAAAGAAAAGAAAAATCAGATTTAAAATAAATTAAAAAATCTTACCAGCATCTGGGAAACACAGATGCAAAAGTCCCACGACGACCTGAAATAAATAAAATGAATTAACTAGTGAATTTACAGAATTAAATTTAGAAATAAACGTAAATAAACAATAACAACACCAACAATTGTGTTTATATAGCACCATGTAGACACTATACAAACTCAACGAACTTTATGTTAGACAACATAAAATTACACAAATAACAATGTATACAGGACGTATACAAAATTGAATTACCTTTTACAATTAGGTGAAATTTGCAAATAGATTCACCTTGACAGATATCTATGCCAGTCGAAAAAGTAAGGCAGAAAACATATAATTAATGCAGAGAACTAATAAATGTATACACTCACCTGTAGCTAAATGCATAATTCCTTCGCTGAATAATAATTAACTACGCAAAACACTTTTGTTACACAAAATTCAATAAAAAACAAACTCGCGCGCAGTGACATTTCACGAATATAAATATACTGGCGAACTCCATACTTTCGCGACGTTTGAAATGTCAGCCCGGGGTAAAAAGAGACGCAGAATCTAATGGGCGCGTTCGCGTCGCGTAATATTTCACGGTTTCCTGAATAATCGCGAATTTTCGAAATTCCCTTTACACCAATGAGTGCGAAAGAGACACAAAGGTGTGAAAGGGACACGAATAAAGATGAACTAAAATGAATTCTGAGAGGAATCTAGTAAATTGAACTAAAAGATGGCGTATCGATAAGTTATGGCACAGATTCGGAAAACTTATCATAATTACGTGAAATTAAAACCAATTTCTATGGGAAAGATGTCAAAAAATGCAATTTGTAATTTGGCATCAAATGACTACAATAAATTCACATATTGTAGTCAAATTAAGGTGGATATGAAATCGGAACAAAATTCTCTATAAAAAGAGGGTTCATTCTTCATTCTGTCTTCTTATTATTTTCAACATTGTCAAAGTGCGAGCACTTGAAATAGCATTCCTCCCACAATTTGCAAGTTTTTTTTTCATAAAGTATCATCAAAAGGAAATAGTAATGTCAGCAACTTTAGTATATTATTCAACAAGAGAAGCAGTAAAGCTCTCAAGGGCAATTCGCAACAGCAACAAAGTTTCAAGTGAATTTAGTGGTTGAATTTTTAATAGCGACAAATTTAAATTAAAGTCAAGGTAACTTTGTGAATAAATCATTTATTTTCAATTTGGGTTAAATTTCATTGTGTTTGCATGCCAGGTGTTGGTCATACACACATGTAAGAATTTAACAAGAACGATTGAATTTTTTATACTTAATTTCTTCCTTTCAGCCATTTAACTAGTTCACTCAAGTAAATCGAAATTTCTAACAATTATTCATCGTGTAAAAAATATGCCATTAGGTCATTTTTACACAACATAATAATTGAAAACTTGATCTACCTTGAGTTCTAATTATTATTTACTTTCAGCTATTAGTGAATATATTAGTTAAGAAACAGAAAGGAAAATTGTTTTTACCTTATATATATATATATATATATATATGAATTGTAACGTAACATAAAGTTCTACTTTGTCATTATTGAAAGAAAAAAGGATAAATTCTAGTAAAATATAGTTTTTTTTTTGTACATTCAAATTTCCTCTAGTTATTAAATACATGTAACAACACAGTGAATCAGTGAATCGCAAGTGAAGTTTCTAGCTTTTACGTGTAAGTTGAGGGAAGTAAATTTTGCATATTAATAGAATTTGTTCAAGTAATTCATTTCTTCATAAGATTAATATTTGTTTAGTCAATAGCATTATTCGTTTGCAATAAATAATTGAGTGAATATTTATTTAACCGCTACACTCTAAGGGGGTCCTTGGCTGAACTGCCTGTGCCTCCTCTTGTTATAAAATTCTTAGTTTTTTTAAAGAAAAACTTGAATAAAATACGTTGTTACGTTGAGTTTTTTTGCTTTGGTTTTTATTTTTTATATCTTCTTATACTCTTTATTTTTTATAATTATTTTATTTTTGCTTTCTTATAACCTTTTTAATGGCTTAAAAATACTTGCAACTCGTATTATCTCTCAAGAAAAACTGACATAAAAAATATCTTTTTATTTTAAAAGCAATTCTAAAATCTGGCCTACTTTTAAATTTAATTTTCGTGTACGTACAGCAATTACAACGAAATGATTTTTTTTAACGAATAATTTAGTTGTGGAGTAGTGCCAGAGTAATCGGAAGACAAAATATTCATAACTGCGCGAGAAGTATATACCAGTCGCCACAATACTCCCCCACCAGCGAAACCGTGACGGTTTCAGCGAAATCGAGCGGGAGCTATGATGGGTCGTCCACTTCGAGAAGTTCGTTCTGCAAGTGCACCATTATCAACTCCAGTTTCGGCAAAAGTAACTGTGCGTGGCTGCTTCGTGGCGTCCGACTGAGCAACGTGTTCTTCTGGAGTTTTACTACGAGACGAGGAAGGGGTTTGCTCAGTTGAGCTAACCTCATGGAAGACCTCTTCGTAGCAAGGTTTCAAACGATCGACGGAGATGTTGACTTCTCTATCCTTAATCCGCAGAGTGAAAAATTTTTCGGTTCGCTTTAGAACCTTGTAGGGACCTTCATAAGGAGGTTGCAGTGAAATACGAACTGCGTCCGTGCGTACGAAAACGGAATGGCAGGTATCCAAGTCTTTCAATCTGAAAAATTTTGTTAAAGAGTGGTTTGAAGCAGGAATAGGTTTGATTTGGGCCATAGAATCACGCAGAGTTGCTACAAAATCGTTTTGAGGTTTGAAGACTTTAGAATTTTGAAAGAAATTGTAAGGTAATCGAATATTCTCTCCGTAAACCATCTCTGCTGCCGTAGCACCGAATTCTTCCTTGAAAACGGAGCGTAGCCCAAACAAGACCAGGTGTAGAATTCTTGACCAAGATTTATTCTGGTGACACATAATTGCTGCTTTTAAGGTCCTGTGCCAACGCTCAACGCATCCGTTTGCCTGAGGATGGTATGCAGTGGTCCTAGAACGCTTGAAGCCGTAAAATTTAGCTAATTCGGTAAAAAGTTGCGATTCGAACTGCGAACCTTGATCAGTAATAATAATTTTAGGAATGCCAAAACGTGCTATCCAATTTTGACAGAGAGCTTCGGCAACAGTGACCGCGTTAATATCCGTAATAGGAATAGCTTCAGGCCAACGTGAATACCGATCGATGATGGTTAGGCAGTACCTAAAATTTTGTGAAGGTGGTAAAGGGCCAATAAGATCAATGTGGATTACCTCGAAACGGTTTGAACACACGGGGAATTTACTAAAAGAACTCCTAACGTGTCTAGACACTTTGCTCTTCTGACAAGCGAGGCAATTTTGAGTCCAGTTGCGGACGTCCTTCTTAATGGAGGGCCAGAAATATTGAGCAGTGGTCATCTTGGTTGTCGATCGAATACTTGGATGAGAGAGAGAATGTACCAAATTAAAAATCTGTTTCCGAAAAGTTTCAGGAATGAAAGGCCGCAAACCTTTGGGGGAATCCTCGCAGAAAATGTCTGAACCAGAAATGAGGACCTTTTTGAATTTTAGGGAGGAATTTTGAATCAGTTGGCTAAGTTACAGATCTGTAGTTTATTTCTCAGCAATGCCTTTAAAATCGATGGCGCTGGATACCTGAATTTCGTCAACACGAGACAAAGCATCGGCGACTACATTATCCTTACCGGAAATATGCCGAATATCGGTGGTAAATTGGCCGATAAAGTCCAGGTGTCGCAATTGGCGTGGTGATGCTTTGTCTGAATTTTGTTGAAAAGCGAAAGTTAAAGGTTTGTGATCAGTGAATAACACGAAACTTCTTCCTTCAAGGAAAAATCGAAAATATTTAATGGCACTGTATGCTGCGAGAAGTTCTCGATCGTAGGCGCTGTATTTGGCCTGAGCTGGAGAGAGCTTGACTGAGAAGAAAGCCAAGGGCTGCCAACCAGCATCTACTTTCTGCTGAACCACTGCTCCCAGTGCGACGTCAGAGGCGTCTACCACAACAGCTAGAGGTGCAGAAGTTGAAGGATGTGCTAGCAGAGTGGCTTGGCTCAGTTGCTGTTTGACCAACTCGAATGCTTCGGTAGAATCCTCTGACCAATCAACTTTTCGAGCGCCGTCCTTCGTGGAACCAGTTAGATAGGCGTTAAGTTTCGCTTGGTGATGTGCGGCGAACGGGAGGAAACGACGGTAAAAGTTCACCATACCAAGGAAACGTCGTAACTCCTTTACAGTGCCTGACCGTTTAAACTTGACTATTGCTTCAACTCGTTTGGGAGAGGGTTTGATACCATGCTGATTTATGATATGGCCTAGAAAAAGTATTTGTTTTTGAAGAAATTTACATTTGTCCAAATTAATAAATAGGCCATGCTCCTTAAAATGACTGAAAATTTGCCTCAGGTGATCCAAATGATCTTCAACTGATTTTGATGCAACTAAAACATCATCAAGATAGACAAAACAGAAAGGTAAATTGCGGAGCACAGAGTGAATGAACCTCTGGAACGTTTGTGCTGAATTGCAAAGTCCGAAAGTCATTCGAACGAACTCGAACAAGCCGAAAGGTGTGCAAATTGCAGTTTGAGGGATGTCTTTAGGTTCAACTGGAATTTGGTGGTACGCCTTCGCTAGATCCAAGGTTGAAAAAAATAAGCACCCTTCGAGTTGATGTGCGAAATCCTGAATATGGGGTATGGGATAACGGTCCGGGACAGTACAGGCATTCAAACGCCTATAATCTCCACAAGGCCTCCATTCCCCGTTCTTTTTTAGGACCATATGCAACGGTGAGGACCAGCAGCTGTCGAAGGGTCGACAAATGCCTTGTTTGAGCAGGAAGTCGAACTCTTTTTTGGCAGCAATAAGTTTATCTGGAGGTAATCGACGTGCCTTTGATACCACTGGTGGTCCAGTGGTAATAATGTGGTGGGTTACCTTGTGCGCCACGGGTCTCGTAAAGCCATTGTCGATGGTGATCAAACTAAATTCCTGCAGCAACTTTTGAACCTGCGGAAAAACTGTGGATTTAATTAATATTGACAATGAAGAATTTTCCGCTTTGACAAGACGAGCAGGAGTTTTTAGTGACGTTAGAGGGTCAACAAGATGACGCTTTTTAACGTCCACCAAAAGTCCGTTGTGGCCAAGAAAATCAGCACCCAGGATAGGCTTAGGAATATCCGCTATAATAAATTGCCATTGGAAATTTCGACGTAAGCCCAAATCTAAACTTACAAGTTTTTTTCCATAAGTAAAAATGGGGGTCGAGTTTGCTGCCGAAAAGTAAAAATCACTGCGAAAGTTCTTGTTAAATTTTGTGGCCGGAATGATTGAAACATCGGCTCCTGTATCAACCAGGTAATATTGCCTAGAAGATTGGTCGAAAATGTATAGGCGATTATTGTAAGAGGCCTGCCTTGCACTCGCCAAAGGAGGGGGGCCATTTAGTTTGAAGACAGATTAGAATTTTGCTTACCTGCATTAATTTTGCTGAAGTTGCACGGAGGAATGCATTTGCTGGCCTTGCTAGCGAAACGCTGATGATACCAGCATAAGCCCTGCCGATTGGCAGAACTTGCAAAACCATGATGGTTTCGCTGACGACTTGTAGACCTACTTCGGGGTTTGCTGGTAGAAGGTCCATGATGAGTAATGACTTTATCTTCGATGACTTCCATCAAGGCGTTAATCCGGTTGACCAACAAGTCGAGCGATGCATCGCCAGAATTTGCAAACGGGTTACGCACGGAACACAGTTCTGGAGATGGCCGGACTTCTGCAATTTTGTCGGCGCATGTTGCAAGTTCAGAGAGAGATCCAGGATTACAGGCGAGGATAGCTTGCATCTGTGATGACAATCGTTGAAGCCACAGTGTTTTAAGCACTGCGTCACGTATTCGTCCTTGATTTTGAGACTGCATCTCACGAAGCAATTGCGAGGGCTTGAGATCGCCAAGAGACATCTCTGTGAGCAATTGTTGGATCTTCTGTTGCTCGCTACCGGACAGGCGAGAAATCAACATCTCCTTGAGCATCTTGTATCGATCCACAGACGGCGGGTTGAAGACCACGTCACTCACCACGCGTACCACATCCATATCCAACTCACTGACTGCTATGTTGAACTTGGGCCTGTCTTGTGTAATAGCTGCAAGCTCAAACTGAGCTTCCAGCTGACAAAACCATAGTTCCGGTGCTTGCTTCCAGAACGGAGTAGGTCTCACAGCAACCGCCACGAGATTTGTCGGTGGAGAGGCGACGATCTGTGAATCGTTGGAGACGATCGACGAATCGTTGGTCAAACTCATGATTTGGAATTAGCACTTCCTCCAACTCTGGAACCACAACACAACACTTCAAAAACTTTACCCAAAACTCGCGATACTTAACAAACCCGGATGCGTTACGTACACGTTACAAACTTTACTCACAGTTCAAAAGAACTATTCCACTAACAAAGATGGGAGTCAGATTTACAACGAATGAGAAAAACATAAAGCAGAAGATAAATATAAGAATTCTCAATTATTAAAATATGGGTGTGTATAAATATGAATTCTTAATTATTAATATATACACGAACATAGCAGAAGATAAATGTAAGAATTCTCAATTATTAAAATATGGATATGTGTGAATATGAATTCTTAATTATTGATATGTAATAAATTGGAAATAATAAAAACTTATCCTGCAAAGCTCTGTGCTATTTATAGCGCAGGCTGCCTCCTCTTGACACTTGCGGAACGGGAAATTGTAATAATAAAAACTTATCCTGTAAAGCTCTGTGCTATTTATAGCGCAGTCTGCCTCCTCTTGACACTTGTGGAACGGGAAATTGTACTGCACCACTGCTCCTGACTCAAAATATGGCTGGTTAATAATCTTGTCACGATACCAGAAGATTTCGCTGCGGCTATTCCTACAGAAACTGTCGAACTGGCCGCGTCTTAACTTCCACACAACGTTCTAGTCCCTTACAACTAAAGGGGGGCAAACCGTAAGTAGTTCAACGAAGCAGTTGCTGACTTGTCACAACGAAGTCCGAGAGCTGGGCTTCCTCTGAAAACAATCCTGATTCCGGATTTGGCTATTTTTTCTTTTGTTGTTCTATATTTTTTTAAACAACGCTCTGGTCCCTTACCACTGGAGGGGGAAACCATAAGTCGTTGCCAAAAAAAAGGATCACGTCGGGGTCACCAATAAAGGGGTCCTTGGCTGAACTGCCTGTGGCTCCTCTTGTTATTAAATTCTTAGTTTTTTTAAAGAAAAACTTGAATAAAATACGTTGTTACGTTGAGTTTTTTTGCTTTGGTTTTTATTTTTTATATCTTCTTATACTCTTTATTTTTTATAATTATTTTATTTTTGCTTTCTTATAACCTTTTTAATGGCTTAAAAATACTTGCAACTCGTATTATCTCTCAAGAAAAACTGACATAAAAAATATCTTTTTATTTTAAAAGCAATTCTAAAATCTGGCCTACTTTTAAATTTAATTTTCGTGTACGTACAGAAATTACAACGAAATGATTTTTTTAACGAATAATTTAGTTGTGGAGTAGTGCCAGAGTAATCGGAAGACAAAATATTCATAACTGCGAGAGAAGTATATACCAGTCGCCACAACTCCAGCAGAACATTTATTCCAGCATACAGCATATTCTCGTTTGTAACAATAGTTTGTTTGAAAGTCAATTATTGGAATTGACAATTTTCATTAAATTGTGTTTTGTGAACGCAGTTGTGTGTAGACGTCAATTATTGGAATTGGCAGTCAGCTGTGATAAAAGAAATACTATACATCTTATTGTGGGTAGCGACTACAATAAAGATTCTTATTACGGGTAACGACTGCAATAAGAAATTTTACTAATGCTATACACTTTATTGTGGGTAACGACTACAATAAAGATTCTTATTATGGGTAACGACTGTAATAAGAAAATTACTAACAAAACACTTTATTGTGGGTAACGACTACAATAAAGATACTTATTACGGGTAACGACTGTAATAAGACAATTACTAACAAAACACTTTATTGTAGGCACCGACTACAATAAAGATACTTATTACGGGTAACGACTGTAATAAGACAATTACTAACAAAACACTTTATTGTGGGTACCGACTACAGTAAAGATTCTTATTACGGGTAACGACTGTAATAAGAAAATTACTAATAAAACACTTTGTTGTGGGTAATGACTGCAATAAAGATTCTGTGGGTTTCGACTGCAGTAAGAACTACTCACCTCACTTTATTCTTGGTATCGACCAGAATAAAGAATATCCCAATCCCAACCTCAATTAAAGTTATGAAAATCAAGTCAGTCAACTGCCAAACATAGATCAGGTGAGTACAAAGTTTATTGCAACAACATTATTATATTTATTATATATCTTATATTTTCCGTTTATTAAAATTTGATAAAGTGAGCTATTAGTATTTTAAATTTGTCGAGTATTAAAGCTCTAGTTTAAAAGTGAAGTGTATAATTTGTAGACAAACAATTAAAACCACTAACTTTATACCAGTGGCATCAATTTTCACCACATTATTCATTTTTGCATGTAGGCTCTGACTACGGGCAGTACATTTCACCCAAGGAACATCGTTAAGACTCCAAGTGCTCGAAATTTGGAATTTTTCCTATATGCCTCCTTTATAAATCTCGATCAACATTCAGGATCTCACATATATCGTGTAATTATTAAAGGAATAACTAGAGTGTTATATCTACATTTGTTGTCTTACTTATATGTGTCTAAGGAGTTTAAGTCCTATATGAAAAATTAACTACTTGAATATTAGTGCTATAAACTTGAGAATATAGGACTATAATTCCCAGGGAATCGTAATCCTCTGTATATATTGGGGAATTTAAATATGGGAAATATGTTCATAAATCAAGTCTCATATCACAAATCAATCTGAAATCAAGGCTTATATAAAAATACGGGGAATAAGTAAGTTCACTAAGAATTCATTTTCGATATCAACACTCATACAGGCAATCAATATTTTGTGAACTTTTATGTAGGATCAAAGGGATCACTTGGAAATTGTGCTCCTATATCAAAGCTCATAAGAGATGCTAACATTTCATGTCACGGCACGCTGGTAGTACAACGTCAAGGAAAAGTTTTAATAAATAATCCTGCTTTTCATGCGCAGTTGATTAAAAACAGGAAAATTAAAATAATGAATTTAACGGATGAGTGGAAAAATAATAAAGAACTGGTACATATCACAGAAAAGTAAGAAAAATGTTCTCTGTTGACTCCGCTACGAAGCTAATAATTTGTAGGAAACCAAACCTTCCATCAACGATTATTGGCCCCAATATTGCTTCACATTTACATATTAGAGCCCGCATAGGATACTGTTCCAGAATAATTCTCCATTGGGTCTATTTCGTCATCGGCCTTAGAAAATGTCACAATGTCTTGCCTTTTTAATTTTCAGATCCTGCGTGATCATCTTGCTCCCGGTTGAAAATTCACATCGTTCAATAACTTTTGAAGTAATGTCACTCGTTTAACTGGAGGCCAGTACAAGAGGGCATCTGTTTCTCATGCTGAAGGTATCACCGAAAGCCAGGTCTTCCATCACGGTTTCCACAATTTTATATGACATGATACAACAGAATGCCACTATAATTTAAAAAAATATCAAATCCAACCAAAATAGAAAATCATAGAGACGAATGAAAATTCAAACAAAATCCTACGAAATCTCATTGTAAAAATTTACAAAATTCGTCGTCTGCTATTGCTTTCGATTTCTTGGATTTTTAATTTATTTTTCCATCGTCTATATGATTGTATACGCTCTTGGAGGTATGGGACTAGTCTAAGCTATGGAGCATCGACTAAGCGACCTCTGTCCTCTTGCATGTGCGAGCGTGCAGCTGATCTTGCAAAGAAGTTGAAGCCAGAGCTCTCTCGAGGCAACTCCTGGGTTAAAAGCAGAATAGCCTGAAGATTAGCCTCAAATCCCGAATGTCCCTTTGACGAGTTGACACAATATCGCCGCAACGGATGCGATATCAACAACTTGCATGTGAAGCACAATATATTGATAGTCCACAATGTAGATGTATTGGAGTTTAAAGAGATACAGGGTGTTTCCCACTAGGAGGTGAAAGAGTGGGAGGTGATAGTACTCACCTAGACGAACCAAAAATTGTATGGTAGGGGAGTTAGGAGTTAGGAGTTGCAGGGTGATTAAGAAAAAAAACTAGTTTTTCACAAAACACCCTGTATCTTTTAAAAACTACAGGGCGTACGGTCACAGTTAAGAGAGCTCACTGCATGCAAAACTTCATGGACTGCTCAATCAACACCACACCCCTCTCCCATCAAGAATTATTGTTGTCTAAATTAAAAATTTCGGATTTTCTTACTTTTTTTTTTAATTTAACCTCTATTATTTTTGAAAAAAGATCATTAACATAACTTTTTTTTATAAAAACTGTAAACTGTAGACTCTCCCCTTTAATTTGACCAATTACACCCTGTGTTAACTGTAGCCGTTAAACAGTTTTTAACTCATCACCTATTCCGGTCATACCGAAATTAAACGATATTTTTTAAAAAGACGTGCTAAGGGAACAAATTATTGTTGAGAATAGGTTTGAAAATAGGTTTGAGAATATGTTTAGAGCTAATAACTCTTAATGGGCTTCAGGTAGCACACTGGGTGTAATAGGTCAACTTAAAGAGGAGTCTACAGTTTCAGTTTTTATAAAAAAAGTTATGTTAACCATATTTTTTCAAAAATAATAGAGGTTAAATTAAAAAAAAAGGTAAGAAAATCCGAAATTTTTAATTTAGACAACGATAATTCTTGATGGGTGAGGGGTGTGGTGTTGATTGAGCAGTCGTTGGAAAGGCCATGGGGTTCTGCATACAATGAGTAGTTTTTAAGATACGGGGTGTTTTGTGAAAAACTAGCTATTTTTCTTAATCACCCTGTAACTCCTAAACGGTTGATATGCCCCCCCCCCCCCTGCCATACAATTTTTGGTTCGTCTAGGTGAGTACTATCACCTCCCGCTCTATGTACCTCCTAGTGGGAAACACCCTGTATAAGTCCAGGACTTTGAGGATGATGCACCGTAAGACGCCGGAAGTAATCAGGGCATCACAATAGCCTATAGAATGTTTTGCTTATCCTATCTGATGAGCTGTAAAATAAATTTATATTTTCCATCAAAAATATGTACATGCAAGGCCCCATTTTCGTTATAAGTCTTTTAATATATTTCAACTTTTTTATATTTTTATTACTTTACAGTTAACATAAAATACGTCTACTTGACTAGACGGCTGACAAAGAATTAAATAATTTAATTGTTTTTACTCTGACATAAAAATCAATTCCCACCCACAGAAACTTCTCCAATCCTCAAACTGAACCTCGATTGGAATGTGAAACACTACAAATTCATTGGAAAGTGCCTAAGGGCGTTGCCAACGTCCAGGTCGCTCCTGTGTCACCACACACTCGACTCAATTCTGATAGACCAAGTTCATTGCTTTAAGGGGTATTCTAGTCTAGAGGCCCGAATTTTAGGTGATTTTTGAAGTGCCGTAAAAAAAAGGCAATCAATATTTTTCTATCCATTTTTTGTGAGTTATTTATTAACATTACAAGAATACAGAAAAAAATTAAAAAATTAAAAAAGTTGAAAATTCAAAAAATTAGCAGCTGATGAAGTGGGGGGCCTTAAAAAAAAGATTATTATTCCAGAGTAATGTCGCTATGTCCGGAACTAGGGAAAAGTAGAAATTTTTTTTTTCACAAAATGGTTACTGCCTGAAAAAAAAATGTTGTACCACTTTTTTTGACTTTTTCGAATTTTTTAAAAATAGTAAAAATGGAAATTTGGGGATGCGGCTAGTTCCGGACATAGACAAGTCTATAAAGAAGACTCTCAAAAAAATTTCAAGTAAATCGGTCCAGTAGAACTTGAGAAATCGTGGGCATCGTCTTGAAAAAGGCAGTTTAGAGAAAAACGCGTTTAAGGTGTAGCACCACCGTAAATTTTTTGAAAAATCGTTTTTTTTTTATTCGCTTAAAAAATAGTTTAAAGCCTCTAGAATAAGAGAAAAAAAGGTCCCGTGCGAGAAAATTTTTTATTTCTTTTGAAAATGGAGGTCGCCACCAAGCGCGTCAAACTTGCTGCGAAACATGTCCCGGGAAGATGGCTGTGGAGCCGCCATTTTGTTTATTTTTCGCTGTCTAAAATTTATCAAAAAAATTCAATGTATGCCAGATAATACCCTTAAAAGGATTTTTTCAAACACCTTCAAATTCGCAAGAAAAAAATTCGTGAAAAAACCTCTTTTTTTAGCCGTTACAGTGGCGTTACCCCTTAAAGTCCATACGTCCACGTGGTTTGGAAGTTAGAATTCAACTGTTAGCACCTGGATGCAAGTGAGCACTAAATATAAAGATACAAATTTGAAAAATCCTCTTGTAGGCATATTCTTGAATAGTTAAACTTTGAAAATATGAAAACAAAAAAAAATCGATTTTTTTCGAATTTCTAGACTAGAATACCCCTTATTAAAAATATTGTGTGTATGCCATTATGCACATGTTCACAGAAGTTTATTATGAGTATATGAGACTTCTTGTTTCAACTGTCAAGAAGACTTTAAAAGCACACCACGCTGGTCGCTCGAAATTCTCATATAGGAATTTTCATCACGAAATAGGAACATAAGTGCTATATAAATGTTTTTGTTTCGGTACTTTCTCTACTATGCTCCCAGTTGGAAATTTGGTCAGGCCTCCCTGAAGAAGGGAGCTAGAAGCATTGAAACCAATAGGGAAAATATAACTAATATTTTCGGTAAGGACTAAATGATGTCACTGGAAGATAATCAACAATTGCCATTCCGGGTAAGGTAACAGTAATGCATATGGAAGCTAAGTCAAACAATAATAATTATCAAGCATTCTGGGTAAGGCACAATTTATGCATCACAAATAATCTTTATATTTCCGAACATTGTTCGTACTACGAGAACGATATTTTGTAAAACATATTATTCTAGACATAAGGAATGCAACTGGAAGATATTCGAAATTCTAATAATTCGCAAACATTACGGGTAAGACAAAAGTGATGCACAAAATAAAAATTATTTCCCATATCCGAGAATTTCTCATATTACGATTATTCATCCGTGCGTGCCAAAATTCTTGGGAAATTGTAAAATACATTGCTGCGAAATTTGTCATTTTCAGAAAGATTTTCAGAGTGCAGTTGTGAAGTGAATTCGCACAAAAGTGAAGTGATTTGTAGTCAATTGTTGTTGTAAAAAGTGAAGTGTCACAAAATTTAAGTGATTGTTATCAATTCTTGTCAGTTATTATTGCAAAAGGCAGATTATTTAATCGACAGGTATTTAGGCATAATTTTTATTACGTAATAAGTTCGTTTTTTAGAAGTTTTTCTTAATTCAGGTTTATATAGTGAATAATATGGTGACGAAACCAGGAGACGAAAGTTGCTTTTATTACATAAAATAATTATGAAAAAAAAATAATTAAACTAAAAGCACAGCAGGAAAATAAAGCATAGAATAATGCATGCCGAGGAGGATGGTATACAAAAGTAATCCAAATAATACTGCATTGCTCAAAAATTGCGTCCTTAGGAAGGTCTTCCCAACTTTCTCGCTGGGAGGTTATTACATTATGATAGTATTAAATTTGTGTATAAATTTAAGAATTTGGGAGGACTACAAAGAAAGTAAGTGTGCAAACTGTAATTAATTTAGTATTTTGAAAATTTTTTTTTCACTACAGTGTTAAACTACCCAATAGAATTTTGGAACGAAACAAAGTTAAATCAAATAAAAAGAAATTAGGTCCACGACAACTATCTAAGAGCAAACTTCATGGTACCTACTTCATCTCCATTGTATATAAAATACAATTGCGGAATATTTCCTTTAAGCACTTCATCACCTAACAACTTTTGCTACGTCAAATCAATGACACCTATTAAAATTGAGATTTTGTAAACAGATTACTATGTTGAATATACATTTCAGATCATTGAGATTTTTTTTGAAGTACCACTGGGATCCATTGAAACATTGGGTATATGTCTTGCTAGCAATATTAATTAGGATGAAATAAAAATTAATATTAGAGAGCTCCTTCCAATGCAAAATTGGATGTATACCATTTGGGATAAATTTGTGCTTATTCAAGTAATACATCATTGTATTTGTTAATGTACATAAAACACAATTACATATCACTAGATATATAACTATTTTTATACATTATCACGAAAATGTCTATTGAATCTAAAAAGTATACCGTCCAAATGCTCCATACGCAGCGCAGCGACATGTGTTTTTAGACAAAATGCAGCTTTGGAACTGGAATTAAATAAAACAATGCCAAGTAATTCTTCAGTTTCAACCAGCGAACTATTGCATTTTGAAAATTATATCAACTACGAATCACCCTTATCCGAAAGAGGTAAGTGTTTAATTAATACTTGCAAAAATCTTGGTAAGACTTCTGAATTTTTTAGATTATAGGGTTACTAATTTTTTTTTTAAATATAGAAAAACAAAATATAGAACAGAAAAGAGCTTTGATTGTGAAATTAAAGATATTCTCGGCAAATAGCAAGAATTAGTAAGTTGTGTTAAAATAAAATGCAATAATTTATATATATTTAATTAAATAATATTTCTTAATTAATTTGATATTTGTAATTTTTATGAAATGGTCTTTTGTACACCTATTTATATTTGCAGGTACTTTATATTAAAGAAATAATTGGGAAAGCCAACATTTCTAAATGTTTTCCTCAATTATTTACAGACAACGTAATTTTGAAAATAAACTGGGACGCAGCGAAAAATAAAATTGATATTAAGAAATATAAACTTTTCAATTCATCTTTTTTTTTTGGTAAAGAATTTGGCTTAAACCTCAACATATAATGAAATTGCTTTATAACTTTTTAGAGAACTGTAAAAACTGAATACTTTGAATACCTTCAGTTTGAAGAAGAAATGAAAGTACGCTTCAAACTTACCAAAAATACATTTTATAAAACACGTACAAATTAAAAAATTGCACTCCAATGCCAAAAAAAAAGATAACTAACACTGTTAAAAATATCTTAAAAAACTTAATATATTTTATGCAAAGAACTAATAAAAAAAATTAAAATATATAACCGAAGAACAAATAATAAAAATTAGAATACCACTGAATGTAACAAAAAATTAAAGAATGATAGAAAGATAGAAATATAAAATTAAAAAGAGAATGTAAGCAATATTAAATAAAAAATTGTAAAGAAAGTAATGTAAGATATAAAGGAAAATTTATAAATATACCTACCTAAAGTAAAACACAAAAATACAAATATGAAAATAAACAACAAGCAAAAAATACTATGGTAAAATAAATCTCCACTTTCGATTGGTATTAACGCGTCTTAAAACGCATTCAGAAACCATTATGTATCCCCCCTTTCGAATTACTTCTTAGGAAGCTTCCGAGGAGTCTTCGTTACGATGTGCTCTGAATCACTTACTGAGAAGCATTCGATTGTCCTTCTACATGATGTCTTCTGCATCACTTTCTGCTTTCTGAATCACCTTTCAAGAAGTAGACGATGATGAAGCCGAACTCATACTTTCATTCTGCGGACATGGTAATGTTAAAAGGATATGAAGTGTCATACAAAGAGTTATGCTTCCAAACCTTCCAAGGAATGATACTAGTATGCATGGTAGTATGTTCCCATTTCTAACTGGGCTTATATAGGACTACAAATGCTATATCGAAATATCTATTTTCAACATAGCAATTTATAACTTTATATAGGAATTTGTTACCTATATAAGCATTTATTCCTGCTTATGTCATTCCAGCGAGAAATGGAAGTGCTCAAAGATGAATGCAAGAGCGCTTCTGTGGTAGCTCATCCCCACCGTGTCCTTGTTCATATCGTTTCATCGTAAGCATGTCCGCAGAAGAAAGCGCTCAGTTGCAAATTTTTGGGAAGCGCCCGTGGAGCGCTTCTAGGGTACCACTCTTGGAGTGCTTATAGGGTAGCACTCTTGGAGTGCTTACAGGGAATACAGAGGAAATTAAGATAAAACCTTCATTAAAAATTTCAGTTTTATTCTGATTGCACTCCGTTTTATCTTAAATCTATACTAATCAGAACCTGTTTTTGCTAAACAAAAAAAAAAGAAATATTTTTATATTATATTATTAAGATATTTTCATAACCACACATTTCACTTGACTACTAAAATTTCAATTAGCCGCACACATCAATTGACTAAGAATGAAAGATCTGAAGCGCTTTCAGATACATACGAGTCAACTTTCACAACAAAAAAAAGATAGGTTATGAATAAGCCTAAACTCAGAGAGGAGATCTGCTTCCGCAAAGATTCCCTTGGCTATGGTAAGAGAGCGCTTCGGAAAAGATTGAAAATTCTGCTGCGCTTTTAGATGCATATGAGTATACGAATACGGAATACGGATATTTTGTCTTTTAATCGTCACTTTTCCTATATACGATGATTTGTTCATAAACAAGTTAAATCCTATATAAGTGAAGTAGACCAATTTAGGAAAATCTACAACAACGTTATAACATTAAATTTCTATAATCGGGAATATATAAAGTCTTATATAAGCACTGAGCATCAACATGAGATTAAAATATAAGTACAATATAAGAATTATAATTCCTATTTCAACACTAAATTTTATTCCACGAGCATGATATGGGATTGTCCAGTCAAGCACTATAAGAGTCTAGTGCTATTCCCTTCTCCAATCGGTGAGACAATAATCTGGCTTGTTATGACACCAACATTTAATTTGATAACCATGATTATTTCTGGTTATATCTTTCCAGATTTCTAATTGAAGCAGTCGGCCATGGACTTTTCCACAACAAATAACTTAAGCGGCATCTGGAACTGGTTCACGTTCGAAAGCACCAGTCAGGGTTGAAAAATATTGCGTTCATAAACCCATTTTAAATTATTTGGATTTTATTGCGCTCTTCTTATGTAGCTAAATCCTTTCTTAATTTAAAATTTAAACTTTGGTCTACAAACATAGCCCAATTCTTTCTTTTCGTGCTCCGCGAAAATGAAGTTGTCTTTCAAATGTCATTAGTTTTCCATCCATATTTAGGTTCACTTTTCAATTTAATTGAAAAAAAATACTGACTTAGGAACGCATAATTTTCATTTAAATTAATTATGAATCAAACGTATAAATAACTACATACTTTAACCGTTTAGATAATTCAGAGCATAATGCAGTTCCCTGTTCCCCCCAAAGAGGGGCTATTTCACAAAAGAGGGGCTATTTCAAAAAATTACAAATTACAACTACAACAAATTTGTACCTGTAGAACACAATTACGAATTTATAATATGAATTTCTGTTTCACAAGTTACAAATAACTATTTCACAAGAAATATTATAGAGAAACAATTTTGCTTGTCATAAAATTCTAAAAGTATCATTTTACAAGATCTGTAGTTGAGTTGCAAACTGAAGATGTTTTCTCACAAATTGATTGAAAAATAAATGCTTTGCAGAAAATCAAGAGAGACAAAAAGGAAACAAGATACGATAAATAGGATTTTACTTATAATATAATTTTTTGTATGTGTTGTTCATTTTAATCAGACTACCAATAAAAGATTGGACCAAGAGGAGGACTGAAAGGTGTGAAGATAATGAAATCCTTTCATAAAAAAAAAACATAATTGCAGCTTGAAATTCACAACCTGCAACTGGAAGCTGAAGAAGTAAGCTGAAATAGAAAACGAAACTCATTCTGCTAAGCAGGAGAACATTTTCAATTTAGTGCATATTATTCAGTGCAATCTACAGGTACCTTATCTCCCTTCCATTTCATGGGATTTGATAAAATTGTTGCGCCATATATAGTTTTGCCACTTCATCACATTTTTAACCACCTGTTTCAACATCTCAACCTGTCCGCAAAGCTGGAAGTTCTCTAAAGTGATACCTGTACCTAAAAAGTCTGGGCATAATCGCTCCGACTTCTGCCCCATCAGTAGTCAATGTAATTAGAGAAGCAATAGATTTGGATAAATTAATTCCACTGGTGCTGCTTGACTTCTCCAAAGCGTTCAATATTGTAGATCATGTAATCCTGTGCAGAAAACTCATTACCAAATTTAATTTTTCTATAAGCTCAACGGAGCTCATTATACCCTAGATGAAATCTATAGGGTATACTAAGTTTGCCATTCCGTTTGTAACGCACAGAAATAATAATGGTAGAGCAAAACGGATTGGACACCCACGCATAATATTCAAAGTTATTTTGATTTTTGCATGTCCGTCTGTCCGTCCGTCCGTCCGTCCGTACGTCCGTCCGTGCGCACGATAACTCGAGAACGCGTTCACCTAGAAAGCTGAAATTTTGTACACGGACATTAAAAAGAAAAAAGTAAAATTAAGTTCGAAAACGAGACAAATCGGGCAACTCCTTCGTGGGGTTGCCATACAAAAATTTCGTTTTCCACGATATATTTGGACACTACCTGAGGATACGTCGGCATAGAAAGCTGAAATTTGATACATTGTGTTTTCATAGTAATAGATAAAAAATATCAAAAATGGACTAAATCGGGCAACCCCTTCTTGGTGTTGCCATATGAAAATTTAGGTTTTTTACATATACTTTGAAAACCATCAGTCCTAGACATTTTTATTGTACTAAAAACTTCTTCAGAATAAGAAATCCTATAAAATTGGTTAAAATCATTTTTTCTGTCCGACGAGCCATTCTAGAAATATATGCGAGAAACCAATGCAAAAAATCAAAATTGCGCAAATGGGTAACCATACGAAATTTCATACGTGCATTCATCTAGGGTATCATAAGAATTGGTCTTATACCAATTCTAGCTTTTTTACTTGTTTTTATTTATCTTACAGGGCGTTATCAAACAGTGCTCTCAAATGGTAATAACTCTACTTTTATTAGAATTAATTCTGGTGTTCCGCAAGGCTCGGTTCTTGGCCGCCCGCTGTTTTTTTTCATGATTATTAATGATTTGTTTGACTGTCTTACTCACAGTGAAATGCATCTTTATGCTGATGATGCTCATTTTTTGTTATCGCGACCCTTAGGATATGTCGAAGATGGAATTAGTTGCATCAATAAAGACCTTAATTCAATATATCTATGGACGATTGACAATGGTTTGATGCTGAATCCCGGAAAATCATAGTGTTTAGCTGTGTATAGTAATAAACTTGATACGTCTACTTATTCTACTGTTCTAATTAATGATAATGTCATACCTTGGTTAGAGTCTATCCGTAATTTAGGCATAGTTATCAATAACACTCTCACTTGGGGTGATCACATCGAATTAATAATACCTAAATTATACGGTAGTTTCTTGCTCGTTCTCTGCTTATTCCTGTCATAATGTACGGTTGCGAAGTATTTGGAAAACTTGATTGTCTTAATTTTACCAAATTGTAGATCGCGTTTAACTCTATTATTAGATATATATATCACGTCAGAAGCTACGATCACGTGTCAGCTTATGCTACATCCTTTCTGGGGTGTGATCTTTTAAGATTCTTGAATTTCCGATCGGTAATCCTTCTAGTTAAAATTATCTACATATACATGCTTCAATTCGCGAGATCTTCTACATTCTGCCCAGAACTGAATACTTAATGCCATCAAAGTTTACAATTCCTTACCGCCCAGAATTAAGTTATCAGTTGTGTCGAGATCTTTTGCCAGCACCAAGGAAAGAAATTTTGAAATCATGTGCTCAAGCAGTACTACTTGAATACTTAGGAGCCAAATATTTTGAAGTTGCTTTATAGTAGAGCAGATGTAGCAAGTTAAGTTAAGAAGTGATTAATTTCGTTGTTTTTTTTTTCCTTTTTTACTTAGTTTTTAGCAGTAAATTTAGGGGTTTATTTCTTGTATCTTGCTTATTTTTGTTTACTTTTTCCTCGTGTTTCCTTCTCTTTCTTTTTTTTTATACATATAGGGTGATTCAGATCAAGATACCTCCACGTCCTATCCATCGCGCAGTATATTGCCAGTTAAGGTAACTTCTAACCTGAGCAAAGTAATGCGGCGGAGGCACCATCGTGCATAAATTACATCTCGCTCCTAAGGGCAAGCGGAATATACCCATCCAACATGTCTTCTCAAACATGATCTAAAAACCTTGGCCTTTTATTTTTTCTGGTAATAAATATTCTTCTTTTTAAACATCTTGATGCTACTTTCCATTGACTGATAAAATAAGTAATTACGAAACACCTAAGATGCTGCTTAAAAACTAAATAAGAGTACCACTACTTTCAGAAAATTATAACCAAAGTAATTGTGGGTCCAGGCATAAAAGACACTACGTACCTACCTGTGATTATTGGTTTAATGCAGTTTTATGATCTGGCTTGAATCTATCAATAAGCCACCAGTGCTAAAACTGATGCAGGTATTGGCATGCGTTTTTTTCCAGTGATAGACGGTAGTAGGGGCATTAATAAGAATCAATAAATTTGGATTACATGGAAGAAAGTTTTTGAAATAAATAACGGTATTTATGAAATTTGTGTGTACAAAAAATCATAATTTTGGAAATATTTCAGAATAATTTAAAGATGCTTAATTAACAAATACAGAAGAATACACTTTTCGACAGCTACTATTCTTGGCTATTTAATAAGCCAACAATAATCAAAATCTATAAAGTAGTTCAAAAGTTATACTCATTTATTCCCATCAGTGTTCACACATTGCCGAAATCTTCAACTGGCCACAACTCCTAAAGGAAGGTTTCTAGGGTAGGGGAGGGGAGTGGGGAGGAGGGTATGTGTAACAATTTTTTGATTAGATTACCTCAAGGAATCGCTTGGTATACCGGAAGGTATCTTGATATGAATCACCCTGTATATATTTTTATTTTCTTCCAAAATTTTCAAAATCAGGTCGAATTATCCTTGCTTGCTACCAGTTATGATTTCCTGTGACAAAATTGTCAAAATCAGGTCAAACTATGCTTGCTTGCTACCAGTTATGATTTCCTGTGACAAAATTGTCAAATTCAGGTCGAATTATGCTTGCTTGCTACCAGTTATGATTTCCTGTGACAAAATTTTCAAAATCAGGTCGAATTATGTTTGCTTGCTACCAGTTATAATTTTCTGTGACAAAATTGTGAAGATCAGGTCGAATTATGCTTGCTTGCTACCAGTTACGATTTTCTGTGACAAAATTATCAAAATCAGGTCGAATTATGCTTGCTTGCTACCAGTTATGATTTCCTGTGACAAAATTGTCAAAATCAGGTCGAATTACGCTTGCTTGCTACCAGTTATGATTTCCTGTGACAAAATTTTCAAAACCAGGTCGAATTATGCTTGCTACCAGTTATGATTTTCTGTAACAAAATTGTCAAAATCAGGTCGAATTATGCTTGCTTGCTACCAGTTATGATTTCCTGTAACAAAATTTTCAAAATCAGGTCGAATTATGCTTGCTTTCTACCTACCAGTTATGATTTCCTGTGACAAAATTGTCAAAATCAGGTCGAATTATGCTTGCTTGCTACCAGTTATGGTTTCCTGTGACAAAATTGTCAAATTCAGGTCGAATTATGCTTGCTTGCTGCCGGTTATGATTTCCTGTGACAAAATTGTCAAAATCAGGTCGAATTATGCTTGCTTGCTTGCTACCAGTTATGATTTCCTGTGACAAAATTGTCAAAATCAGGTCGAATTACGCTTGCTTGCTACCAGTTATGATTTCCTGTGACAAAATTTTCAAAATCAGGTCGAATTATGCTTGCTACCAGTTATGATTTTCTGTAACAAAATTGTCAAAATGAGATCAAGTTATGCTTGCTTGCTACCACTTATGATTTCCTGTAATAAAATTTTCAAAATCAGGTCGAATTATGCTTGCTTTCTTGCTACCAGTTATGATTTCCTGTGACAAAATTGTCAAAATCAGGTCGAATTATGCTTGCTTGCTACCAGTTATGATTTCCTGTAACAAAATTTTCAAAATCAGGTCGAATTATGCTTGCTTTCTACCTACCAGTTATGATTTCCTGTGACAAAATTGTCAAAATCAGGTCGAATTATGCTTGCTTGCTACCAGTTATGGTTTCCTGTGACAAAATTGTCAAATTCAGGTCGAATTATGCTTGCTTGCTACCAGTTATGGTTTCCTGTGACAAAATTGTCAAAATCAAGTCGAATTATGCTTGCTTGCTACCAGTTATGATTTTCTGTAACAAAATTGTCAAAATCAGGTCGAATTATGCTTGCTTGCTACCAGTTATGATTTCCTGTGACAAAATTGTCAAAATCAGGTCGAGTTATGCTTGCTTGCTACCAGTTATGATTTGCTGTGACAAAATTGTCAAATTCAGGTCGACTTATGCTTGCTTGCTACCAGTTATGATTTCCTGTGACAACATTTTCAAAATCAGGTCGAATTATGCTAGCTTCCTACCAGTTATGATTTTCTGTGACAAAATTGTCAAAATAAGGTCAAATTATGCTTGCTTGCTACCAGTTATGATTTCCTGTGACAAAATTGTCAAATTCAGGTCGAATTATGATTGCTTCCTACCAGTTATGATTTCCTGTGACAAAATTGTCAAAATCAGGTCGACTTATGCTTGCTTGCTACCAGTTATGATTTCCTGTAACAAAATTTTCAAAATCAGGTCGAATTATGCTTGCTTTCTACCTACCAGTTATGATTTCCTGTGACAAAATTGTCAAATTCAGGTCGAATTATGATTGCTTGCTACCAGTTATGATTTCCTGTGACAAAATTGTCAAAACCAGATCGAATTATGCTTGCTTGCTACCAGTTATGATTTCCTGTGACAAAATTGTCAAAATCAGGTCGAGTTATGCTTGCTTGCTACCAGTTATGATTTTCTGTGACAAAATTGTCAAAATCAGGTCGATGTATGCTTGCCTGCTACCAGTTATGATTTCCTGTGACAAAATTGTCAAAATCAGGTCGACTTATGCTTGCTTGCTACCAGTTATGATTTCCTGTGACAAAATTTTCAAAATCAGGTCGAATTATGCTTGCTTGCTACCAGTTATGATTTCCTGTGACAAAATTTTCAAAATCAGGACGAATTATGCTTGCTTGCTACCAGTTATGATTTCCTGTGACAAAACTTTCAAAATCAGGTCGAATTATGCTTGCTTGCTACCAATTATGAGTTCCTGTGACAAAATTTTCAAAATCAGGTCGAATTATGCTTGCTTGCTAAATACCAGTTATGATTTACTGTGTCAAAATTGTCAAAATCAGGTCGAATTATGCTTGCTTGCTACCAGTTATGATTTTCTGTGACAAAATTGTCAAAATCAGGTCGAATTATGCTTGCTTGCTACCAGTTGTGATTTCCTGTGACAAAATTGTCAAAATCAGGTCGAATTATGCTTGCTTGCTACCAGTTATGATTTCCTGTGGCAAAATTGTCAAAATCCGGTCGAATTATGCTTGCTTGTTACCAGTTATGATTTACTGTGACAAAATTGTCACAATCAGGTCAAATTATGCTTGCTTGCTACCAGTTATGATTTCCTGTGACAAAATTGTCAAAGTCAGGTCGAATTATGCTTGCTTGCTTGCTGCCAGTTATGATTTACTGTGACAAATTTGTTAAAATCAGGTCGAATTATGCTTGCTTGCTTGCTACCAGTTATGATTTCCTGTGACAAAGTTGTCAAAATCAGGTCGAATTATGCTTGCTTGCTACCAGTTATGATTGCCTGTGACAAAATTTTCAAAATCAGGTCGAATTATGATTGCTTGCTACCAGTTATGATATACTGTGACAAAATTGTTAAAATCAGGTCGAATTATGCTTGCTTGCTACCAGTTATGATTCCCTGTGACCAAATTGTCAAAATCAGGTCGAGTTATGCTTGCTTGCTTCCAGTTATGATTTCATATGACAAAAATGTCAAAATGAGGTCGAATTATGCTTGCTTGCTACCAGTTATGATTTCCTATGACAAAATTGTCAAAATCAGGTCGAATTATGCTTGCTTGCTACCAGTTATGATTTCCTGTGACAAAATTGTCAAAATCAGGTCGAATTATGCTTGCTTGCTACCAGTTATGATTTCCTGTGGCAAAATTATCAAAACCAGGTCGAATTATGCTTGCTTGCTACCAGTTATGATTTACTGTGACAAAATTGTCAAAATCAGGTCAAATTATGCTTGCTTGCTACCAGTTATGATTTCCTGTGACAAAATTGTTAAAGTCAGGTCGAATTATGCTTGCTTGCTTGCTACCAGTTATGATTTCCTGTGACAAATTTGTCAAAATCAGGTCGAATTATGCTTGCTTGCTTGCTACCAGTTATGATTTCCTGTGACAAAATTGTTAAATTCAGGTCCAATTATGCTTGCTTGCTACCAGTTATGATTTCCTGTGACAAAATTTTCAAAATCAGGTCGAATTATGCTTGCTTGCTACCAGTTATGATTTCTTGTAAGAAAATTTTCAAAATCAGGTCGAATTTTGCTTGCTTGCTACCAGTTATGATTTCCTGTGAGAAAATTGTCAAAATCAGGTCGAATTATGCTTGCTTGCTACCAGTTATGATTTCCTGTGACAAAATTGTTAAATTCAGGTCTAATTATGTTTGCTTGCTAGCAGTTGTGATTTCCTGTGACAACATTTTCCAAACCAGATCAAATTATGCCTGCTTGCTACCAGTTATGATTTCCTGTGACAAAGTTTTCAAAGTCAGATCAGATTATGCTCGCTTGCTACCAGTTATGATTTCCTGTGACAAAATTTTCAAAATCAGATCAAATTATGCTTGCTTGCTACCAGTTATGATTTCCTGTGACAAAATTGTCAAAATCAGGTCGAATTATGCTTGCTTGTTACGAGTTATGATTACCTGTGACAAAGTTTTCAAAATTAGATCAGATTATGCTTGCTTGCTACAAGTTATGATTTCCTGTGACAAAGTTTTCAAATTCAGGTCGAATTATGCTTGCTTGCTAGCAGTTATGATTTCCTGTGACAACATTTTCCAAATCAGATCAAATTATGCTTGCTTGCTACCAGTTATGATTTCCTGTGACAAAGTTTTCAAAGTCAGATCAAATTATGCTTGCTTGCTACCAGTTGTGATCTCCTGTGACAAAATTTTCAAAATCAGATCAAATTATGCTTGCTTGCTACCAGTTATGATTTCCTGTGACAAAATTGTCAAAATCAGGTCGAATTATGCTTGCTTGCTACCAGTTATGATTTCCTGTGACAAAGTTTTCAAAATCAGATCAAATTATGCTTGCTTGCTACAAGTTATGATTTCCTGTGACAAAATTTTCAACATCAGATCAAATTATGCATGCTTGCTACCAGTTATGATTTCCTGTGACAAAGTTTTCAAAGTCAGATCAAATTATGCTTGCTTGCTACCAGTTATGATTTCCTGTGACAAAATTTTCAAAATCAGATCAAATTATGCATGCTTGCTACCAGTTATGATTTCCTGTGACAAAGTTTTCAAAATCAGGTCGAATTATGCTTGCTTGCTACCAGTTATGATTTCCTGTGACAAAGTTTTCAAAATCAGATCAAATATGCTTGCTTGCTACAAGTTATGATTTCCTGTGACAAAGTTTTCAAAATCAGGTCGAATTATGATTACTTGCTACCAGTTATGATTACCTGTGACAACATTTTCAAAATCAGATCAAATTATGCTTGCTTGCTACCAGTTATGATTTCCTGTGACAACATTTTCAAAATCAGATCAAATTACGCTTGCCACCATTTATGATTGCCTGTGACAAAGTTTTCAAAATCACATCAAGTTATGCTTGCTTGCTACCAGCTATGATTTCCTGTGACAGTGTTTTCAAAATCAGATCAAATTATGCTTGCTTGCTACCTGTTATGATTTCCTGTGACAACATTTTCAAAATCAGATCAAATTATGCTTGCTTGCTACCAGTTATGATTTCCTGTGACAACATTTTCAAAATCAGATCAAATTATGCTTGCTTGCTACCAGTTATGATTTCCTGTGACAACATTTTCAAAATTAGATCAAATTATGCTTGCTTGCTACAGTTATGATTTTCTGTGACAAAATTGTCAAAATCAGGTCGATTTATGCTTGCTTGCTACAAGTTATGATTTCCTGTGACAAAATTGTCAAATTCAGGTCGAATTATGCTTGCTTGCTACCAGTTATGATTTCCTGTGACAAGATTTTCAAAATCAGGTCGAGTTATGCATGCTTGCTACCAGTTATGATTTTCTGTGACAAAAATGTCAAAATTAGGTCGAATTTTGCTTTCTTGCTACCAGTTATGATTTCGTGTGACAAAATTGTCAAATTCAGGTCGAATTATGCTTGCTTGCTACCAGTTATGATTTCCTGTGACAAACTTTTCAAAATCAGGTCGAGTTATGCTTGCTTGCTACCAGTTATCATTTCCTGTGACAAAGTTTTCAAAATCAGATCAAATTATGCTTGCTTGCTAGCAGTTATGATTTCCTGTGACAACATTTTCCAAATCAGATCAAATTATGTTTGCTTGCTACCAGTTATGATATGCTGTGACAAAGTTTTCAAAGTCAGATCAAATAATGCTTGCTTGCTACCAGTTATGATTTCCTGTGGCAAAATTTTCAAAATCAGATCAAATTATGCTTGCTTGCTACCAGTTATGATTTCCTGTGACAAAGTTTTCAAAATCTGGTCGAATTATGCTTGCTTGCTACCAGTTATGATTTCCTGTGACAAAGTTTTCAAAATCAGATCAAACTATGCTTGCTTGCTACAAGTTATGATTTCCTGTGACAAAGTTTTCAAAATCAGGTCGAATTATGCTTGCTTGCTACCAGTTATGATTACCTGTGACAACATTTTCAAAATCAGATCAAATTATGCTTGCTTGCTACCAGTTATGATTTCCTGTGACAACATTTTCAAAATCAGATCAAACTACGCTTGCTACCAGTTATGATTGCCTGTGACAAAGTTTTCAAAATTACATCAAAGTATGCTTGCTTGCTACCAGCTATGATTTCCTGTGACAAAGTTTTCAAAATCAGATAAAATTATGCTTGCTTGCTACCTGTTATGATTTCCAGTGACAACATTTTCAAAATCAGACCAAATTATGCTTGCTTGCTACCAGTTATGATTTCCTGTGACAACATTTTCAAAATCAGATCAAATTATGCTTGCTTGCTACCAGTTATCATTTCCTGTGACGACATTTTCAAAATCAGATCAAATTATGCTTGCTTGCTACCAGTTATCATTTCCTGTGACAACATTTTCAAAATCAGATCAAATAATGCTTGCTTGCTACCAGTTAGGATTTCCTGTGAGAAAATTGTCAAAATCAGGTCCAATTATGCTTGCTTGCTACCAGTTATGATTTCCTGTGACAAAATTTTTAAAATCAGGTCGAATTATGCTTGTTTGCTACCAGTTATGATTTCCTGTGACAAATTTTTCAAAATCAGGTCGAATTATGCTTGCTTGCTACCAGTTATGTTTTCCTGTGACAAAATTTTCAAAATCAGGTCGAATTATGCTTGCTTGCTACCAGTTATGATTTCCTGCGACAACATTTTCAAAATCAGATCAAATTATGCTTGCATGCTACCAGTTATGATTCCCTGTGACAAAATTTTCAAAATCAGATCAAATTATGCTTGCTTGCTAACAGTTATGATTTCCTGTGACAACATTTTCAAAATCAGATCAAATTATGCTTGCTTGCTACCAGTTATGATTTCCTGTGACAACATTTTCAAAATCAGATCAAATTATGCTTGCTTGCTACCAGTTATGATTTCCTGTGACAACATTTTCAAAATCAGATCAAATTACGCTTGCCACCAGTTATGATTTCCTGTGACAAAGTTTTCAAAATCACATCAAATTATGCTTGTTTGCTACCAGTTATGATTTCCTGTGACAAATTTTTCAAAATCAGGTCGAATTATGCTTGCTTGCTACCAGTTATGATTTCCTGTGACAAAATTGTCAAATTCAGGTCGAATTATGCTTGCTTGCTACCAGTTATGATTTCCTGTGACAAGATTTTCAAAATCAGGTCGAGTTATGCATGCTTGCTACCAGTTATGATTTTCTGTGACAAAAATGTCAAAATTAGGTCGAATTTTGCTTTCTTGCTACCAGTTATGATTTCGTGTGACAAAATTGTCAAATTCAGGTCGAATTATGCTTGCTTGCTACCAGTTATGATTTCCTGTGACAAACTTTTCAAAATCAGGTCGAATTATGCTTGCTTGCTACCAGTTATGATTTCCTGTGACAACATTTTCAAAATTAGATCAAATTATGCTTGCTTGCTACAGTTATGATTTTCTGTGACAAAATTGTCAAAATCAGGTCGATTTATGCTTGCTTGCTACCAGTTATGATTTCCTGTGACAAAATTGTCAAATTCAGGTCGAATTATGCTTGCTTGCTACCAGTTATGATTTCCTGTGACAAGATTTTCAAAATCAGGTCGAGTTATGCATGCTTGCTACCAGTTATGATTTTCTGTGACAAAAATGTCAAAATTAGGTCGAATTTTGCTTTCTTGCTACCAGTTATGATTTCGTGTGACAAAATTGTCAAATTCAGGTCGAATTATGCTTGCTTGCTACCAGTTATGATTTCCTGTGACAAACTTTTCAAAATCAGGTCGAGTTATGCTTGCTTGCTACCAGTTATCATTTCCTGTGACAAAGTTTTCAAAATCAGATCAAATTATGCTTGCTTGCTAGCAGTTATGATTTCCTGTGACAACATTTTCCAAATCAGATCAAATTATGCTTGCTTGCTACCAGTTATGATATCCTGTGACAAAGTTTTCAAAGTCAGATCAAATAATGCTTGCTTGCTACCAGTTATGATTTCCTGTGCCAAATTTTCAAAATCAGATCAAATTATGCTTGCTTGCTACCAGTCATGATTTCCTGTGACAAAGTTTTCAAAATCAGGTCGAATTATGCTTGCTTGCTACCAGTTATGATTTCCTGTGACAAAGTTTTCAAAATCAGATCAAATTATGCTTGCTTGCTACAAGTTATGATTTCCTGTGACAAAGTTTTCAAAATCAGGTCGAATTATGCTTGCTTGCTACCAGTTATGATTACCTGTGACAACATTTTCAAAATCAGATCAAATTATGCTTGCTTGCTACCAGTTATGATTTCCTGTGACAACATTTTCAAAATCAGATCAAACTACGCTTGCTACCAGTTATGATTGCCTGTGCCAAAGTTTTCAAAATTACATCAAAGTATGCTTGCTTGCTACCAGCTATGATTTCCTGTGACAAAGTTTTCAAAATCAGATCAAATTATGCTTGCTTGCTACCTGTTATGATTTCCTGTGACAACATTTTCAAAATCAGAACAAATTATGCTTGCTTGCTACCAGTTATGATTTCCTGTGACAACATTTTCAAAATCAGATCAAATTATGCTTGCTTGCTACCAGTTATCATTTCCTGTGACGACATTTTCAAAATCAGATCAAATTATGCTTGCTTGCTACCAGTTATCATTTCCTGTGACAACATTTTCAAAATCAGATCAAATAATGCTTGCTTGCTACCAGTTAGGATTTCCTGTGAGAAAATTGTCAAAATCAGGTCGAATTATGCTTGCTTGCTACCAGTTATGATTTCCTGTGACAAAATTTTTAAAATCAGGTCGAATTATGCTTGTTTGCTACCAGTTATGATTTCCTGTGACAAATTTTTCAAAATCAGGTCGAATTATGCTTGCTTGCTACCAGTTATGTTTTCCTGTGACAAAATTTTCAAAATCAGGTCGAATTATGCTTGCTTGCTACCAGTTATGATTTCCTGCGACAACATTTTCAAAATCAGATCAAATTATGCTTGCATGCTACCAGTTATGATTTCCTGTGACAACATTTTCAAAATCAGATCAAATTATGCTTGCTTGCTACCAGTTATGATTTCCTGTGACAACATTTTCAAAATCAGATCAAATTATGCTTGCTTGCTACCAGTTATGATTTCCTGTGACAACATTTTCAAAATCAGATCAAATTACGCTTGCCACCAGTTATGATTTCCTGTGACAAAGTTTTCAAAATCACATCAAATTATGCTTGCTTGCTACCAGCTATGATTTCCTGTGACAGTGTTTTCAAAATCAGATCAAATTATGCTTGCTTGCTACCTGTTATGATTTCCTGTCACAACATTTTCAAAATCAGATCAAATTATGCTTGCTTGCTACCAGTTATGATTTCCTGTGACAACATTTTCAAAATCAGATCAAATTATGCTTGCTTGCTACCAGTTATGATTTCCTGTGACAACATTTTCAAAATTAGATCAAATTATACTTGCTTGCTACCAGTTATCATTTCCTGTGACAACATTTTCAAAATCAGATCAAATTATGCTTGCTTGCTACCAGTTATGATTTCCTGTGACAACATTTTCAAAATCAGATCAAATTATGCTTGCTTGCTACCAGTTATGATTTCCTGTGACAACATTTTCAAAATCAGATCAAATTACGCTTGCCACCAGTTATGATTTCCTGTGACAAAGTTTTCAAAATCACATCAAATTATGCTTGCTTGCTACCAGCTATGATTTCCTGTGACAGTGTTTTCAAAATCAGATCAAATTATGCTTGCTTGCTACCTGTTATGATTTCCTGTGACAACATTTTCAAAATCAGATCAAATTATGCTTGCTTGCTACCAGTTATGATTTCCTGTGACAACATTTTCAAAATCAGATCAAATTATGCTTGCTTGCTACCAGTTATGATTTCCTGTGACAACATTTTCAAAATTAGATCAAATTATGCTTGCTTGCTACAGTTATGATTTTCTGTGACAAAATTGTCAAAATCAGGTCGATTTATGCTTGCTTGCTACCAGTTATGATTTCCTGTGACAAAATTGTCAAATTCAGGTCGAATTATGCTTGCTTGCTACCAGTTATGATTTCCTGTGACAAGATTTTCAAAATCAGGTCGAGTTATGCATGCTTGCTACCAGTTATGATTTTCTGTGACAAAAATGTCAAAATTAGGTCGAATTTTCCTTTCTTGCTACCAGTTATGATTTCGTGTGACAAAATTGTCAAATTCAGGTCGAATTATGCTTGCTTGCTACCAGTTATGATTTCCTGTGACAAACTTTTCAAAATCAGGTCGAGTTATGCTTGCTTGCTACCAGTTATCATTTCCTGTGACAAAGTTTTCAAAATCAGATCAAATTATGCTTGCTTGCTAGCAGTTATGATTTCCTGTGACAACATTTTCCAAATCAGATCAAATTATGTTTGCTTGCTACCAGTTATGATATCCTGTGACAAAGTTTTCAAAGTCAGATCAAATAATGCTTGCTTGCTACCAGTTATGATTTCCTGTGGCAAAATTTTCAAAATCAGATCAAATTATGCTTGCTTGCTACCAGTTATGATTTCCTGTGACAAAGTTTTCAAAATCAGGCCGAATTATGCTTGCTTGCTACCAGTTATGATTTCCTGTGACAAAGTTTTCAAAATCAGATCAAACTATGCTTGCTTGCTACAAGTTATGATTTCCTGTGACAAAGTTTTCAAAATCAGGTCGAATTATGCTTGCTTGCTACCAGTTATGATTACCTGTGACAACATTTTCAAAATCAGATCAAATTATGCTTGCTTGCTACCAGTTATGATTTCCTGTGACAACATTTTCAAAATCAGATCAAACTACGCTTGCTACCAGTTATGATTGCCTGTGACAAAGTTTTCAAAATTACATCAAAGTATGCTTGCTTGCTACCAGCTATGATTTCCTGTGACAAAGTTTTAAAAATCAGATCAAATTATGCTTGCTTGCTACCTGTTATGATTTCCTGTGACAACATTTTCAAAATCAGACCAAATTATGCTTGCTTGCTACCAGTTATGATTTCCTGTGACAACATTTTCAAAATCAGATCAAATTATGCTTGCTTGCTACCAGTTATCATTTCCTGTGACGACATTTTCAAAATCAGATCAAATTATGCTTGCATGCTACCAGTTATGATTCCCTGTGACAAAATTTTCAAAATCAGATCAAATTATGCTTGCTTGCTAACAGTTATGATTTCCTGTGACAACATTTTCAAAATCAGATCAAATTATGCTTGCTTGCTACCAGTTATGATTTCCTGTGACAACATTTTCAAAATCAGGTCGATTTATGCTTGCTTGCTACCAGTTATGATTTCCTGTGACAAAATTGTCAAATTCAGGTCGAATTATGCTTGCTTGCTACCAGTTATGATTTCCTGTGACAAGATTTTCAAAATCAGGTCGAGTTATGCATGCTTGCTACCAGTTATGATTTTCTGTGACAAAAATGTCAAAATTAGGTCGAATTTTGCTTTCTTGCTACCAGTTATGATTTCGTGTGACAAAATTGTCAAATTCAGGTCGAATTATGCTTGCTTGCTACCAGTTATGATTTCCTGTGACAAACTTTTAAAAATCAGGTCGAGTTATGCTTGCTTGCTACCAGTTATCATTTCCTGTGACAAAGTTTTCAAAATCAGATCAAATTATGCTTGCTTGCTAGCAGTTATGATTTCCTGTGACAACATTTTCCAAATCAGATCAAATTATGCTTGCTTGCTACCAGTTATGATATCCTGTGACAAAGTTTTCAAAGTCAGATCAAATAATGCTTGCTTGCTACCAGTTATGATTTCCTGTGGCAAAATTTTCAAAATCAGATCAAATTATGCTTGCTTGCTACCAGTCATGATTTCCTGTGACAAAGTTTTCAAAATCAGGTCGAATTATGCTTGCTTGCTACCAGTTATGATTTCCTGTGACAAAGTTTTCAAAATCAGATCAAATTATGCTTGCTTGCTACAAGTTATGATTTCCTGTGACAAAGTTTTCAAAATCAGGTCGAATTATGGTTGCTTGCTACCAGTTATGATTACCTGTGACAACATTTTCAAAATCAGATCAAATTATGCTTGCTTGCTACCAGTTATGATTTCCTGTGACAACATTTTCAAAATCAGATCAAACTACGCTTGCTACCAGTTATGATTGCCTGTGACAAAGTTTTCAAAATTACATCAAAGTATGCTTGCTTGCTACCAGCTATGATTTCCTGTGACAAAGTTTTCAAAATCAGATCAAATTATGCTTGCTTGCTACCTGTTATGATTTCCTGTGACAACATTTTCAAAATCAGACCAAATTATGCTTGCTTGCTACCAGTTATGATTTCCTGTGACAACATTTTCAAAATCAGATCAAATTATGCTTGCTTGCTACCAGTTATCATTTCCTGTGACGACATTTTCAAAATCAGATCAAATTATGCTTGCTTGCTACCAGTTATCATTTCCTGTGACAACATTTTCAAAATCAGATCAAATAATGCTTGCTTGCTACCAGGTAGGATTTCCTGTGAGAAAATTGTCAAAATCAGGTCGAATTATGCTTGCTTGCTACCAGTTATGATTTCCTGTGACAAAATTTTTAAAATCAGGTCGAATTATGCTTGTTTGATACCAGTTATGATTTCCTGTGACAAATTTTTCAAAATCAGGTCGAATTATGCTTGCTTGCTACCAGTTATGTTTTCCTGTGACAAAATTTTCAAAATCAGGTCGAATTATGCTTGCTTGCTACCAGTTATGATTTCCTGCGACAACATTTTCAAAATCAGATCAAATTATGCTTGCATGCTACCAGTTATGATTCCCTGTGACAAAATTTTCAAAATCAGATCAAATTATGCTTGCTTGCTAACAGTTATGATTTCCTGTGACAACATTTTCAAAATCAGATCAAATTATGCTTGCTTGCTACCAGTTATGATTTCCTGTGACAACATTTTCAAAATCAGATCAAATTATGCTTGCTTGCTACCATTTATGATTTCCTGTGACAACATTTTCAAAATCAGATCAAATTACGCTTGCCACCAGTTATGATTTCCTGTGACAAAGTTTTCAAAATCACATCAAATTATGCTTGCTTGCTACCAGCTATGATTTCCTGTGACAGTGTTTTCAAAATCAGATCAAATTATGCTTGCTTGCTACCTGTTATGATTTCCTGTCACAACATTTTCAAAATCAGATCAAATTATGCTTGCTTGCTACCAGTTATGATTTCCTGTGACAACATTTTCAAAATCAGATCAAATTATGCTTGCTTGCTACCAGTTATGATTTCCTGTGACAACATTTTCAAAATTAGATCAAATTATACTTGCTTGCTACCAGTTATCATTTCCTGTGACAACATTTTCAAAATCAGATCAAATTATGCTTCCTTGCTACCAGTTATCATTTCCTGTGACAACATTTTCAAAATCAGATCAAATTATGCTTGCTTGCTACCAGTTATGATTTCCTGTGACAACATTTTCAAAATCAGATCAAATTATGCTTGCTTGCTACCAGTTAACATTTCCTGTGACGACATTTTCAAAATCAGATCAGATTATGCTTGCTTGCTACCAGTTATGATTTCCTGTGACAACATTTTCAAAATCAGAACAAATTATGCTTGCTTGCTACCAGTTATGAATTCCTGTGACAACATTTTCAAAATCAGATCAAATTATGCTTGCTTGCTACCAGTTATGAATTCCTGTGACAACATTTTCAAAATCAGATCAAATTATGCTTGCTTTCTACCCGTTATTATTTCCTGTGACAAAGTTTTCAAAATTACGTCGAATTTTGCTTGCTTGCTACCAGTTATGATTTCCTGTGACAAAGTTTTCAAAATCAGATCAAATTATGCTTGCTTGCTACAAGTTATGATTTCCTGTGACAAAGTTTTCAAAATCAGGTCGAATTACGCTTGCTTGCTACCAGTTATGATTACCTGTGACAACATTTTCAAAATCAGATCAAATTATGCTTGCTTGCTACCAGTTATGATTTCCTGTGACAAGGTTTTCAAAATCAGATCAAATTATGCTTGCTTGCTACAAGCTATGATTTCCTGTGACAAAGTTTTCAAAATCAGGTCGAATTATGTTTGCTTGCTACCAGTTATGATTACCTGTGACAACATTTTCAAAATCAGATCAAATTATGCTTGCTTGCTACCAGTTATGATTTCCTGTGACAACATTTTCAAAATCAGATCAAATTACGCTTGCTACCAGTTATGATTGCCTGTGACAAAGTTTTCAAAATCACATCAAATTATGCTTGCTTGCTTCCAGCTATGATTTCCTGTGACAAAGTTTTCAAAATCAGATCAAATTATGCTTGCTTGCTACCTGTTATGATTTCTTGTGACAACATTTTCAAAATCAGATCAAATTATGCTTGCTTGCTACCAGTTATGATTTCCTGTGACAACATTTTCAAAATCAGATCAAATTTTGCTTGCTTGCTACCAGTTATGATTTCCTGTGACAAGGTTTTCAAAATCAGATCAAATTATGCTTGCTTGCTACCAGTTATGATTTCCTGTGACAACATTTTCAAAATCAGAACAAATTATGCTTGCTTGCTACCAGTTATGATTTCCTGTGACAACATTTTCAAAATCAGATCAAATTATGCTTGCTTGCTACCAGTTATGATTTCCTGTGACAACATTTTCAAAATCAGATCAAATTATGTTTGCTTGCTACCAGTTATGATTTCCTGTGGCAACATTTTCAAAATCAGATCAAATTGCGCTTGCTACCAGTTATGATTGCCTGTGACAAAGTTTTCAAAATCACATCAAATTATGCTTGCTTGCTACCAGCTATGATTTCCTGTGACAAATTTTTCAAAATCAGATCAAATTATGCTTGCTTGCTACCTGTTATGATTTCCTGTGACAACATTTTCAAAATCAGATCAAATTATGCTTGCTTGCTACCAGTTATGATTTCCTGTGACAACATTTTCAAAATCAGATCAAATTATGCTTGCTTGCTACCAGTTATCATTTCCTGTGACGACATTTTCAAAATCAGATCAAATTATGCTTTGCTACCAGTTATGATTTCCTGTGACAACATTTTCAAAATCAGAACAAATTATGCTTGCTTGCTACCAGTTCTGGTTTCCTGTGACAACATTTTCAACATCAGATCAAATTATGCTTGCTTGCTACCAGTTATAATTTCCTGTGACAACATTTTCAAAATCAGATCAAATTATGCTTGCTTTCTACCAGTTATGATTTCCTGTGACAACATTTTCAAAATCAGATCAAATTACGCTTGCTACCAGTTATGATTGTCTGTGACAAGGTTTTCAAAATCACATCAAATTATGCTTGCTTGCTACCAGCTATGATTTCCTGTGACAACATTTTCAAAATCAGATCAAATTATGCTTGCTTGCTACCAGTTATGATTTCCTGTGACAACATTTTAAAATCAGATCAAATTATGCTTGCTTGCTACCAGTTATGATTTCCTGTGATAAGGTTTTAAAAATCAGAACAAATTCTGCTTGCTTGCTACCAGTTATGATTTCCTGTGACAACATTTTCAAAATCAGATCAAATTATGCTTGCTTGCTACCAGTTATCATTTCCTGTGACAAGGTTTTCAAAATCAGATCAAATTATGCTTGCTTGCTACCAGTTATGATTTCCTGTGACAACATTATCAAAATCAGATCAAATTATGCTTGCTTGCTACCAGTTATGATTTCCTGTGACAGCATTTTCAAAATCAGAACAAATTATGCTTGCTTGCTACCAGTTATGATTTCCTGTGACAACATTTTCAAAATCAGATCAAATTATGCTTGCTTGCTACCAGTTATGATTTCCTGTGACAACATTTTAAAAATCAGAACAAATTATGCTTGCTTGCTACCAGTTATGATTTCCTGTGACAACATTTTCAAAATCAGATCAAATTATGCTTGCTTGCTACCAGTTATGATTTCCTGTGACAACATTTTCAAAATCAGATCAAATTATGCTTGCTTGCTACCAGTTATGAATTCCTGTGACAACATTTTCAAAATCAGATCAAGTTATGCTTGCTTGCTACCAGTTATGATTTCTTGTGACAACATTTTCAAAATCAGATCAAATTATGCTTGCTTGCTAGCAGTTATGATTTCCTGTGACAATATTTTCAAAATCAGATCAAATTATGCTTGCTTGCTACCAGTTATGATTTCCTGTGACAACATTTTCAAAATCAGATCAAATTATGCTTGCTTGCTACCAGTTATCATTTCCTGTGGCAACATTTTCAAAATCAGATCAAATTATGCTTGCTTGCTACCAGTTATCATTTCCTCTGACAACATTTTCAAAATTAGAACAAATTATGCTTGCTTGCTACCAGTTATGATTTCCTGTGACAACATTTTCAAAATCAGATCAAATTATGCTTGCTTGCTACCAGTTATGATTTCCTGTGACAACATTTTCAAAATCAGATCAAATTATGCTTGCTTGCTACCAGTTATGATTTCCTGTGACAAGGTTTTCAAAATCAGAACAAATTATGCTTGCTTGCTACCAGTTATCATTTCCTGTGACAACATTTTCAAAATCAAATCAAATTATGCTTGCTTGCTACCAGTTATGATTTCCTGTGACAACATTTTCAAAATCAGATCAAATTATGCTTGATTCCTACCAGTTATGATTTCCTGTGACAAGGTTTTCAAAATCAGATCAAATTATGCTTGCTTGCTACCAGTTATGATTTCCTGTGACAACATTTTCAAAATCAGATCAAATTATGCTTGCTTGCTACCAGTTATGATTTCCTGTGACAACATTTTCAAAATCAGATCAAGTTATGCTTGCTTGCTACCAGTTATGATTTCCTGTGACAACATTTTCAAAATCAGATCAAATTATGCTTTCTTGCTACCAGTTATGATTTCCTGTGACAACATTTTACAAATCAGATCAAATTATGCTTGCTTGCTACCAGTTATGATTTCCTGTGGCAACATTTTCAAAATCAGATCAAATTATGCTTGCTTGCTACCAGTTATGATTTCCTGTGACAAGGTTTTCAAAATCAGATCAAATTATGCTTGCTTGCTACCAGTTATGATTTCCTGTGACAACATTTTCAAAATCAGATCAAATTATGCTTGCTTGCTACCAGTTATGATTTCCTGTGACAACATTTTCAAAATCAGAACAAATTATGCTTGCTTGCTACCAGTTATGATTTCCTGTGACAAAGTTTTCAAAATCAGAACAAATTATGCTTGCTTGCTACCAGTTATGATTTCCTGTGACAACATTTTCAAAATCAGATCAAATTATGCTTGCTTGCTACCAGTTATCAATTCCTCTGACAACATTTTCAAAATTAGAACAAATTATGCTTGCTTGCTACCAGTTATGATTTCCTGTGACAACATTTTCAAAATCAGATCAAATTATGCTTGCTTGCTACCAGTTATTATTTCCTGTGACAACATTTTCAAAATCAGATCAAATTATGCTTGCTTGCTACCAGTTATGATTTCTTGTGACAAGGTTTTCAAAATCAGAACAAATTATGCTTGCTTGCTACCAGTTATGATTTCCTGTGACAACATTTTCAAAATCAGATCAAATTATGCTTGCTTGCTACCAGTTATCATTTCCTGTGACAACATTTTCAAAATCAGATCAAATTATGCTTGCTTGCTACCAGTTATGATTTCCTGGGACAACATTTTCAAAATCAGATCAAATTATGCTGGCTTGCTACCAGTTATGATTTCCTGTGACAAGGTTTTCAAAATCAGAACAAATTATGCTTGCTTGCTACCAGTTATTATTTCCTGTGACAACATTTTCAAAATCAGATCAAATTATGCTTGCTTGCTACCAGTTATGATTTCCTGTGACAACATTTTCAAAATCAGATCAAATTATGCTTGCTTGCTACCAGTTATGATTTCCTGTGACAAGGTTTTCAAAATCAGATCAAATTATGCTTGCTTGCTACCAGTTATCATTTCCTGTGACAACATTTTCAAAATCAGATCAAATTATGCTTGCTTGCTACCAGTTATGATTTCCTGTGACAACATTTTCAAAATCAGATCAAATTACGCTTGCTACCAGTTATGATTGCCTGTGACAAAGTTTTCAAAATCACATCAAATTATGCTTGCTTGCTACCAGCTATGATTTCCTGTGACAAAGTTTTCAAAATCAGATCAAATTATGCTTGCTTGCTACCTGTTATGATTTCCTGTGACAAAATTTTCAAAATCAGATCAAATTATGCTTGTTTGCTACCAGTTATGATTTCCTGTGACAACATTTTCAAAATCAGATCAAATTATGCTTGCTTGCTACCAGTTATCATTTCCTGTGACGACATTTTCAAAATCAGATCAGATTATGCTTGCTTGCTACCAGTTATGATTTCCTGTGACAACATTTTCAAAATCAGAACAAATTATGCTTGCTTGCTACCAGTTATGATTTCCTGTGACAACATTTTCAAAATCAGATCAAATTATGCTTGCTTGCTACCAGTTATGATTTCCTGTGACAACATTTTCAAAATCAGATCAAATTATGCTTGCTTGCTACCAGTTATGAATTCCTGTGACAACATTTTCAAAATCAGATCAAATTATGCTTGCTTGCTACCAGTTATGATTTCCTGTGACAACATTTTCAAAATCAGATCAAATTATGCTTGCTTGCTACCAGTTATGATTTCCTGTGACAAGGTTTTCAAAATCAGATCAAATTATGCTTGCTTGCTACAAGCTATGATTTCCTGTGACAAAGTTTTCAAAATCAGGTCGAATTATGTTTGCTTTCTACCAGTTATGATTACCTGTGACAACATTTTCAAAATCAGATCAAATTATGCTTGCTTGCTACCAGTTATGATTTCCTGTGACAACATTTTCAAAATCAGATCAAATTACGCTTGCTACCAGTTATGATTGCCTGTGACAAAGTTTTCAAAATCACATCAAATTATGCTTGCTTGCTACCAGTTATGATTTCCTGTGACAAAGTTTTCAAAATCAGATCAAATTATGCTTGCTTGCTACCAGTTATGAATTCCTGTGACACCATTTTCAAAATCAGATCAAATTATGCTTGCTTGCTACCAGTTATGATTTCCTGTGACAAGGTTTTCAAAATCAGATCAAATTATGCTTGCTTGCTACCAGTTATGATTTCCTGTGACAACATTTTCAAAATCAGAACAAATTATGCTTGCTTGCTACCAGTTATGATTTCCTGTGAAAACATTTTCAAAATCAGATCAAATTATGCTTGCTTGCTACCAGTTATGATTTCCTGTGACAACATTTTCAAAATCAGATCAAATTATGCTTGCTTGCTACCAGTTATGATTTCCTGTGACAACATTTTCAAAATCAGATCAAATTACGCTTGCTACCAGTTATGATTGCCTGTGACAAAGTTTTCAAAATCACATCAAATTATGCTTGCTTGCTACCAGCTATGATTTCCTGTGACAAATTTTTCAAAATCAGATCAAATTATGCTTGCTTGCTACCTGTTATGATTTCCTGTGACAACATTTTCAAAATCAGATCAAATTATGCTTGCTTGCTACCAGTTATGATTTCCTGTGACAACATTTTCAAAATCAGATCAAATTATGCTTGCTTGCTACCAGTTATCATTTCCTGTGACGACCTTTTCAAAATCAGATCAAATTATGCTTGCTTGCTACCAGTTATGATTTCCTGTGACAACATTTTCAAAATCATTACAAATTATGCTTGCTTGCTACCAGTTATGATTTCCTGTGACAAAATTTTCAAAATCAGATCAAATTATGCTTGCTTGCTACCAGTTATGATTTCCTGTGACAACATTTTCAAAATCAGATCAAATTATGCTTGCTTGCTACCAGTTATCATTTCCTGTGACAAAATTTTCAAAATCAGATCAAATTATGCTTGCTTTCTACCAGTTATGATTTCCTGTGACAACATTTTCAAAATCAGATCAAATTACACTTGCTACCAGTTATGATTGCCTGTGACAAAGTTTTCAAAATCACATCAAATTATGTTTGCTTGCTACCAGCTATGATTTCCTTTGACAAAGTTTTCAAAATCAGATCAAATTATGCTTGCTTGCTACCTGTTATGATTTCCTGTGACAACATTTTCAAAATCAGATCAAATTATGCTTGCTTGCTACCAGTTATGATTTCCTGTGACAACATTTTCAAAATCAGATCAAATTATGCTTGCTTGCTACCAGTTATGATTTCCTGTGACAAGGTTTTCAAAATCAGATCAAATTATGCTTGCTTTCTACCAGTTATGATTTCCTGTGACAACATTTTCAAAATCAGAACAAATTATGCTTGCTTGCTACCAGTTATGATTTCCTGTGACAACATTTTCAAAATCAGATCAAATTATGCTTGCTTGCTATCAGTTATGATTTCCTGTGACAACATTTTCAAAATCAGATCAAATTATGCTTGCTTGCTACCAGTTATGAATTCCTGTGACAACATTTTCAAAATCAGATCAAATTATGCTTGCTTGCTACCAGTTATGATTTCCTGTGACAACATTTTCAAAATCAGATCAAATTATGCTTGCTTGCTACCAGTTATGATTTCCTGTGACAAGGTTTTCAAAATCAGAACAAATTCTGCTTGCTTGCTACCAGTTATGATTTCCTGTGACAACATTTTCAAAATCAGATCAAATTATGCTTGCTTGCTACCAGTTATCATTTCCTGTGACAAGGTTTTCAAAATCAGATCAAATTATGCTTGCTTGCTACCAGTTATGATTTCCTGTGACAACATTTTCAAAATCAGATCAAATTATGCTTGCTTGCTACCAGTTATGATTTCCTGTGACAACATTTTCAAAATCAGAACAAATTATGCTTGCTTGCTACCAGTTATGATTTCCTGTGACAACATTTTCAAAATCAGATCAAATTATGCTTGCTTGCTACCAGTTATCATTTCCTGTGACAACATTTTCAAAATCAGATCAAATTATGCTTGCTTGCTACCAGTTATCATTTCCGCTGACAACATTTTCAAAATCAGAACAAATTATGCTTGCTTGCTACCAGCTATGATTTCCTGTGACAAAGTTTTCAAAATCAGATCAAATTATGCTTGCTTGCTACCTGTTATGATTTCCTGTGACAAAATTTTCAAAATCGGATCAAATTATGCTCGCTTGCTACCAGTTATGATTTCCTGTGACAAGGTTTTCAAAATCAGAACAAATTATGCTTGCTTGCTAGCAGTTATGATTTCCTGTAACAATATTTTCAAAATCAGATCAAATTATGCTTGCTTGCTACCAGTTATCATTTCCTCTGACAACATTTTCAAAATCAGATCAAATTACGCTTGCTACCAGTTATGATTGCCTGTGACAAAGTTTTCAAAATCACATCAAATTATGCTTGCTTGCTACCAGCTATGATTTCCTGTGACAAAGTTTTCAAAATCAGATCAAATTATGCTTGCTTGCTACCTGTTATGATTTCCTGTGACAAAATTTTCAAAATCAGATCAAATTATGCTTGCTTGCTACCAGTTATGATTTCCTGTGACAACATTTTCAAAATCAGATCAAATTATGCTTGCTTGCTACCAGTTATCATTTCCTGTGACGACATTTTCAAAATCAGATCAGATTATGCTTGCTTGCTACCAGTTATGATTTCCTGTGACAACATTTTCAAAATCAGATCAAATTATGCTTGCTTGCTACCAGTTATGAATTCCTGTGACAACATTTTCAAAATCAGATCAAATTATACTTGCTTGCTACCAGTTATGATTTCCTGTGACAACATTTTCAAAATCAGATCAAATTATGCTTGCTTGCTACCAGTTATGATTTCCTGTGACAAGGTTTTCAAAATCAGATCAAATTATGCTTGCTCGCTACAAGCTATGATTTCCTGTGACAAAGTTTTCAAAATCAGGTCGAATTATGTTTGCTTGCTACCAGTTATGATTACCTGTGACAACATTTTCAAAATCAGATCAAATTATGCTTGCTTGCTACCAGTTATGATTTCCTGTGACTACATTTTCAAAATCAGATCAAATTACGCTTGCTACCAGTTATGATTGCCTGTGACAAAGTTTTCAAAATCACATCAAATTATGCTTGCTTGCTACCAGCTATGATTTCCTGTGACAAAGTTTTCAAAATCAGATCAAATTATGCTTGCTTGCTACCTGTTATGATTTCTTGTGACAACATTTTCAAAATCAGATCAAATTATGCTTGCTTGCTACCAGTTATGATTTCCTGTGACAACATTTTCAAAATCAGATCAAATTTTGCTTGCTTGCTACCAGTTATGATTTCCTGTGACAAGGTTTTCAAAATCAGATCAAATTATGCTTGCTTGCTACCAGTTATGATTTCCTGTGACAACATTTTCAAAATCAGAACAAATTATGCTTGCTTGCTACCAGTTATGATTTCCTGTGACAACATTTTCAAAATCAGATCAAATTATGCTTGCTTGCTACCAGTTATGATTTCCTGTGACAACATTTTCAAAATCAGATCAAATTATGCTTGGTTGCTACCAGTTATGATTTCCTGTGACAAAATTTTCAAAATCAGATCAAATTACGCTTGCTACCAGTTATGATTGCCTGTGACAAAGTTTTCAAAATCACATCAAATTATGCTTGCTTGCTACCAGCTATGATTTCCTGTGACAAATTTTTCAAAATCAGATCAAATTATGCTTGCTTGCTACCTGTTATGATTTCCTGTGACAACATTTTCAAAATCAGATCAAATTATGCTTGCTTGCTACCAGTTATGATTTCCTGTGACAACGTTTTCAAAATCAGATCAAATTATGCTTGCTTGCTACCAGTTATCATTTCCTGTGACGACATTTTCAAAATCAGATCAAATTATGCTTGCTTGCTACCAGTTATGATTTCCTGTGACAACATTTTCAAAATCAGAACAAATTATGCTTGCTTGCTACCAGTTATGATTTCCTGTGACAACATTTTCAAAATCAGATCAAATTATGCTTGCTTGCTACCAGTTATGATTTCCTGTGACAACATTTTCAAAATCAGATCAAATTATGCTTGCTTGCTACCAGTTATGAATTCCTGTGACAACATTTTCAAAATCAGATCAAATTATGCTTGCTTGCTACCAGTTATGATTTCCTGTGACAATATTTTCAAAATCAGATCAAATTATGCTTGCTTGCTACCAGTTATGATTTCCTGTGACAAGGTTTTCAAAATCAGAACAAATTCTGCTTGCTTGCTACCAGTTATGATTTCCTGTGACAACATTTTCAAAATCAGATCAAATTATGCTTGCTTGCTACCAGTTATCATTTCCTGTGACAAGGTTTTCAAAATCAGATCAAATTATGCTTGCTTGCTACCAGTTATGATTTCCTGTGACAACATTTTCAAAATCAGATCAAATTATGCTTGCTTGCTACCAGTTATGATTTCCTGTGACAACATTTTCAAAATCAGATCAAATTATGCTTGCTTGCTACCAGTTATGATTTCCTGTGACAACATTTTCAAAATCAGAACAAATTATGCTTGCTTGCTACCAGTTATGATTTCCTGTGACAAAGTTTTCAAAATCAGAACAAATTATGCTTGCTTGCTACCAGTTATGATTTCCTGTGACAACATTTTCAAAATCAGATCAAATTATGCTTGCTTGCTACCAGTTATGATTTCCTGTGACAACATTTTCAAAATCAGATCAAATTATGCTTGCTTGCTACCAGTTATGATTTCCTGTGACAACATTTTCAAAATCAGAACAAGTTATGCTTGCTTGCTACCAGTTATGATTTCCTGTGACAACATTTTCAAAATCAGAACAAATTATACTTGCTTGCTACCAGTTATGATTTCCTGTGACAACATTTTCAAAATCAGATCAAATTATGCTTGCTTGCTACCAGTTATGATTTCCTGTGACAACATTTTCAAAATCAGATCAAATTATGTTTGATTGCTACCAGTTATGATTTCCTGTGACAAGGTTTTCAAAATCAGATCAAATTATGCTTGCTTGCTACCAGTTATCATTTCCTCTGAAAAAGTTTTCAAAATCAGAACAAATTATGCTTGCTTGCTACCAGTTATGATTTCCTGTGACAACATTTTCAAAATCAGATCAAATTATGCTTGCTTGCTACCAGTTATCATTTCCTGTGACAACATTTTCAAAATCAGATCAAATTATGCTTGCTTGCTACCAGTTATGATTTCCTGTGACAACATTTTCAAAATCAGATCAAATTATGCTGGCTTGCTACCAGTTATGATTTCCTGTGACAAGGTTTTCAAAATCAGAACAAATTATGCTTGCTTGCTACCAGTTATGATTTCCTGTGACAACATTTTCAAAATCAGATCAAATTATGCTTGCTTGCTACCAGTTATGATTTCCTGTGACAACATTTTCAAAATCAGATCAAATTATGCTTTCTTGTTACCAGTTATGATTTCCTGTGACAACATTTTCAAAATCAGATCAAATTATGCTTGCTTGCTACCAGTTATGATTTCCTGTGACAACATTTTCAAAATCAGATCAAATTATGCTTGCTTGCTACCAGTTATGATTTCCTGTGACAAGGTTTTCAAAATCAGATCAAATTATGCTTGCTTGCTACCAGTTATGATTTCCTGTGACAACATTTTCAAAATCAGATCAAATTATGCTTGCTTGCTACCAGTTATGATTTCCTGTGACAACATTTTCAAAATCAGAACAAATTATGCTTGCTTGCTACCAGTTATGATTTCCTGTGACAAAGTTTTCAAAATCAGAACAAATTATGCTTGCTTGCTACCAGTTATGATTTCCTGTGACAAGGTTTTCAAAATCAGAACAAATTATGCTTGCTTGCTACCAGTTATGATTTCCTGTGACAAGGTTTTCAAAATCAGATCAAATTATGCTTGCTTGCTACCAGTTATGATTTCCTGTGACAAGGTTTTCAAAATCAGAACAAATTATGCTTGCTTGCTACCAGTTATGATTTCCTGTGACAACATTTTCAAAATCAGATCAAATTATGCTTGCTTGCTACCAGTTATGATTTCCTGTGACAACATTTTCAAAATCAGATCAAATTATGCTTGCTTGCTACCAGTTATGATTTCCTGTGACAACATTTTCAAAATCAGATCAAATTATGCTTGCTTGCTACCAGTTATGATTTCTTGTGACAACATTTTCAAAATCAGAACAAATTATGCTTGCTTGCTACCAGTTATGATTTCCTGTGACAAAGTTTTCAAAATCAGAACAAATTATGCTTGCTTGCTACCAGTTATGATTTCCTGTGACAACATTTTCAAAATCAGATCAAATTATGCTTGCTTGCTACCAGTTATGATTTCCTGTGACAACATTTTCAAAATCAGATCAAATTATGCTTGCTTGTTACCAGTTATGATTTCCTGTGACAACATTTTCAAAATCAGATCAAATTATGCTTGCTTGCTACCAGTTATCATTTCCTGTGACAAAATTTTCAAAATCAGATCAAATTATGCTTGCTTTCTACCCGCTATTATTTCCTGTGACAAAGTTTTCAAAATCAGGTCGAATTATGCTTGCTTGCTACCAGTTATGATTTCCTGTGACAAAGTTTTCAAAATCAGATCAAATTATGCTTGCTTGCTACCAGTTATGATTTCCTGTGACAACATTTTCAAAATCAGATCAAATTACGCTTGCTACCAGTTATGATTGCCTGTGACAAAGTTTTCAAAATCACATCAAATTATGCTTGCTTGCTACCAGTTATGATTTCCTGTGACAAAGTTTTCAAAATCAGATCAAATTATGCTTGCTTGCTACCTGTTATGATTTCCTGTGACAACATTTTCAAAATCAGATCAAATTATGCATGCTTGTTACCAGTTGTGATTTCCTGTGACAACATTTTCAAAATCAGATCAAATTATGCTTGCTTGCTACCAGTTATGATTTCCTGTGACAAGGTTTTCAAAATCAGATCAAATTATGCTTGCTTGCTACCAGTTATGATTTCCTGTGACAAGATTTTCAAAATCAGAGCAAATTATGCTTGCTTGCTACCAGTTATGATTTCCTGTGACAACATTTTCAAAATCAGATCAAATTATGCTTGCCTGCTACCAGTTATGATTTCCTGTGACAACATTTTCAAAATCAGATCAAATTATGCTTGCTTGCTACCAGTTATGAATTCCTGTGACAACATTTTCAAAATCAGATCAAATTATGCTTGCTTGCTACCAGTTATGATTTCCTGTGACAACATTTTCAAAATCAGATCAAATTATGCTTGCTTGCTACCAGTTGTGATTTCCTGTGACAAGGTTTTCAAAATCAGAACAAATTCTGCTTGCTTGCTACCAGTTATGATTTCCTGTGACAACATTTTCAAAATCAGATCAAATTATGCTTGCTTGCTACCAGTTATCATTTCCTGTGACAAGGTTTTCAAAATCAGATCAAATTATGCTTGCTTGCTACCAGTTATGATTTCCTGTGACAACATTTTCAAAATCAGATCAAATTATGCTTGCTTGCTACCAGATATGATTTCCTGTGACAATATTTTCAAAATCAGAACAAATTATGCTTGCTTGCTACCAGTTATGATTTCCTGTGACAACATTTTCAAAATCAGATCAAATTATGCTTGCTTGCTACCAGTTATCATTTCCTGTGACAACATTTTCAAAATCAGATCAAATTATGCTTGCTTGCTACCAGTTATCATTTCCTCTGACAACATTTTCAAAATCAGAACAAATTATGCTTGCTTGCTACCAGTTATGATTTCCTGTGACAACATTTTCAAAATCAGATCAAATTATGCTTGCTTGCTACCAGTTATGATTTCCTGTGACAATATTTTCAAAATCAGATCAAATTATGCTTGCTTGCTACCAGTTATGATTTCCTGTGACAACATTTTCAAAATCAGATCAAATTATGCTTGCTTGGTACCAGTTATCATTTCCTGTGACAACATTTTCAAAATCAGATCAAATTATGCTTGCTTGCTACCAGTTATCATTTCCTCTGACAACATTTTCAAAATTAGAACAAATTATGCTTGCTTGCTACCAGTTATGATTTCGTGTGACAACATTTTCAAAATCAGATCAAATTATGCTTGATTGCTACCAGTTATGATTTCCTGTGACAAGGTTTTCAAAATCAGATCAAATTATGCTTGCTTGCTACCAGTTATCATTTCCTCTGACAAAGTTTTCAAAATCAGAACAAATTATGCTTGCTTGCTACCAGTTATGATTTCCTGTGACAACATTTTCAAAATCAGATCAAATTATGCTTGCTTGCTACCAGTTATCATTTCCTGTGACAACATTTTCAAAATCAGATCAAATTATGCTTGCTTGCTACCAGTTATGATTTCCTGTGACAACATTTTCAAAATCAGATCAAATTATGCTTGCTTGCTACCAGTTATGATTTCCTGTGACAACATTTTCAAAATCAGATCAAATTATGCTTGCTTGCTACCAGTTATGATTTCTTGTGACAACATTTTCAAAATCAGAACAAATTATGCTTGCTTGCTACCAGTTATGATTTCCTGTGACAAAGTTTTCAAAATCAGAACAAATTATGCTTGCTTGCTACCAGTTATGATTTCCTGTGACAACATTTTCAAAATCAGATCAAATTATGCTTGCTTGCTACCAGTTATGATTTCCTGTGACAACATTTTCAAAATCAGATCAAATTATGCTTGCTTGTTACCAGTTATGATTTCCTGTGACAACATTTTCAAAATCAGATCAAATTATGCTTGCTTGCTACCAGTTATCATTTCCTGTGACAAAATTTTCAAAATCAGATCAAATTATGCTTGCTTTCTACCCGCTATTATTTCCTGTGACAAAGTTTTCAAAATCAGGTCGAATTATGCTTGCTTGCTACCAGTTATGATTTCCTGTGACAAAGTTTTCAAAATCAGATCAAATTATGCTTGCTTGCTACCAGTTATGATTTCCTGTGACAACATTTTCAAAATCAGATCAAATTACGCTTGCTACAAGTTATGATTGCCTGTGACAAAGTTTTCAAAATCACATCAAATTATGCTTGCTTGCTACCAGTTATGATTTCCTGTGACAAAGTTTTCAAAATCAGATCAAATTATGCTTGCTTGCTACCTGTTATGATTTCCTGTGACAACATTTTCAAAATCAGATCAAATTATGCATGCTTGCTACCAGTTGTGATTTCCTGTGACAACATTTTCAAAATCAGATCAAATTATGCTTGCTTGCTACCAGTTATGATTTCCTGTGACAAGGTTTTCAAAATCAGATCAAATTATGCTTGCTTGCTACCAGTTATGATTTCCTGTGACAAGATTTTCAAAATCAGAGCAAATTATGCTTGCTTGCTACCAGTTATGATTTCCTGTGACAACATTTTCAAAATCAGATCAAATTATGCTTGCCTGCTACCAGTTATGATTTCCTGTGACAACATTTTCAAAATCAGATCAAATTATGCTTGCTTGCTACCAGTTATGAATTCCTGTGACAACATTTTCAAAATCAGATCAAATTATGCTTGCTTGCTACCAGTTATGATTTCCTGTGACAACATTTTCAAAATCAGATCAAATTATGCTTGCTTGCTACCAGTTATGATTTCCTGTGACAAGGTTTTCAAAATCAGAACAAATTCTGCTTGCCTGCTACCAGTTATGATTTCCTGTGACAACATTTTCAAAATCAGATCAAATTATGCTTGCTTGCTACCAGTTATCATTTCCTGTGACAAGGTTTTCAAAATCAGATCAAATTATGCTTGCTTGCTACCAGTTATGATTTCCTGTGACAACATTTTCAAAATCAGATCAAATTATGCTTGCTTGCTACCAGATATGATTTCCTGTGACAATATTTTCAAAATCAGAACAAATTATGCTTGCTTGCTACCAGTTATGATTTCCTGTGACAACATTTTCAAAATCAGATCAAATTATGCTTGCTTGCTACCAGTTATCATTTCCTGTGACAACATTTTCAAAATCAGATCAAATTATGCTTGCATGCTACCAGTTATCATTTCCTCTGACAACATTTTCAAAATCAGAACAAATTATGCTTGCTTGCTACCAGTTATGATTTCCTGTGACAACATTTTCAAAATCAGATCAAATTATGCTTGCTTGCTACCAGTTATGATTTCCTGTGACAATATTTTCAAAATCAGATCAAATTATGCTTGCTTGCTACCAGTTATGATTTCCTGTGACAACATTTTCAAAATCAGATCAAATTATGCTTGCTTGCTACCAGTTATCATTTCCTGTGACAACATTTTCAAAATCAGATCAAATTATGCTTGCTTGCTACCAGTTATCATTTCCTCTGACAACATTTTCAAAATTAGAACAAATTATGCTTGCTTGCTACCAGTTATGATTTCCTGTGACAAGGTTTTCAAAATCAGATCAAATTATGCTTGTTTGCTACCAGTTATGATTTCCTGTGACAAGGTTTTCAAAATCAGATCAAATTATGCTTGCTTGCTACCAGTTATGATTTCCTGTGACAAGGTTTTCAAAATCAGAACAAATTATGCTTGCTTGCTACCAGTTATGATTTCCTGTGACAACATTTTCAAAATCAGATCAAATTATGCTTGCTTGCTACCAGTTATGATTTCCTGTGACAACATTTTCAAAATCAGATCAAATTATGCTTGCTTGCTACCAGTTATGATTTCCTGTGACAACATTTTCAAAATCAGATCAAATTATGCTTGCTTGCTACCAGTTACGATTTCCTGTGACAACCTTTTCAAAATCAGAACAAATTATGCTTGCTTGCTACCAGTTATGATTTCCTGTGACAAAGTTTTCAAAATCAGAACAAATTATGCTTGCTTGCTACCAGTTATGATTTCCTGTGACAAGGTTTTCAAAATCAGAACAAATTATGCTTGCTTGCTACCAGTTATGATTTCCTGTGACAACATTTTCAAAATCAGATCAAATAATGCTTGCTTGCTACCAGTTATGATTTCCTCTGACAACATTTTCAAAATCAGATCAAATTATGCTTGCTTGCTACCAGTTATGATTTCCTGTGACAACATTTTCAAAATCAGATCAAATTACGCTTGCTTGCTACTAGTTATGATTTCCTGTGACAACAATTTCAAAATCAGATCAAATTATGCTTGCTTGCTACCAGTTATGATTTCCTGTGACAACATTTTCAAAATCAGATCAAATTATGCTTGCTTGCTACCAGTTATGATTTCCTGTGACAACATTTTCAAAATCAGAACAAATTATGCTTGCTTGCTACCAGTTATGATTTCCTGTGACAACATTTTCAAAATCAGATCAAATTATGCTTGCTTGCTACCAGTTATGATTTCCTGTGACAACATTTTCAAAATCAGATCAAATTATGCCTGCTTGCTACCAGTTATGATTTCCTGTGACAAGGTTTTCAAAATCAGATCAAATTATGCTTGCTTGCTACCAGTTATGATTTCCTCTGACAAAGTTTTCAAAATCAGAAAAAATTATGCTTGCTTGCTACCAGTGAAGATTTCCTGTGACAACATTTTCAAAATCAGAACAAATTATGCTTGCTTGCTACCAGTTATGATTTCCTGTGACAACATTTTCAAAATCAGATCAAATTATGCTTGCTTGCTACCAGTTATGATTTCCTGTGACAAGGTTTTCAAAATCAGATCAAATTATGCTTGCTTGCTACCAGTTATGATTTCCTGTGACAAGGTTTTCAAAATCAGATCAAATTATGCTTGTTTGCTACCAGTTATGATTTCCTGTGACAAGGTTTTCAAAATAAGACCAAATTATGCTTGCTTGCTACCAGTTATGATTTCCTGTGACAAGGTTTTCAAAATCAGAACAAATTATGCTTGCTTGCTACCAGTTATGATTTCCTGTGACAACATTTTCAAAATCAGATCAAATTATGCTTGCTTGCTACCAGTTATGATTTCCTGTGACAACATTTTCAAAATCAGATCAAATTATGCTTGCTTGCTACCAGTTATGATTTCCTGTGACAACATTTTCAAAATCAGATCAAATTATGCTTGCTTGCTACCAGTTACGATTTCCTGTGACAACATTTTCAAAATCAGAACAAATTATGCTTGCTTGCTACCAGTTATGATTTCCTGTGACAAAGTTTTCAAAATCAGAACAAATTATGCTTGCTTGCTACCAGTTATGATTTCCTGTGACAAGGTTTTCAAAATCAGAACAAATTATGCTTGCTTGCTACCAGTTATGATTTCCTGTGACAACATTTTCAAAATCAGATCAAATAATGCTTGCTTGCTACCAGTTATGATTTCCTCTGACAACATTTTCAAAATCAGATCAAATTATGCTTGCTTGCTACCAGTTATGATTTCCTGTGACAACATTTTCAAAATCAGATCAAATTATGCTTGCTTGCTACCAGTTATGATTTCCTGTGACAACAATTTCAAAATCAGATCAAATTATGCTTGCTTGCTACCAGTTATGATTTCCTGTGACAACATTTTCAAAATCAGATCAAATTATGCTTGCTTGCTACCAGTTATGATTTCCTGTGACAACATTTTCAAAATCAGAACATATTATGCTTGCTTGCTACCAGTTATGATTTCCTGTGACAACATTTTCAAAATCAGATCAAATTATGCTTGCTTGCTACCAGTTATGATTTCCTGTGACAACATTTTCAAAATCAGATCAAATTATGCTTGCTTGCTACCAGTTATGATTTCCTGTGACAAGGTTTTCAAAATCAGATCAAATTATGCTTGCTTGCTACCAGTTATGATTTCCTCTGACAAAGTTTTCAAAATCAGAACAAATTATGCTTGCTTGCTACCAGTTATGATTTCCTGTGACAACATTTTCAAAATCAGAACAAATTATGCTTGCTTGCTACCAGTTATGATTTCCTGTGACAAAATTTTCAAAATCAGATCAAATTATGCTTGCTTGCTACCAGTTATGATTTCCTGTGACAAGGTTTTCAAAATCAGAACAAATTATGCTTGCTTGCTACCAGTTATGATTTCCTGTGACAACATTTTCAAAATCAGATCAAATTATGCTTGCTTGCTACCAGTTATGATTTCCTGTGACAAGGTTTTCAAAATCAGATCAAATTATGCTTGCTTGCTACCAGTTATGATTTCCTGTGACAAGGTTTTCAAAATCAGATCAAATTATGCTTGCTTGCTACCAGTTATAATTTCCTGTGACAACATTTTCAAAATCAGAACAAATTATGCTTGCTTGCTACCAGTTATGATTTCCTGTGACAACATTTTCAAAATCAGATCAAATTATGCTTGCTTGCTACCAGTTACGATTTCCTGTGACAAGGTTTTCAAAATCAGAACAAATTATGCTTGCTTGCTACCAGTTATGATTTCCTGTCACAACATTTTCAAAATCAGATCAAATTACGCTAGCTTGCTACCAGTTATGATTTCCTGTGACAAGGTTTTCAAAATCAGAACAAATTATGCTTGCTTGCTACCAGTTATGATTTCCTGTGACAAGGTTTTCAAAATCAGATCAAATTATGCTTGCTTGCTACCAGTTATCATTTCCTCTGACAAAGTTTTCAAAATCAGAACAAATTATGCTTGCTTGCTACCAGTTATGATTTCCTGTGACAACATTTTCAAAATCAGATCAAATTATGCTTGCTTGCTACCAGTTATGATTTCCTATGACAAGGTTTTCAAAATCAGAACAAATTATGCTTGCTTGCTACCAGTTATGATTTCCTGTGACAACGTTTTCAAAATCAGATCAAATTATGCTTGCTTGCTACCAGTTATGATTTCCTGTGACAACATTTTCAAAATCAGAACAAATTATGCTTGCTTGCTACCAGTTATGATTTCCTGTGACAAAGTTTTCAAAATCAGATCAAATTATGCTTGCTTGCTACCAGTTATGATTTCCTGTGACAACATTTTCAAAATCAGATCAAATTATGCTTGCTTGCTACCAGTTATGATTTCCTGTGACAAGGTTTTCAAAATCAGATTAAATTATGCTTGCTTGCTACCAGTTATGATTTCCTGTGACAACATTTTCAAAATCAGAACAAATTATGCTTGCTTGCTACCAGTTATGATTTCCTGTGACAACATTTTCAAAATCAGATCAAATTATGCTTGCTTGCTACCAGTTATGATTTCCTGTGACAACATTTTCAAAATCAGATCAAATTATGCTTGCTTGCTACCAGTTATGAATTCCTGTGACAACATTTTCAAAATCAGATCAAGTTATGCTTGCTTGCTACCAGTTATGATTTCCTGTGACAACATTTTCAAAATCAGATCAAATTATGCTTGCTTGCTACCAGTTATGATTTCCTGCGACAAGGTTTTCAAAATCAGAACAAATTCTGCTTGCTTACTACCAGTTATGATTTCCTGCGACAACATTTTCAAAATCAGATTAAATTATGCTTGCTTGCTACCAGTTATGATTTCCTGTGACAACATTTTCAAAATCAGAACAAATTATGCTTGCTTGCTACCAGTTATGATTTCCTGTGACAACATTTTCAAAATCAGATCAAATTATGCTTGCTTGCTACCAGTTATGATTTCCTGTGACAACATTTTCAAAATCAGATCAAATTATGCTTGCTTGCTACCAGTTATGATTTCCTGTGACAACATTTTCAAAATCAGATCAAATTATGCTTGCTTGCTACCAGTTATGATTTCCTGTGACAACATTTTCAAAATCAGATCAAATTATGCTTGCTTGCTACCAGTTATGATTTCCTGTGACAAATTTTCAAAATCAGAACAAATTATGCTTGCTTGCTACCAGTTATGACTTCCTGTGACAAGGTCTTCAAAATCAGAACAAATTATGCTTGCTTGCTACCAGTTATGATTTCCTGTGACAACATTTTCAAAATCAGATCAATTTATGCTTGCTTGCTACCAGTTATGATTTCCTGTGACAACATTTTCAAAATCAGATCAAATTATGCTTGCTTGCTACCAGTTATGATTTCCTGTGACAACATTTTCAAAATCAGATCAAATTATGCTTGCTTGCTACCAGTTATGATTTCCTGTGACAACATTTTCAAAATCAGATCAAATTATGCTTGCTTGCTACCAGTTATGATTTCCTGTGACAACATTTTCAAAATCAGATCAAAGTATGCTTGCTTGCTACCAGTTATGATTTCGCGTTACAACATTTTCAAAATCAGAACAAATTATGCTTGCTTGCTACCAGTTATGATTTCCTGTGACAAAGTTTTCAAAATCAGAACAAATTATGCTTGCTTGCTACCAGTTATGATTTCCTGTGACAAGGTTTTCAAAATCAGAACAAATTATGCTTGCTTGCTACCAGTTATGATTTCCTGTGACAAGGTTTTCAAAATCAGAACAAATTATGCTTGCTTGCTACCAGTTATGATTTCCTGTGACAACGTTTTCAAAATCAGATCAAATTATGCTTGCTTGCTACCAGTTATGATTTCCTGTGACAACATTTTCAAAATCAGAACAAATTATGATTTCCTGTGACAAAGTTTTCAAAATCAGATCAAATTACGCTTGCTTGCTACCAGTTATGATTTCCTGTGACAAAGTTTTCAAAATCAGAACAAATTATGCTTGCTTGCTACCAGTTATGATTTCCTGTGACAAGGTTTTCAAAATCAGAACAAATTATGCTTGCTTGCTACCAGTTATGATTTCCTGTGACAACATTTTCAAAATCAGATCAAATAATGCTTGCTTGCTACCAGTTATGATTTCCTCTGACAACATTTTCAAAATCAGATCAAATTATGCTTGCTTGCTACCAGTTATGATTTCCTGTGACAACATTTTCAAAATCAGATCAAATTATGCTTGCTTGCTACTAGTTATGATTTCCTGTGACAACAATTTCAAAATCAGATCAAATTATGCTTGCTTGCTACCAGTTATGATTTCCTGTGACAACATTTTCAAAATCAGATCAAATTATGCTTGCTTGCTACCAGTTATGATTTCCTGTGACAACATTTTCAAAATCAGAACAAATTATGCTTGCTTGCTACCAGTTATGATTTCCTGTGACAACATTTTCAAAATCAGATCAAATTATGCTTGCTTGCTACCAGTTATGATTTCCTGTGACAACATTTTCAAAATCAGATCAAATTATGCTTGCTTGCTACCAGTTATGATTTCCTGTGACAAGGTTTTCAAAATCAGATCAAATTATGCTTGCTTGCTACCAGTTATGATTTCCTCTGACAAAGTTTTCAAAATCAGAAAAAATTATGCTTGCTTGCTACCAGTGAAGATTTCCTGTGACAACATTTTCAAAATCAGAACAAATTATGCTTGCTTGCTACCAGTTATTATTTCCTGTGACAACATTTTCAAAATCAGATCAAATTATGCTTGCTTGCTACCAGTTATGATTTCCTGTGACAAGGTTTTCAAAATCAGATCAAATTATGCTTGCTTGCTACCAGTTATGATTTCCTGTGACAAGGTTTTCAAAATCAGATCAAATTATGCTTGCTTGCTACCAGTTACGATTTCCTGTGACAACATTTTCAAAATCAGAACAAATTATGCTTGCTTGCTACCAGTTATGATTTCCTGTGACAAAGTTTTCAAAATCAGAACAAATTATGCTTGCTTGCTACCAGTTATGATTTCCTGTGACAAGGTTTTCAAAATCAGAACAAATTATGCTTGCTTGCTACCAGTTATGATTTCCTGTGACAACATTTTCAAAATCAGATCAAATAATGCTTGCTTGCTACCAGTTATGATTTCCTCTGACAACATTTTCAAAATCAGATCAAATTATGCTTGCTTGCTACCAGTTATGATTTCCTGTGACAACATTTTCAAAATCAGATCAAATTATGCTTGCTTGCTACCAGTTATGATTTCCTGTGACAACAATTTCAAAATCAGATCAAATTATGCTTGCTTGCTACCAGTTATGATTTCCTGTGACAACATTTTCAAAATCAGATCAAATTATGCTTGCTTGCTACCAGTTATGATTTCCTGTGACAACATTTTCAAAATCAGAACAAATTATGCTTGCTTGCTACCAGCTATGATTTCCTGTGACAACATTTTCAAAATCAGATCAAATTATGCTTGCTTGCTACCAGTTATGATTTCCTGTGACAACATTTTCAAAATCAGATCAAATTATGCTTGCTTGCTACCAGTTATGATTTCCTGTGACAAGGTTTTCAAAATCAGATCAAATTATGCTTGCTTGCTACCAGTTATGATTTCCTCTGACAAAGTTTTCAAAATCAGAACAAATTATGCTTGCTTGCTACCAGTTATGATTTCCTGTGACAACATTTTCAAAATCAGAACAAATTATGCTTGCTTGCTACCAGTTATGATTTCCTGTGACAACATTTTCAAAATCAGATCAAATTATGCTTGCTTGCTACCAGTTATGATTTCCTGTGACAAGGTTTTCAAAATCAGAACAAATTATGCTTGCTTGCTACCAGTTATGATTTCCTGTGACAACATTTTCAAAATCAGATCAAATTATGCTTGCTTGCTACCAGTTATGATTTCCTGTGACAAGGTTTTCAAAATCAGATCAAATTATGCTTGCTTGCTACCAGTTATGATTTCCTGTGACAAGGTTTTCAAAATCAGATCAAATTATGCTTGCTTGCTACCAGTTATAATTTCCTGTGACAACATTTTCAAAATCAGAACAAATTATGCTTGCTTGCTACCAGTTATGATTTCCTGTGACAACATTTTCAAAATCAGATCAAATTATGCTTGCTTGCTACCAGTTATGATTTCCTGTGACAAGGTTTTCAAAATCAGAACAAATTATGCTTGCTTGCTACCAGTTATGATTTCCTGTCACAACATTTTCAAAATCAGATCAAATTACGCTAGCTTGCTACCAGTTATGATTTCCTGTGACAAGGTTTTCAAAATCAGAACAAATTATGCTTGCTTGCTACCAGTTATGATTTCCTGTGACAAGGTTTTCAAAATCAGATCAAATTATGCTTGCTTGCTACCAGTTATGATTTCCTGTGACAAGGTTTTCAAAATCAGAACAAATTATGCTTGCTTGCTACCAGTTATGATTTCCTGTGACAACATTTTCAAAATCAGATCAAATAATGCTTGCTTGCTACCAGTTATGATTTCCTCTGACAACATTTTCAAAATCTGATCAAATTATGCTTGCTTGCTACCAGTTATGATTTCCTGTGACAACATTTTCAAAATCAGATCAAATTATGCTTGCTTGCTACTAGTTATGATTTCCTGTGACAACAATTTCAAAATCAGATCAAATTATGCTTGCTTGCTACCAGTTATGATTTCCTGTGACAACATTTTCAAAATCAGATCAAATTATGCTTGCTTGCTACCAGTTATGATTTCCTGTGACAACATTTTCAAAATCAGAACAAATTATGCTTGCTTGCTACCAGTTATGATTTCCTGTGACAACATTTTCAAATCAGATCAAATTATGCTTGCTTGCTACCAGTTATGATTTCCTGTGACAACATTTTCAAAATCAGATCAAATTATGCTTGCTTGCTACCAGTTATGATTTCCTGTGACAAGGTTTTCAAAATCAGATCAAATTATGCTTGCTTGCTACCAGTTATGATTTCCTCTGACAAAGTTTTCAAAATCAGAAAAAATTATGCTTGCTTGCTACCAGTGAAGATTTCCTGTGACAACATTTTCAAAATCAGAACAAATTATGCTTGCTTGCTACCAGTTATGATTTCCTGTGACAACATTTTCAAAATCAGATCAAATTATGCTTGCTTGCTACCAGTTATGATTTCCTGTGACAAGGTTTTCAAAATCAGATCAAATTATGCTTGCTTGCTACCAGTTATGATTTCCTGTGACAAGGTTTTCAAAATCAGATCAAATTATGCTTGTTTGCTACCAGTTATGATTTCCTGTGACAAGGTTTTCAAAATAAGATCAAATTATGCTTGCTTGCTACCAGTTATGATTTCCTGTGACAAGGTTTTCAAAATCAGAACAAATTATGCTTGCTTGCTACCAGTTATGATTTCCTGTGACAACATTTTCAAAATCAGATCAAATTATGCTTGCTTGCTACCAGTTATGATTTCCTGTGACAACATTTTCAAAATCAGATCAAATTATGGCTTGCTTGCTACCAGTTATGATTTCCTGTGACAACATTTTCAAAATCAGATCAAATTATGCTTGCTTGCTACCAGTTACGATTTCCTGTGACAACATTTTCAAAATCAGAACAAATTATGCTTGCTTGCTACCAGTTATGATTTCCTGTGACAAAGTTTTCAAAATCAGAACAAATTATGCTTGCTTGCTACCAGTTATGATTTCCTGTGACAAGGTTTTCAAAATCAGAACAAATTATGCTTGCTTGCTACCAGTTATGATTTCCTGTGACAACATTTTCAAAATCAGATCAAATAATGCTTGCTTGCTACCAGTTATGATTTCCTCTGACAACATTTTCAAAATCAGATCAAATTATGCTTGCTTGCTACCAGTTATGATTTCCTGTGACAACATTTTCAAAATCAGATCAAATTATGCTTGCTTGCTACCAGTTATGATTTCCTGTGACAACAATTTCAAAATCAGATCAAATTATGCTTGCTTGCTACCAGTTATGATTTCCTGTGACAACATTTTCAAAATCAGATCAAATTATGCTTGCTTGCTACCAGTTATGATTTCCTGTGACAACATTTTCAAAATCAGAACAAATTATGCTTGCTTGCTACCAGCTATGATTTCCTGTGACAACATTTTCAAAATCAGATCAAATTATGCTTGCTTGCTACCAGTTATGTTTTCCTGTGACAACATTTTCAAAATCAGATCAAATTATGCTTGCTTGCTACCAGTTATGATTTCCTGTGACAAGGTTTTCAAAATCAGATCAAATTATGCTTGCTTGCTACCAGTTATGATTTCCTCTGACAAAGTTTTCAAAATCAGAACAAATTATGCTTGCTTGCTACCAGTTATGATTTCCTGTGACAACATTTTCAAAATCAGAACAAATTATGCTTGCTTGCTACCAGTTATGATTTCCTGTGACAACATTTTCAAAATCAGATCAAATTATGCTTGCTTGCTACCAGTTATGATTTCCTGTGACAAGGTTTTCAAAATCAGAACAAATTATGCTTGCTTGCTACCAGTTATGATTTCCTGTGACAACATTTTCAAAATCAGATTAAATTATGCTTGCTTGCTACCAGTTATGATTTCCTGTGACAACATTTTCAAAATCAGAACAAATTATGCTTGCTTGCTACCAGTTATGATTTCCTGTGACAACATTTTCAAAATCAGATCAAATTATGCTTGCTTGCTACCAGTTATGATTTCCTGTGACAACATTTTCAAAATCAGATCAAATTATGCTTGCTTGCTACCAGTTATGATTTCCTGTGACAACATTTTCAAAATCAGATCAAATTATGCTTGCTTGCTACCAGTTATGATTTCCTGTGACAACATTTTCAAAATCAGATCAAATTATGCTTGCTTGCTACCAGTTATGATTTCCTGTGACAAATTTTTCAAAATCAGAACAAATTATGCTTGCTTGCTACCAGTTATGACTTCCTGTGACAAGGTCTTCAAAATCAGAACAAATTATGCTTGCTTGCTACCAGTTATGATTTCCTGTGACAACATTTTCAAAATCAGATCAATTTATGCTTGCTTGCTACCAGTTATGATTTCCTGTGACAACATTTTCAAAATCAGATCAAATTATGCTTGCTTGCTACCAGTTATGATTTCCTGTGACAACATTTTCAAAATCAGATCAAATTATGCTTGATTGCTACCAGTTATGATTTCCTGTGACAACATTTTCAAAATCAGATCAAATTATGCTTGCTTGCTACCAGTTATGATTTCCTGTGACAACATTTTCAAAATCAGATCAAAGTATGCTTGCTTGCTACCAGTTATGATTTCGCGTTACAACATTTTCAAAATCAGAACAAATTATGCTTGCTTGCTACCAGTTATGATTTCCTGTGACAAAGTTTTCAAAATCAGAACAAATTATGCTTGCTTGCTACCAGTTATGATTTCCTGTGACAAGGTTTTCAAAATCAGAACAAATTATGCTTGCTTGCTACCAGTTATGATTTCCTGTGACAACATTTTCAAAATCAGATCAAATAATGCTTGCTTGCTACCAGTTATGATTTCCTCTGACAACATTTTCAAAATCAGATCAAATTATGCTTGCTTGCTACCAGTTATGATTTCCTGTGACAACATTTTCAAAATCAGATCAAATTATGCTTGCTTGCTACCAGTTATGATTTCCTGTGACAACAATTTCAAAATCAGATCAAATTATGCTTGCTTGCTACCAGTTATGATTTCCTGTGACAACATTTTCAAAATCAGATCAAATTATGCTTGCTTGCTACCAGTTATGATTTCCTGTGACAACATTTTCAAAATCAGAACAAATTATGCTTGCTTGCTACCAGTTATGATTTCCTGTGACAACATTTTCAAAATCAGATCAAATTATGCTTGCTTGCTACCAGTTATGATTTCCTGTGACAACATTTTCAAAATCAGATCAAATTATGCTTGCTTGCTACCAGTTATGATTTCCTGTGACAAGGTTTTCAAAATCAGATCAAATTATGCTTGCTTGCTACCAGTTATGATTTCCTCTGACAAAGTTTTCAAAATCAGAACAAATTATGCTTGCTTGCTACCAGTTATGATTTCCTGTGACAACATTTTCAAAATCAGATCAAATTATGCTTGCTTGCTACCAGTTATGATTTCCTGTGACAAGGTTTTCAAAATCAGAACAAATTATGCTTGCTTGCTACCAGTTATGATTTCCTGTCACAACATTTTCAAAATCAGATCAAATTACGCTAGCTTGCTACCAGTTATGATTTCCTGTGACAAGGTTTTCAAAATCAGAACAAATTATGCTTGCTTGCTACCAGTTATGATTTCCTGTGACAAGGTTTTCAAAATCAGATCAAATTATGCTTGCTTGCTACCAGTTATGATTTCCTGTGACAAGGTTTTCAAAATCAGAACAAATTATGCTTGCTTGCTACCAGTTATGATTTCCTGTGACAACATTTTCAAAATCAGATCAAATAATGCTTGCTTGCTACCAGTTATGATTTCCTCTGACAACATTTTCAAAATCTGATCAAATTATGCTTGCTTGCTACCAGTTATGATTTCCTGTGACAACATTTTCAAAATCAGATCAAATTATGCTTGCTTGCTACTAGTTATGATTTCCTGTGACAACAATTTCAAAATCAGATCAAATTATGCTTGCTTGCTACCAGTTATGATTTCCTGTGACAACATTTTCAAAATCAGATCAAATTATGCTTGCTTGCTACCAGTTATGATTTCCTGTGACAACATTTTCAAAATCAGAACAAATTATGCTTGCTTGCTACCAGTTATGATTTCCTGTGACAACATTTTCAAAATCAGATCAAATTATGCTTGCTTGCTACCAGTTATGATTTCCTGTGACAACATTTTCAAAATCAGATCAAATTATGCTTGCTTGCTACCAGTTATGATTTCCTGTGACAAGGTTTTCAAAATCAGATCAAATTATGCTTGCTTGCTACCAGTTATGATTTCCTCTGACAAAGTTTTCAAAATCAGAAAAAATTATGCTTGCTTGCTACCAGTGAAGATTTCCTGTGACAACATTTTCAAAATCAGAACAAATTATGCTTGCTTGCTACCAGTTATGATTTCCTGTGACAACATTTTCAAAATCAGATCAAATTATGCTTGCTTGCTACCAGTTATGATTTCCTGTGACAAGGTTTTCAAAATCAGATCAAATTATGCTTGCTTGCTACCAGTTATGATTTCCTGTGACAAGGTTTTCAAAATCAGATCAAATTATGCTTGTTTGCTACCAGTTATGATTTCCTGTGACAAGGTTTTCAAAATAAGATCAAATTATGCTTGCTTGCTACCAGTTATGATTTCCTGTGACAAGGTTTTCAAAATCAGAACAAATTATGCTTGCTTGCTACCAGTTATGATTTCCTGTGACAACATTTTCAAAATCAGATCAAATTATGCTTGCTTGCTACCAGTTATGATTTCCTGTGACAACATTTTCAAAATCAGATCAAATTATGCTTGCTTGCTACCAGTTATGATTTCCTGTGACAACATTTTCAAAATCAGATCAAATTATGCTTGCTTGCTACCAGTTACGATTTCCTGTGACAACATTTTCAAAATCAGAACAAATTATGCTTGCTTGCTACCAGTTATGATTTCCTGTGACAAAGTTTTCAAAATCAGAACAAATTATGCTTGCTTGCTACCAGTTATGATTTCCTGTGACAAGGTTTTCAAAATCAGAACAAATTATGTTTGCTTGCTACCAGTTATGATTTCCTGTGACAACATTTTCAAAATCAGATCAAATAATGCTTGCTTGCTACCAGTTATGATTTCCTCTGACAACATTTTCAAAATCAGATCAAATTATGCTTGCTTGCTACCAGTTATGATTTCCTGTGACAACATTTTCAAAATCAGATCAAATTATGCTTGCTTGCTACCAGTTATGATTTCCTGTGACAACAATTTCAAAATCAGATCAAATTATGCTTGCTTGCTACCAGTTATGATTTCCTGTGACAACATTTTCAAAATCAGATCAAATTATGCTTGCTTGCTACCAGTTATGATTTCCTGTGACAACATTTTCAAAATCAGAACAAATTATGCTTGCTTGCTACCAGCTATGATTTCCTGTGACAACATTTTCAAAATCAGATCAAATTATGCTTGCTTGCTACCAGTTATGTTTTCCTGTGACAACATTTTCAAAATCAGATCAAATTATGCTTGCTTGCTACCAGTTATGATTTCCTGTGACAAGGTTTTCAAAATCAGATCAAATTATGCTTGCTTGCTACCAGTTATGATTTCCTCTGACAAAGTTTTCAAAATCAGAACAAATTATGCTTGCTTGCTACCAGTTATGATTTCCTGTGACAACATTTTCAAAATCAGAACAAATTATGCTTGCTTGCTACCAGTTATGATTTCCTGTGACAACATTTTCAAAATCAGATCAAATTATGCTTGCTTGCTACCAGTTATGATTTCCTGTGACAAGGTTTTCAAAATCAGAACAAATTATGCTTGCTTGCTACCAGTTATGATTTCCTGTGACAACATTTTCAAAATCAGATCAAATTATGCTTGCTTGCTACCAGTTATGATTTCCTGTGACAAGGTTTTCAAAATCAGATCAAATTATGCTTGCTTGCTACCAGTTATGATTTCCTGTGACAAGGTTTTCAAAATCAGATCAAATTATGCTTGCTTGCTACCAGTTATAATTTCCTGTGACAACATTTTCAAAATCAGAACAAATTATGCTTGCTTGCTACCAGTTATGATTTCCTGTGACAACATTTTCAAAATCAGATCAAATTATGCTTGCTTGCTACCAGTTATGATTTCCTGTGACAAGGTTTTCAAAATCAGAACAAATTATGCTTGCTTGCTACCAGTTATGATTTCCTGTCACAACATTTTCAAAATCAGATCAAATTACGCTAGCTTGCTACCAGTTATGATTTCCTGTGACAAGGTTTTCAAAATCAGAACAAATTATGCTTGCTTGCTACCAGTTATGATTTCCTGTGACAAGGTTTTCAAAATCAGATCAAATTATGCTTGCTTGCTACCAGTTATCATTTCCTCTGACAAAGTTTTCAAAATCAGAACAAATTATGCTTGCTTGCTACCAGTTATGATTTCCTGTGACAACATTTTCAAAATCAGATCAAATTATGCTTGCTTGCTACCAGTTATGATTTCCTGTGACAAGGTTTTCAAAATCAGAACAAATTATGCTTGCTTGCTACCAGTTATGATTTCCTGTGACAACGTTTTCAAAATCAGATCAAATTATGCTTGCTTGCTACCAGTTATGATTTCCTGTGACAACATTTTCAAAATCAGAACAAATTATGCTTGCTTGCTACCAGTTATGATTTCCTGTGACAAAGTTTTCAAAATCAGATCAAATTATGCTTGCTTGCTACCAGTTATGATTTCCTGTGACAACATTTTCAAAATCAGATCAAATTATGCTTGCTTGCTACCAGTTATGATTTCCTGTGACAAGGTTTTCAAAATCAGATCAAATTATGCTTGCTTGCTACCAGTTATGATTTCCTGTGACAACATTTTCAAAATCAGAACAAATTATGCTTGCTTGCTACCAGTTATGATTTCCTGTGACAACATTTTCAAAATCAGATCAAATTATGCTTGCTTGCTACCAGTTATGATTTCCTGTGACAACATTTTCAAAATCAGATCAAATTATGCTTGCTTGCTACCAGTTATGAATTCCTGTGACAACATTTTCAAAATCAGATCAAGTTATGCTTGCTTGCTACCAGTTATGATTTCCTGTGACAACATTTTCAAAATCAGATCAAATTATGCTTGCTTGCTACCAGTTATGATTTCCTGCGACAAGGTTTTCAAAATCAGAACAAATTCTGCTTGCTTACTACCAGTTATGATTTCCTGCGACAACATTTTCAAAATCAGATTAAATTATGCTTGCTTGCTACCAGTTATGATTTCCTGTGACAACATTTTCAAAATCAGAACAAATTATGCTTGCTTGCTACCAGTTATGATTTCCTGTGACAACATTTTCAAAATCAGATCAAATTATGCTTGCTTGCTACCAGTTATGATTTCCTGTGACAACATTTTCAAAATCAGATCAAATTATGCTTGCTTGCTACCAGTTATGATTTCCTGTGACAACATTTTCAAAATCAGATCAAATTATGCTTGCTTGCTACCAGTTATGATTTCCTGTGACAACATTTTCAAAATCAGATCAAATTATGCTTGCTTGCTACCAGTTATGATTTCCTGTGACAAATTTTTCAAAATCAGAACAAATTATGCTTGCTTGCTACCAGTTATGACTTCCTGTGACAAGGTCTTCAAAATCAGAACAAATTATGCTTGCTTGCTACCAGTTATGATTTCCTGTGACAACATTTTCAAAATCAGATCAATTTATGCTTGCTTGCTACCAGTTATGATTTCCTGTGACAACATTTTCAAAATCAGATCAAATTATGCTTGCTTGCTACCAGTTATGATTTCCTGTGACAACATTTTCAAAATCAGATCAAATTATGCTTGATTGCTACCAGTTATGATTTCCTGTGACAACATTTTCAAAATCAGATCAAATTATGCTTGCTTGCTACCAGTTATGATTTCCTGTGACAACATTTTCAAAATCAGATCAAAGTATGCTTGCTTGCTACCAGTTATGATTTCGCGTTACAACATTTTCAAAATCAGAACAAATTATGCTTGCTTGCTACCAGTTATGATTTCCTGTGACAAAGTTTTCAAAATCAGAACAAATTATGCTTGCTTGCTACCAGTTATGATTTCCTGTGACAAGGTTTTCAAAATCAGAACAAATTATGCTTGCTTGCTACCAGTTATGATTTCCTGTGACAACATTTTCAAAATCAGATCAAATAATGCTTGCTTGCTACCAGTTATGATTTCCTCTGACAACATTTTCAAAATCAGATCAAATTATGCTTGCTTGCTACCAGTTATGATTTCCTGTGACAACATTTTCAAAATCAGATCAAATTATGCTTGCTTGCTACCAGTTATGATTTCCTGTGACAACAATTTCAAAATCAGATCAAATTATGCTTGCTTGCTACCAGTTATGATTTCCTGTGACAACATTTTCAAAATCAGATCAAATTATGCTTGCTTGCTACCAGTTATGATTTCCTGTGACAACATTTTCAAAATCAGAACAAATTATGCTTGCTTGCTACCAGTTATGATTTCCTGTGACAACATTTTCAAAATCAGATCAAATTATGCTTGCTTGCTACCAGTTATGATTTCCTGTGACAACATTTTCAAAATCAGATCAAATTATGCTTGCTTGCTACCAGTTATGATTTCCTGTGACAAGGTTTTCAAAATCAGATCAAATTATGCTTGCTTGCTACCAGTTATGATTTCCTCTGACAAAGTTTTCAAAATCAGAACAAATTATGCTTGCTTGCTACCAGTTATGATTTCCTGTGACAACATTTTCAAAATCAGAACAAATTATGCTTGCTTGCTACCAGTTATGATTTCCTGTGACAACATTTTCAAAATCAGATCAAATTATGCTTGCTTGCTACCAGTTATGATTTCCTGTGACAAGGTTTTCAAAATCAGAACAAATTATGCTTGCTTGCTACCAGTTATAATTTCCTGTGACAACATTTTCAAAATCAGATCAAATTATGCTTGCTTGCTACCAGTTATGATTTCCTGTGACAAGGTTTTCAAAATCAGATCAAATTATGCTTGCTTGCTACCAGTTATGATTTCCTGTGACAAGGTTTTCAAAATCAGATCAAATTATGCTTGCTTGCTACCAGTTATAATTTCCTGTGACAACATTTTCAAAATCAGAACAAATTATGCTTGCTTGCTACCAGTTATGATTTCCTGTGACAACATTTTCAAAATCAGATCAAATAATGCTTGCTTGCTACTAGTTATGATTTCCTGTGACAAGGTTTTCAAAATCAGAACAAATTATGCTTGCTTGCTACCAGTTATGATTTCCTGTCACAACATTTTCAAAATCAGATCAAATTATGCTAGCTTGCTACCAGTTATGATTTCCTGTGACAAGGTTTTCAAAATCAGAACAAATTATGCTTGCTTGCTACCAGTTATGATTTCCTGTGACAAGGTTTTCAAAATCAGATCAAATTATGCTTGCTTGCTACCAGTTATCATTTCCTCTGACAAAGTTTTCAAAATCAGAACAAATTATGCTTGCTTGCTACCAGTTATGATTTCCTGTGACAACATTTTCAAAATCAGATCAAATTATGCTTGCTTGCTACCAGTTATGATTTCCTGTGACAAGGTTTTCAAAATCAGAACAAATTATGCTTGCTTGCTACCAGTTATGATTTCCTGTGACAACGTTTTCAAAATCAGATCAAATTATGCTTGCTTGCTACCAGTTATGATTTCCTGTGACAACATTTTCAAAATCAGAACAAATTATGATTTCCTGTGACAAAGTTTTCAAAATCAGATCAAATTATGCTTGCTTGCTACCAGTTATGATTTCCTGTGACAACATTTTCAAAATCAGATCAAATTATGCTTGCTTGCTACCAGTTATGATTTCCTGTGACAAGGTTTTCAAAATCAGATCAAATTATGCTTGCTTGCTACCAGTTATGATTTCCTGTGACAACATTTTCAAAATCAGAACAAATTATGCTTGCTTGCCACCAGTTATGATTTCCTGTGACAACATTTTCAAAATCAGATCAAATTATGCTTGCTTGCTACCAGTTATGATTTCCTGTGACAACATTTTCAAAATCAGATCAAATTATGCTTGCTTGCTACCAGTTATGAATTCCTGTGACAACATTTTCAAAATCAGATCAAGTTATGCTTGCTTGCTACCAGTTATGATTTCCTGTGACAACATTTTCAAAATCAGATCAAATTATGCTTGCTTGCTACCAGTTATGATTTCCTGTGACAACATTTTCAAAATCAGATCAAATTATGCTTGCTTGCTACCAGTTATGATTTCCTGTGACAAGGTTTTCAAAATCAGATCAAATTATGCTTGCTTGCTACCAGTTATGATTTCCTGTGACAACATTTTCAAAATCAGATTAAATTATGCTTGCTTGCTACCAGTTATAATTTCCTGTGACAAGATTTTCAAAATCATTTCAAATTATGCTTGCTTGCTACCAGTTATCATTTCCTGTGACAAGGTTTTCAAAATCAGAACAAATTATGCTTGCTTGCTACCAGTTATGATTTCCTGTGACCACGTTTTCAAAATCAGATCAAATTATGCTTGCTTGCTACCAGTTATGATTTCCTGTGACAACATTTTCAAAATCAGAACAAATTATGATTTCCTGTGACAAAGTTTTCAAAATCAGATCAAATTATGCTTGCTTGCTACCAGTTATGATTTCCTGTGACAACATTTTCAAAATCAGATCAAATTATGCTTGCTTGCTACCAGTTATGATTTCCTGTGACAAGGTTTTCAAAATCAGATCAAATTATGCTTGCTTGCTACCAGTTATGATTTCCTGTGACAACATTTTCAAAATCAGAACAAATTATGCTTGCTTGCCACCAGTTATGATTTCCTGTGACAACATTTTCAAAATCAGATCAAATTATGCTTGCTTGCTACCAGTTATGATTTCCTGTGACAACATTTTCAAAATCAGATCAAATTATGCTTGCTTGCTACCAGTTATGAATTCCTGTGACAACATTTTCAAAATCAGATCAAGTTATGCTTGCTTGCTACCAGTTATGATTTCCTGTGACAACATTTTCAAAATCAGATCAAATTATGCTTGCTTGCTACCAGTTATGATTTCCTGTGACAACATTTTCAAAATCAGATCAAATTATGCTTGCTTGCTACCAGTTATGATTTCCTGTGACAAGGTTTTCAAAATCAGATCAAATTATGCTTGCTTGCTACCAGTTATGATTTCCTGCGACAACATTTTCAAAATCAGATTAAATTATGCTTGCTTGCTACCAGTTATGATTTCCTGTGACAACATTTTCAAAATCAGAACAAATTATGCTTGCTTGCTACCAGTTATGATTTCCTGTGACAACATTTTCAAAATCAGATCAAATTATGCTTGCTTGCTACCAGTTATGATTTCCTGTGACAACATTTTCAAAATCAGATCAAATTATGCTTGCTTGCTACCAGTTATGATTTCCTGTGACAACATTTTCAAAATCAGATCAAATTATGCTTGCTTGCTACCAGTTATGATTTCCTGTGACAACGTTTTCAAAATCAGATCAAATTATGCTTGCTTGCTACCAGTTATGATTTCCTGTGACAAATTTTTCAAAATCAGAACAAATTATGCTTGCTTGCTACCAGTTATGACTTCCTGTGACAAGGTCTTCAAAATCAGAACAAATTATGCTTGCTTGCTACCAGTTATGATTTCCTGTGACAACATTTTCAAAATCATTTCAAATTATGCTTGCTTGCTACCAGTTATCATTTCCTGTGACAAGGTTTTCAAAATCAGAACAAATTATGCTTGCTTGCTACCAGTTATGATTTCCTGTGACCACGTTTTCAAAATCAGATCAAATTATGCTTGCTTGCTACCAGTTATGATTTCCTGTGACAACATTTTCAAAATCAGAACAAATTATGATTTCCTGTGACAAAGTTTTCAAAATCAGATCAAATTATGCTTGCTTGCTACCAGTTATGATTTCCTGTGACAACATTTTCAAAATCAGATCAAATTATGCTTGCTTGCTACCAGTTATGATTTCCTGTGACAAGGTTTTCAAAATCAGATCAAATTATGCTTGCTTGCTACCAGTTATGATTTCCTGTGACAACATTTTCAAAATCAGAACAAATTATGCTTGCTTGCCACCAGTTATGATTTCCTGTGACAACATTTTCAAAATCAGATCAAATTATGCTTGCTTGCTACCAGTTATGATTTCCTGTGACAACATTTTCAAAATCAGATCAAATTATGCTTGCTTGCTACCAGTTATGAATTCCTGTGACAACATTTTCAAAATCAGATCAAGTTATGCTTGCTTGCTACCAGTTATGATTTCCTGTGACAACATTTTCAAAATCAGATCAAATTATGCTTGCTTGCTACCAGTTATGATTTCCTGTGACAACATTTTCAAAATCAGATCAAATTATGCTTGCTTGCTACCAGTTATGATTTCCTGTGACAAGGTTTTCAAAATCAGATCAAATTATGCTTGCTTGCTACCAGTTATGATTTCCTGCGACAACATTTTCAAAATCAGATTAAATTATGCTTGCTTGCTACCAGTTATGATTTCCTGTGACAACATTTTCAAAATCAGAACAAATTATGCTTGCTTGCTACCAGTTATGATTTCCTGTGACAACATTTTCAAAATCAGATCAAATTATGCTTGCTTGCTACCAGTTATGATTTCCTGTGACAACATTTTCAAAATCAGATCAAATTATGCTTGCTTGCTACCAGTTATGATTTCCTGTGACAACATTTTCAAAATCAGATCAAATTATGCTTGCTTGCTACCAGTTATGATTTCCTGTGACAACGTTTTCAAAATCAGATCAAATTATGCTTGCTTGCTACCAGTTATGATTTCCTGTGACAAATTTTTCAAAATCAGAACAAATTATGCTTGCTTGCTACCAGTTATGACTTCCTGTGACAAGGTCTTCAAAATCAGAACAAATTATGCTTGCTTGCTACCAGTTATGATTTCCTGTGACAACATTTTCAAAATCAGATCAAATTATGCTTGCTTGCTACCAGTTATGATTTCCTGTGACAACATTTTCAAAATCAGATCAAATTATGCTTGCTTGCTACCAGTTATGATTTCCTGTGACAACATTTTCAAAATCAGATCAAATTATGCTTGCTTGCTACCAGTTATGATTTCCTGTGACAACATTTTCAAAATCAGATCAAATTATGCTTGCTTGCTACCAGTTATGATTTCCTGTGACAACATTTTCAAAATCAGATCAAAGTATGCTTGCTTGCTACCAGTTATGATTTCGCGTTACAACATTTTCAAAATCAGAACAAATTATGCTTGCTTGCTACCAGTTATGATTTCCTGTGACAAAGTTTTCAAAATCAGAACAAATTATGCTTGCTTGCTACCAGTTATGATTTCCTGTGACAAGGTTTTCAAAATCAGAACAAATTATGCTTGCTTGCTACCAGTTATGATTTCCTGTGACAACATTTTCAAAATCAGATCAAATAATGCTTGCTTGCTACCAGTTATGATTTCCTGTGACAACATTTTCAAAATCAGATCAAATTATGCTTGCTTGCTACCAGTTATGATTTCCTGTGACAACATTTTCAAAATCTGATCAAATTATGCTTGCTTACTACCAGTTATGATTTCCTGTGACAACATTTTCAAAATCAGATCAAATTATGCTTGCTTGCTACCAGTTATGATTTCCTGTGACAACATTTTCAAAATCAGATCAAATTATGCTTGCTTGCTACCAGTTATGATTTCCTGTGACAACATTTTCAAAATCAGATCAAATTATGCTTGCTTGCTACCAGTTATGATTTCCTGTGAAAACATTTTCAAAATCAGATCAAATTATGCTTGCTTGCTACCAGTTATGATTTCCTGTGACAACATTTTCAAAATCAGATCAAAGTATGCTTGCTTGCTACCAGTTATGATTTCCTGTGACAACATTTTCAAAATCAGATCAAATTATGCTTGCTTGCTACCAGTTATGATTTCCTGTGACAACATTTTCAAAATCAGATCAAATTATGCTTGCTTGCTACCAGTTATGATTTCCTGTGACAACATTTTCAAAATCAGATCAAATTATGCTTGCTTGCTACCAGTTATGATTTCCTGTGACAACATTTTCAAAATCAGATCAAATTATGCTTGCTTGCTACCAGTTATGATTTCCTGTGACAACATTTTCAAAATCAGATCAAATTATGCTTGCTTGCTACCAGTTATGATTTCCTGTGACAAGGTTTTCAAAATCAGATCAAATTATGCTTGCTTGCTACCAGTTATGATTTCCTGTGACAACATTTTTAAAATCAGATCAAATTATGCTTTCTTGCTACCAGTTATGATTTCCTGTGACAACATTTTCAAAATCAGATCAAATTATGCTTGCTTGCTACCAGTTATGATTTCCTGTGACAACATTTTCAAAATCAGATCAAATTATGGTTGCTTGCTACCAGTTATGATTTCCTGTGACAACATTTTCAAAATCAGATCAAATTATGCTTGCTTGCTACCAGTTATGATTTCCTGTGACAACATTTTCAAAATCAGATCAAATTATGCTTGCTTGCTACCAGTTATGATTTCCTGTGACAACATTTTCAAAATCAGATCAAATTATGCTTGCTTGCTACCAGTTATGATTTCCTGTGACAACATTTTCAAAATCAGATCAAATTATGCTTGCTTGCTACCAGTTATGATTTCCTGTGACAAGTTATGATTTCCTGTGACAACATTTTCAAAATCAGATCAAATTATGCTTGCTTGCTACCAGTTATGATTTCCTGTGACAACATTTTCAAAATCAGATCAAAGTATGCTTGCTTGCTACCAGTTATGATTTCCTGTGACAACATTTTCAAAATCAGATCAAATTATGCTTGCTTGCTACCAGTTATGATTTCCTGTGACAACATTTTCAAAATCAGATCAAATTATGCTTGCTTGCTACCAGTTATGATTTCCTGTGACAACATTTTCAAAATCAGATCAAATTATGCTTGCTTGCTACCAGTTATGATTTCCTGTGACAACATTTTCAAAATCAGATCAAATTATGCTTGCTTGCTACCAGTTATGATTTCCTGTGACAACATTTTCAAAATCAGATCAAATTATGCTTGCTTGCTACCAGTTATGATTTCCTGTGACAACATTTTCAAAATCAGATCAAATTATGCTTGCTTGCTACCAGTTATGATTTCCTGTGACAACATTTTCAAAATCAGATCAAATTATGCTTGCTTGCTACCAGTTATGATTTCCTGTGACAACATTTTCAAAATCAGATCAAATTATGCTTGCTTGCTACCAGTTATGATTTCCTGTGACAACATTTTCAAAATCAGATCAAAGTATGCTTGCTTGCTACCAGTTATGATTTCCTGTGACAACATTTTCAAAATCAGAACAAATTATGCTTGCTTGCTACCAGTTATGATTTCCTGTGACAAAGTTTTCAAAATCAGAACAAATTATGCTTGCTTGCTACCAGTTATGATTTCCTGTGACAAGGTTTTCAAAATCAGAACAAATTATGCTTGCTTGCTACCAGTTATGATTTCCTGTGACAACATTTTCAAAATCAGATCAGATAATGCTTTCTTGCTACCAGTTATGATTTCCTGTGACAACATTTTCAAAATCAGATCAAATTATGCTTGCTTGCTACCAGTTATGATTTCCTGTGACAACATTTTCAAAATCAGATCAAATTATGCTTGCTTGCTACCAGTTATGATTTCCTGTGACAACATTTTCAAAATCAGATCAAATTATGCTTGCTCGCTACCAGTTATGATTTCCTGTGACAACATTTTCAAAATCAGATCAAATTATGCTTGCTTGCTACCAGTTATGATTTTCTGTGACAACATTTTCAAAATCAGATCAAATTATGCTTGCTTGCTACCAGTTATGATTTCCTGTGACAACATTTTCAAAATCAGATCAAATTATGCTTGCTTGCTACCAGTTATGATTTCCTGTGACAACATTTTCAAAATCAGATCAAAGTATGCTTGCTTGCTACCAGTTATGATTACCTGTGACAACATTTTCAAAATCAGAACAAATTATGCTTGCTTGCTACCAGTTATGATTTCCTGTGACAAAGTTTTCAAAATCAGAACAAATTATGCTTGCTTGCTACCAGTTATGATTTCCTGTGACAAGGTTTTCAAAATCAGAACAAATTATGCTTGCTTGCTACCAGTTATGATTTCCTGTGACAACATTTTCAAAATCAGATCAAATAATGCTTGCTTGCTACCAGTTATGATTTCCTGTGATAACATTTTCAAAATCAGATCAAATTATGCTTGCTTGCTAAAAGTTATGATTTCCTGTGACAACATTTTCAAAATCAGATCAAATTATGCTTGCTTGCTACCAGTTATGATTTCCTGTGACAACATTTTCAAAATCAGATCAAATTATGCTTGCTTGCTACCAGTTATGATTTCCTGTGACAACATTTTCAAAATCAGATCAAATTATGCTTGCTTGCTACCAGTTATGATTTCCTGTGACAACATTTTCAAAATCAGATCAAATTATGCTTGCTTGCTACCAGTTATGATTTCCTGTGACAACATTTTCAAAATCAGATCAAATTATGCTTGCTTGCTACCAGTTATGATTTCCTGTGACAACATTTTCAAAATCAGATCAAATTATGCTTGCTTGCTACCAGTTATGATTTCCTGTGACAACATTTTCAAAATCAGATCAAAGTATGCTTGCTTGCTACCAGTTATGATTTCCTGTGACAACATTTTCAAAATCAGAACAAATTATGCTTGCTTGCTACCAGTTATGATTTCCTGTGACAAAGTTTTCAAAATCAGATCAAATTATGCTTGCTTGCTACCAGTTATGATTTCCTGTGACAACATTTTCAAAATCAGATCAAATTATGCTTGCTTGCTACCAGTTATGATTTCCTGTGACAACATTTTCAAAATCAGATCAAATTATGCTTGCTTGCTACCAGTTATGATTTCCTGTGACAACATTTTCAAAATCAGATCAAATTATGCTTGCTTGCTACCAGTTATGATTTCCTGTGACAACATTTTCAAAATCAGATCAAATTATGCTTGCTTGCTACCAGTTATGATTTCCTGTGACAACATTTTCAAAATCAGATCAAATTATGCTTGCTTGCTACCAGTTATGATTTCCTGTGACAACATTTTCAAAATCAGATCAAATTATGCTTGCTTGCTACCAGTTATGATTTCCTGTGACAACATTTTCAAAATCAGATCAAATTATGCTTGCTTGCTACCAGTTATGATTTCCTGTGACAACATTTTCAAAATCAGATCAAATTATGCTTGCTTGCTACCAGTTATGATTTCCTGTGACAACATTTTCAAAATCAGATCAAATTATGCTTGCTTGCTACCAGTTATGATTTCCTGTGACAACATTTTCAAAATTAGATCAAATTATGCTTGCTTGCTACCAGTTATGATTTCCTGTGACAACATTTTCAAAATCAGATCAAATTATGCTTGCTTGCTACCAGTTATGATTTCCTGTGACAGCATTTTCAAAATCAGATCAAATTATGCTTGCTTGCTACCAGTGATGATTTCCTGTGACAACATTTTCAAAATCAGATCAAAGTATGCTTGCTTGCTACCAGTTATGATTTCCTGTGACAACATTTTCAAAATCAGATCAAATTATGCTTGCTTGCTACCAGTTATGATTTCCTGTGACAACATTTTCAAAATCAGATCAAATTATGCTTGCTTGCTACCAGTTATGATTTCCTGTGACAACATTTTCAAAATCAGATCAAATTATGCTTGCTTGCTACCAGTTATGATTTCCTGTGACAACATTTTTAAAATCAGATCAAATTATGCTTGCTTGCTACCAGCTATGATTTCCTGTGACAACATTTTCAAAATCAGATCAAATTATGCTTGCTTGCTACCAGTTATGATTTCCTGTGACAACATTTTCAAAATCAGATCAAATTATGCTTGCTTGCTACCAGTTATGATTTCCTGTGACAACATTTTCAAAATCAGAACAAATTATGCTTGCTTGCTACCAGTTATGATTTCCTGTGACAAAGTTTTCAAAATCAGAACAAATTATGCTTGCTTGCTACCAGTTATGATTTCCTGTGACAAGGTTTTCAAAATCAGAACAAATTATGCTTGCTTGCTACCAGTTATGATTTCCTGTGACAACATTTTCAAAATCAGATCAAATAATGCTTGCTTGCTACCAGTTATGATTTCCTGTGACAACATTTTCAAAATCAGAACAAATTATGCTTGCTTGCTACCAGTTATGATTTCCTGTGACAACATTTTCAAAATCAGATCAAATTATGCTTGCTTGCTACCAGTTATGATTTCCTGTGACAACATTTTCAAAATCAGATCAAATTATGCTTGCTTGCTACCAGTTATGATTTCCTGTGAGAAGGTTTTCAAAATCAGATCGAATTATGCTTGCTTGATACCAGTTATGATTTCCTGTGACAAAGTTTTCGAAATCAGAACAAATTATGCTTGCTTGCTACCAGTTATGATTTCCTGTGACAAAATTTTCAAAATCAGAACAAATTATGCTTGCTTGCTACCAGTTATGATTTCCTGTGACAACATTTTTAAAATCAGATCAAATTATGCTTGCTTGCTACCAGTTATGATTTCCTGTGACAACATTTTCAAAATCAGATCAAATTATGCTTGCTTGCTACCAGTTATGATTTCCTGTGACAACATTTTCAAAGTCAGATCAAATTATGCTTGCTTGCTACCAGTTATGATTTCCTGTGACAAGGTTTTCAAAATCAGATCAAATTATGCTTGCTACCAGTTATGATTTCCTGTGACAAGGTTTTCAAAATCAGATCAAATTATGCTTGCTTGCTACCAGTTATGATTTCCTGTGACAAGGTTTTCAAAATCAGATCAAATTATGCTTGCTTGCTACCAGTTATGATTTCCTGTGACAAGGTTTTCAAAATCAGATCAAATTTTGCTTCCTTGCTACCAGTTATGATTTCCTGTGACAACATTTTCAAAATCAGAACAAATTATGCTTGCTTGCTACCAGTTATGATTTCCTGTGACAACATTTTCAAAATCAGAACAAATTATGCTTGCTTGCTACCAGTTATGATTTCCTGTGACAACATTTTCAAAATCAGATCAAATTATGCTTGCTTGCTACCAGTTATGATTTCCTGTGACAACATTTTCAAAATCAGATCAAATTATGCTTGCTTGCTACCAGTTATGATTTCCTGTGACAAATTTTTCAAAATCAGAACAAATTATGCTTGCTTACTACCAGTTATGATTTCCTGTGACAAGGTCTTCAAAATCAGAACAAATTATGCTTGCTTGCTACCAGTTATGATTTCCTGTGACAACATTTTCAAAATCAGATCAAATTATGCTTGCTTGCTACCAGTTATGATTTCCTGTGACAACATTTTCAAAATCAGATCAAATTATGCTTGCTTGCTACCAGTTATGATTTCCTGTGACAACATTTTCAAAATCAGATCAAATTATGCTGGCTTGCTACAAGTTATGATTTCCTGTGACAGCATTTTCAAAATCAGATCAAATTATGCTTGCTTGCTACCAGTTATGATTTCCTGTGACAACATTTTCAAAATCAGATCAAATTATGCTTGCTTGCTACCAGTTATGATTTCCTGTGACAACATTTTCAAAATCAGAACAAATTATGCTTGCTTGCTACCAGTTATGATTTCCTGTGACAACATTTTCAAAATCAGATCAAATTATGCTTGCTTGCTACCAGTTATGATTTCCTGTGACAACATTTTCAAAATCAGATCAAATTATGCTTGCATGCTACCAGTTATGATTTCTTGTGATAAGGTTTTCAAAATCAGATCAAATTATGCTTGCTTGCTACCAGTTATGATTTCCTCTGACAACATTTTCAAAATCAGATCAAATTATGCTTGCTTGCTACCAGTTATGATTTCCTGTGACAACATTTTCAAAATCAGATCAAATTATGCTTGCTTGCTACCAGTTATGATTTCCTGTGACAACATTTTCAAAATCAGATCAAATTATGCTTGCTTGCTACCAGTTATGATTTCCTGTGACAACATTTTCAAAATCAGATCAAAGTATGCTTGCTTGCTACCAGTTATGATTTCCTGTGACAACATTTTCAAAATCAGAACAAATTATGCTTGCTTGCTACCAGTTATGATTTCCTGTGACAAAGGTTTCAAAATCAGAACAAATTATGCTTGCTTGCTACCAGTTATGATTTCCTGTGACAAGGTTTTCAAAATCAGAACAAATTATGCTTGCTTGCTACCAGTTATGATTTCCTGTGACAACAGTTTCAAAATCAGATCAAATAATGCTTGCTTGCTACCAGTTATGATTTCCTGTGACAACATTTTCAAAATCAGATCAAATTATGCTTGCTTGCTACCAGTTATGATTTCCTGTGACAACATTTTCAAAATCAGATTAAATTATGCTTGCTTGCTACCAGTTATGAATTCCTGTGACAACATTTTCAAAATCAGAACAAATTATGCTTGCTTGCTACCAGTTATGATTTCCTGTGACAACATTTTCAAAATCAGATCAAATTATGCTTGCTTGCTACCAGTTATGATTTCCTGTGACAACATTTTCAAAATCAGATCAAATTATGCTTGCTTGCTACCAGTTATGATTTCCTGTGACAACATTTTCAAAATCAGATCAAATTATGCTTGCTTGCTACCAGTTATGATTTCCTGTGACCACATTTTAAAATCAGATCAAATTATGCTTGCTTGCTACCAGTTATGATTTCCTGTGACAAATTTTTCAAAATCAGAACAAATTATGCTTGCTTACTACCAGTTATGATTTCCTGTGACAAGGTCTTCAAAATCAGAACAAATTATGCTTGCTTGCTACCAGTTATGATTTCCTGTGACAACATTTTCAAAATCAGATCAAATTATGCTTGCTTGCTACCAGTTATGATTTCCTGTGACAACATTTTCAAAATCAGATCAAATTATGCTTGCTTGCTACCAGTTATGATTTCCTGTGACAACATTTTCAAAATCAGATCAAATTATGCTTGCTTGCTACCAGTTATGATTTCCTGTGACAGCATTTTCAAAATCAGATCAAATTATGCTTGCTTGCTACCAGTTATGATTTCCTGTGACAACATTTTCAAAATCAGATCAAATTATGCTTGCTTGCTACCAGTTATGATTTCCTGTGACAACATTTTCAAAATCAGAACAAATTATGCTTGCTTGCTACCAGTTATGATTTCCTGTGACAACATTTTCAAAATCAGATCAAATTATGCTTGCTTGCTACCAGTTATGATTTCCTGTGACAACATTTTCAAAATCAGATCAAATTATGCTTGCATGCTACCAGTTATGATTTCTTGTGATAAGGTTTTCAAAATCAGATAAAATTATCCTTGCTTGCTACCAGTTATGATTTCCTCTGACAACATTTTCAAAATCAGATCAAATTATGCTTGCTTGCTACCAGTTATGATTTCCTGTGACAACATTTTCAAAATCAGATCAAATTATGCTTGCTTGCTACCAGTTATGATTTCCTGTGACAACATTTTCAAAATCAGATCAAATTATGCTTGCTTGCTACCAGTTATGATTTCCTGTGACAACATTTTCAAAATCAGATCAAAGTATGCTTGCTTGCTACCAGTTATGATTTCCTGTGACAACATTTTCAAAATCAGAACAAATTATGCTTGCTTGCTACCAGTTATGATTTCCTGTGACAAAGTTTTCAAAATCAGAACAAATTATGCTTGCTTGCTACCAGTTATGATTTCCTGTGACAAGGTTTTCAAAATCAGAACAAATTATGCTTGCTTGCTACCAGTTATGATTTCCTGTGACAACAGTTTCAAAATCAGATCAAATAATGCTTGCTTGCTACCAGTTATGATTTCCTGTGACAACATTTTCAAAATCAGATCAAATTATGCTTGCTTGCTACCAGTTATGATTTCCTGTGACAACATTTTCAAAATCAGATCAAATTATGCTTGCTTGCTACCAGTTATGATTTCCTGTGACAACATTTTCAAAATCAGATCAAATTATGCTTGCTCGCTACCAGTTATGATTTCCTGTGACAACATTTTCAAAATCAGATCAAATTATGCTTGCTTGCTACCAGTTATGATTTTCTGTGACAACATTTTCAAAATCAGATCAAATTATGCTTGCTTGCTACCAGTTATGATTTCCTGTGACAACATTTTCAAAATCAGATCAAATTATGCTTGCTTGCTACCAGTTATGATTTCCTGTGACAACATTTTCAAAATCAGATCAAAGTATGCTTGCTTGCTACCAGTTATGATTACCTGTGACAACATTTTCAAAATCAGAACAAATTATGCTTGCTTGCTACCAGTTATGATTTCCTGTGACAAAGTTTTCAAAATCAGAACAAATTATGCTTGCTTGCTACCAGTTATGATTTCCTGTGACAAGGTTTTCAAAATCAGAACAAATTATGCTTGCTTGCTACCAGTTATGATTTCCTGTGACAACATTTTCAAAATCAGATCAAATAATGCTTGCTTGCTACCAGTTATGATTTCCTGTGATAACATTTTCAAAATCAGATCAAATTATGCTTGCTTGCTACCAGTTATGATTTCCTGTGACAACATTTTCAAAATCAGATCAAATTATGCTTGCTTGCTACCAGTTATGATTTCCTGTGACAACATTTTCAAAATCAGATCAAATTATGCTTGCTTGCTACCAGTTATGATTTCCTGTGACAACATTTTCAAAATCAGATCAAATTATGCTTGCTTGCTACCAGTTATGATTTCCTGTGACAACATTTTCAAAATCAGATCAAATTATGCTTGCTTGCTACCAGTTATGATTTCCTGTGACAACATTTTCAAAATCAGATCAAATTATGCTTGCTTGCTACCAGTTATGATTTCCTGTGACAACATTTTCAAAATCAGATCAAATTATGCTTGCTTGCTACCAGTTATGATTTCCTGTGACAACATTTTCAAAATCAGATCAAAGTATGCTTGCTTGCTACCAGTTATGATTTCCTGTGACAACATTTTCAAAATCAGATCAAATTATGCTTGCTTGCTACCAGTTATGATTTCCTGTGACAACATTTTCAAAATCAGATCAAATTATGCTTGCTTGCTACCAGTTATGATTTCCTGTGACAACATTTTCAAAATCAGATCAAATTATGCTTGCTTGCTACCAGTTATGATTTCCTGTGACAACATTTTCAAAATCAGATCAAATTATGCTTGCTTGCTACCAGTTATGATTTCCTGTGACAACATTTTGAAAATCAGATCAAAGTATGCTTGCTTGCTACCAGTTATGATTTCCTGTGACAACATTTTCAAAATCAGATCAAATTATGCTTGCTTGCTACCAGTTATGATTTCCTGTGACAACATTTTCAAAATCAGATCAAATTATGCTTGCTTGCTACCAGTTATGATTTCCTGTGACAACATTTTCAAAATCAGATCAAATTATGCTTGCTTGCTACCAGTTATGATTTCCTGTGACAACATTTTCAAAATCAGATCAAATTATGCTTGCTTGCTACCAGTTATGATTTCCTGTGACAACATTTTCAAAATCAGATCAAATTATGCTTGCTTGCTACCAGTTATGATTTCCTGTGACAACATTTTCAAAATCAGATCAAATTATGCTTGCTTGCTACCAGTTATGATTTCCTGTGACAACATTTTCAAAATCAGATCAAATTATGCTTGCTTGCTACCAGTTATGATTTCCTGTGACAACATTTTCAAAATCAGATCAAATTATGCTTGCTTGCTACCAGTTATGATTTCCTGTGACAACATTTTCAAAATCAGATCAAATTATGCTTGCTTGCTACCAGTTATGATTTCCTGTGACAACATTTTCAAAATCAGATCAAATTATGCTTACTTGCTACCAGTTATGATTTCCTGTGACAACATTTTCAAAATCAGATCAAATTATGCTTGCTTGCTACCAGTTATGATTTCGTGTGACAACATTTTCAAAATCAGATCAAATTATGCTTGCTTGCTACCAGTTATGATTTCCCGTGACAACATTTTCAAAATCAGATCAAAGTATGCTTGCTTGCTACCAGTTATGATTTCCTGTGACAACATTTTCAAAATCAGAACAAAATTATGCTTGCTTGCTACCAGTTATGATTTCCTGTGACAAAGTTTTCAAAATCAGAACAAATTATGCTTGCTTGCTACCAGTTATGATTTCCTGTGACAAGGTTTTCAAAATCAGAACAAATTATGCTTGCTTGCTACCAGTTATGATTTCCTGTGACAACATTTTCAAAATCAGATCAAATAATGCTTGCTTGCTACCAGTTATGATTTCCTGTGACAACATTTTCAAAATCAGATCAAATTATGCTTGCTTGCTACCAGTTATGATTTCCTGTGACAACATTTTCAAAATCAGATCAAATTATGCTTGCTCGCTACCAGTTATGATTTCCTGTGACAACATTTTCAAAATCAGATCAAATTATGCTTGCTTGCTACCAGTTATGATTTTCTGTGACAACATTTTCAAAATCAGATCAAATTATGCTTGCTTGCTACCAGTTATGATTTCCTGTGACAACATTTTCAAAATCAGATCAAATTATGCTTGCTTGCTACCAGTTATGATTTCCTGTGACAACATTTTCAAAATCAGATCAAAGTATGCTTGCTTGCTACCAGTTATGATTACCTGCGACAACATTTTCAAAATCAGAACAAATTATGCTTGCTTGCTACCAGTTATGATTTCCTGTGACAAAGTTTTCAAAATCAGAACAAATTATGCTTGCTTGCTACCAGTTATGATTTCCTGTGACAAGGTTTTCAAAATCAGAACAAATTATGCTTGCTTGCTACCAGTTATGATTTCCTGTGACAACATTTTCAAAATCAGATCAAATAATGCTTGCTTGCTACCAGTTATGATTTCCTGTGATAACATTTTCAAAATCAGATCAAATTATGCTTGCTTGCTACCAGTTATGATTTCCTGTGACAACATTTTCAAAATCAGATCAAATTATGCTTGCTTGCTACCAGTTATGATTTCCTGTGACAACATTTTCAAAATCAGATCAAATTATGCTTGCTTGCTACCAGTTATGATTTCCTGTGACAACATTTTCAAAATCAGATCAAATTATGCTTGCTTGCTACCAGTTATGATTTCCTGTGACAACATTTTCAAAATCAGATCAAATTATGCTTGCTTGCTACCAGTTATGATTTCCTGTGACAACATTTTCAAAATCAGATCAAATTATGCTTGCTTGCTACCAGTTATGATTTCCTGTGACAACATTTTCAAAATCAGATCAAATTATGCTTGCTTGCTACCAGTTATGATTTCCTGTGACAACATTTTCAAAATCAGATCAAATTATGCTTGCTTGCTACCAGTTATGATTTCCTGTGACAACATTTTCAAAATCAGATCAAATTATGCTTGCTTGCTACCAGTTATGATTTCCTGTGACAACATTTTCAAAATCAGATCAAAGTATGCTTGCTTGCTACCAGTTATGATTTCCTGTGACAACATTTTCAAAATCAGATCAAATTATGCTTGCTTGCTACCAGTTATGATTTCCTGTGACAACATTTTCAAAATCAGATCAAATTATGCTTGCTTGCTACCAGTTATGATTTCCTGTGACAACATTTTCAAAATCAGATCAAATTATGCTTGCTTGCTACCAGTTATGATTTCCTGTGACAACATTTTCAAAATCAGATCAAATTATGCTTGCTTGCTACCAGTTATGATTTCCTGTGACAACATTTTCAAAATCAGATCAAAGTATGCTTGCTTGCTACCAGTTATGATTTCCTGTGACAACATTTTCAAAATCAGATCAAATTATGCTTGCTTGCTACCAGTTATGATTTCCTGTGACAACATTTTCAAAATCAGATCAAATTATGCTTGCTTGCTACCAGTTATGATTTCCTGTGACAACATTTTCAAAATCAGATCAAATTATGCTTGCTTGCTACCAGTTATGATTTCCTGTGACAACATTTTCAAAATCAGATCAAATTATGCTTGCTTGCTACCAGTTATGATTTCCTGTGACAACATTTTCAAAATCAGATCAAATTATGCTTGCTTGCTACCAGTTATGATTTCCTGTGACAACATTTTCAAAATCAGATCAAATTATGCTTGCTTGCTACCAGTTATGATTTCCTGTGACAACATTTTCAAAATCAGATCAAATTATGCTTGCTTGCTACCAGTTATGATTTCCTGTGACAACATTTTCAAAATCAGATCAAATTATGCTTGTTTGCTACCAGTTATGATTTCCTGTGACAACATTTTCAAAATCAGATCAAATTATGCTTGCTTGCTAGCAGTTATGATTTCCTGTGACAACATTTTCAAAATCAGATCAAATTATGCTTGCTTGCTACCAGTTATGATTTCCTGTGACAACATTTTCAAAATCAGATCAAATTATGCTTGCTTGCTACCAGTTATGATTTCCTGTGACAACATTTTCAAAATCAGATCAAATTATGCTTGCTTGCTACCAGTTATGATTTCCTGTGACAACATTTTCAAAATCAGATCAAATTATGCTTGCTTGCTACCAGTTATGATTTCCTGTGACAACATTTTCAAAATCAGAACAAATTATGCTTGCTTGCTACCAGTTATGATTTCCTGTGACAACATTTTCAAAATCAGATCAAATTATGCTTGCTTGCTACCAGTTATGATTTCCTGTGACAACATTTTCAAAATCAGATCAAATTATGCTTGCTTGCTACCAGTTATGATTTCCTGTGACAAGGTTTTCAAAATCAGATCGAATTATGCTTGCTTGATACCAGTTATGATTTCCTGTGACAAAGTTTTCGAAATCAGAACAAATTATGCTTGCTTGCTACCAGTTATGATTTCCTGTGACAAAATTTTCAAAATCAGAACAAATTATGCTTGCTTGCTACCAGTTATGATTTCCTGTGACAACATTTTCAAAATCAGATCAAATTATGCTTGCTTGCTACCAGTTATGATTTCCTGTGACAAGGTTTTCAAAATCAGAACAAATTATGCTTGCTTGCTACCAGTTATGATTTCCTGTGACAAGGTATTCAAAATCAGATCAAATTATGCTTGCTTGCTACCAGTTATGATTTCCTGTGACAAGGTTTTCAAAATCAGATCAAATTATGCTTGCTACCAGTTATGATTTCCTGTGACAAGGTTTTCAAAATCAGATCAAATTATGCTTGCTTGCTACCAGTTATGATTTCCTGTGACAAGGTTTTCAAAATCAGATCAAATTATGCTTGCTTGCTACCAGTTATGATTTCCTGTGACAACATTTTCAAAATCAGATCAAATTATGCTTGCTTGCTACCAGTTATGATTTCCTGTGACAACATTTTCAAAATCAGATCAAATTATGCTTGCTTGCTACCAGTTATGATTTCCTGTGACAAATTTTTCAAAATCAGAACAAATTATGCTTGCTTACTACCAGTTATGATTTCCTGTGACAAGGTCTTCAAAATCAGAACAAATTATGCTTGCTTGCTACCAGTTATGATTTCCTGTGACAACATTTTCAAAATCAGATCAAATCATGCTTGCTTGCTACCAGTTATGATTTCCTGTGACAACATTTTCAAAATCAGATCAAATTATGCTTGCTTGCTACCAGTTATGATTTCCTGTGACAACATTTTCAAAATCAGATCAAATTATGCTTGCTTGCTACCAGTTATGATTTCCTGTGACAGCATTTTCAAAATCAGATCAAATTATGCTTGCTTGCTACCAGTTATGATTTCCTGTGACAACATTTTCAAAATCAGATCAAATTATGCTTGCTTGCTACCAGTTATGATTTCCTGTGACAACATTTTCAAAATCAGAACAAATTATGCTTGCTTGCTACCAGTTATGATTTCCTGTGACAACATTTTCAAAATCAGATCAAATTATGCTTGCTTGCTACCAGTTATGATTTCCTGTGACAACATTTTCAAAATCAGATCAAATTATGCTTGCATGCTACCAGTTATGATTTCCTGTGATAAGGTTTTCAAAATCAGATCAAATTATGCTTGCTTGCTACCAGTTATGATTTCCTCTGACAACATTTTCAAAATCAGATCAAATTATGCTTGCTTGCTACCAGTTATGATTTCCTCTGACAACATTTTCAAAATCAGATCAAATTATGCTTGCTTGCTACCAGTTATGATTTCCTGTGACAACATTTTCAAAATCAGATCAAATTATGCTTGCTTGCTACCAGTTATGATTTCCTGTGACAACATTTTCAAAATCAGATCAAAGTATGCTTGCTTGCTACCAGTTATGACTTCCTGTGACAACATTTTCAAAATCAGAACAAATTATGCTTGCTTGCTACCAGTTATGATTTCCTGTGACAAAGTTTTCAAAATCAGAACAAATTATGCTTGCTTGCTACCAGTTATGATTTCCTGTGACAAGGTTTTCAAAATCAGAACAAATTATGCTTGCTTGCTACCAGTTATGATTTCCTGTGACAATATTTTCAAAATCAGATCAAATAATGCTTGCTTGCTACCAGTTATGATTTCCTGTGACAACATTTTCAAAATCAGATCAAATTATGCTTGCTTGCTACCAGTTATGATTTCCTGTGACAACATTTTCAAAATCAGATCAAATTATGCTTGCTTGCTACCAGTTATGATTTCCTGTGACAACATTTTCAAAATCAGATCAAATTATGCTTGCTCGCTACCAGTTATGATTTCCTGTGACAACATTTTCAAAATCAGATCAAATTATGCTTGCTTGCTACCAGTTATGATTTTCTGTGACAACATTTTCAAAATCAGATCAAATTATGCTTGCTTGCTACCAGTTATGATTTCCTGTGACAACATTTTCAAAATCAGATCAAATTATGCTTGCTTGCTACCAGTTATGATTTCCTGTGACAACATTTTCAAAATCAGATCAAAGTATGCTTGCTTGCTACCAGTTATGATTACCTGTGACAACATTTTCAAAATCAGAACAAATTATGCTTGCTTGCTACCAGTTATGATTTCCTGTGACAAAGTTTTCAAAATCAGAACAAATTATGCTTGCTTGCTACCAGTTATGATTTCCTGTGAAAAGGTTTTCAAAATCAGAACAAATTATGCTTGCTTGCTACCAGTTATGATTTCCTGTGACAACATTTTCAAAATCAGATCAAATAATGCTTGCTTGCTACCAGTTATGATTTCCTGTGATAACATTTTCAAAATCAGATCAAATTATGCTTGCTTGCTACCAGTTATGATTTCCTGTGACAACATTTTCAAAATCAGATCAAATTATGCTTGCTTGCTACCAGTTATGATTTCCTGTGACAACATTTTCAAAATCAGATCAAATTATGCTTGCTTGCTACCAGTTATGATTTCCTGTGACAACATTTTCAAAATCAGATCAAATTATGCTTGCTTGCTACCAGTTATGATTTCCTGTGACAACATTTTCAAAATCAGATCAAATTATGCTTGCTTGCTACCAGTTATGATTTCCTGTGACAACATTTTCAAAATCAGATCAAATTATGCTTGCTTGCTACCAGTTATGATTTCCTGTGACAACATTTTCAAAATCAGATCAAATTATGCTTGCTTGCTACCAGTTATGATTTCCTGTGACAACATTTTCAAAATCAGATCAAAGTATGCTTGCTTGCTACCAGTTATGATTTCCTGTGACAACATTTTCAAAATCAGATCAAATTATGCTTGCTTGCTACCAGTTATGATTTCTTGTGACAACATTTTCAAAATCAGATCAAAGTATGCTTGCTTGCTACCAGTTATGATTTCCTGTGACAACATTTTCAAAATCAGAACAAATTATGCTTGCTTGCTACCAGTTATGATTTCCTGTGACAACATTTTCAAAATCAGATCAAATTATGCTTGCTTGCTACCAGTTATGATTTCCTGTGACAACATTTTCAAAATCAGATCAAATTATGCTTGCTTGCTACCAGTTATGATTTCCTGTGACAAGGTTTTCAAAATCAGATCGAATTATGCTTGCTTGATACCAGGTATGATTTCCTGTGACAAAGTTTTCGAAATCAGAACAAATTATGCTTGCTTGCTACCAGTTATGATTTCCTGTGACAACATTTTCAAAATCAGATCAAATTATGCTTGCTTGCTACCAGTTATGATTTCCTGTGACAAGGTTTTCAAAATCAGAACAAATTATGCTTGCTTGCTACCAGTTATGATTTCCTGTGACAAGGTTTTCAAAATCAGATCAAATTATGCTTGCTTGCTACCAGTTATGATTTCCTGTGACAAGGTTTTCAAAATCAGATCAAATTATGCTTGCTACCAGTTATGATTTCCTGTGACAAGGTTTTCAAAATCAGATCAAATTATGCTTGCTTGCTACCAGTTATGATTTCCTGTGACAAGGTTTTCAAAATCAGATCAAATTATGCTTGCTTGCTACCAGTTATGATTTCCTGTGACAACATTTTCAAAATCAGATCAAATTATGCTTGCTTGCTACCAGTTATGATTTCCTGTGACAACATTTTCAAAATCAGATCAAATTATGCTTGCTTGCTACCAGTTATGATTTCCTGTGACAAATTTTTCAAAATCAGATCAAATTATGCTTGCTTACTACCAGTTATGATTTCCTGTGACAAGGTCTTCAAAATCAGAACAAATTATGCTTGCTTGCTACCAGTTATGATTTCCTGTGACAACATTTTCAAAATCAGATCAAATTATGCTTGCTTGCTACCAGTTATGATTTCCTGTTACAACATTTTCAAAATCAGATCAAATTATGCTTGCTTGCTACCAGTTATGATTTCCTGTGACAACATTTTCAAAATCAGATCAAATTATGCTTGCTTGCTACCACTTATGATTTCCTGTGACAGCATTTTCAAAATCAGATCAAATTATGCTTGCTTGCTACAAGTTATGATTTCCTGTGACAACATTTTCAAAATCAGATCAAATTATGCTTGCTTGCTACCAGTTATGATTTCCTGTGACAACATTTTCAAAATCAGAACAAATTATGCTTGCTTGCTACCAGTTATGATTTCCTGTGACAACATTTTCAAAATCAGATCAAATTATGCTTGCTTGCTACCAGTTATGATTTCCTGTGACAACATTTTCAAAATCAGATCAAATTATGCTTGCATGCTACCAGTTATGATTTCCTGTGATAAGGTTTTCAAAATCAGATCAAATTATGCTTGCTTGCTACCAGTTATGATTTCCTCTGACAACATTTTCAAAATCAGATCAAATTATGCTTGCTTGCTACCAGTTATGATTTCCTGTGACAACATTTTCAAAATCAGATCAAATTATGCTTGCTTGCTACCAGTTATGATTTCCTGTGACAACATTTTCAAAATCAGATCAAATTATGCTTGCTTGCTACCAGTTATGATTTCCTGTGACAACATTTTCAAAATCAGATCAAAGTATGCTTGCTTGCTACCAGTTATGATTTCCTGTGACAACATTTTCAAAATCAGAACAAATTATGCTTGCTTGCTACCAGTTATGATTTCCTGTGACAAAGTTTTCAAAATCAGAACAAATTATGCTTGCTTGCTACCAGTTATGATTTCCTGTGACAAGGTTTTCAAAATCAGAACAAATTATGCTTGCTTGCTACCAGTTATGATTTCCTGTGACAACATTTTCAAAATCAGATCAAATAATGCTTGCTTGCTACCAGTTATGATTTCCTGTGACAACATTTTCAAAATCAGATCAAATTATGCTTGCTTGCTACCAGTTATGATTTCCTGTGACAACATTTTCAAAATCAGATCAAATTATGCTTGCTTGCTACCAGTTATGATTTCCTGTGACAACATTTTCAAAATCAGATCAAATTATGCTTGCTCGCTACCAGTTATGATTTCCTGTGACAACATTTTCAAAATCAGATCAAATTATGCTTGCTTGCTACCAGTTATGATTTTCTGTGACAACATTTTCAAAATAAGATCAAATTATGCTTGCTTGCTACCAGTTATGATTTCCTGTGACAACATTTTCAAAATCAGATCAAATTATGCTTGCTTGCTACCAGTTATGATTTCCTGTGACAACATTTTCAAAATCAGATCAAAGTATGCTTGCTTGCTACCAGTTATGATTACCTGTGACAACATTTTCAAAATCAGAACAAATTATGCTTGCTTGCTACCAGTTATGATTTCCTGTGACAAAGTTTTCAAAATCAGAACAAATTATGCTTGCTTGCTACCAGTTATGATTTCCTGTGACAAGGTTTTCAAAATCAGAACAAATTATGCTTGCTTGCTACCAGTTATGATTTCCTGTGACAACATTTTCAAAATCAGATCAAATAATGCTTGCTTGCTACCAGTTATGATTTCCTGTGATAACATTTTCAAAATCGGATCAAATTATGCTTGCTTGCTACCAGTTATGATTTCCTGTGACAACATTTTCAAAATCAGATCAAATTATGCTTGCTTGCTACCAGTTATGATTTCCTGTGACAACATTTTCAAAATCAGATCAAATTATGCTTGCTTGCTACCAGTTATGATTTCCTGTGACAACATTTTCAAAATCAGATCAAATTATGCTTGCTTGCTACCAGTTATGATTTCCTGTGACAACATTTTCAAAATCAGATCAAATTATGCTTGCTTGCTACCAGTTATGATTTCCTGTGACAACATTTTCAAAATCAGATCAAATTATGCTTGCTTGCTACCAGTTATGATTTCCTGTGACAACATTTTCAAAATCAGATCAAATTATGCTTGCTTGCTACCAGTTATGATTTCCTGTGACAACATTTTCAAAATCAGATCAAAGTATGCTTGCTTGCTACCAGTTATGATTTCCTGTGACAACATTTTCAAAATCAGATCAAATTATGCTTGCTTGCTACCAGTTATGATTTCCTGTGACAACATTTTCAAAATCAGATCAAATTATGCTTGCTTGCTACCAGTTATGATTTCCTGTGACAACATTTTCAAAATCAGATCAAATTATGCTTGCTTGCTACCAGTTATGATTTCCTGTGACAACATTTTCAAAATCAGATCAAATTATGCTTGCTTGCTACCAGTTATGATTTCCTGTGACAACATTTTCAAAATCAGATCAAAGTATGCTTGCTTGCTACCAGTTATGATTTCCTGTGACAACATTTTCAAAATCAGATCAAATTATGCTTGCTTGCTACCAGTTATGATTTCCTGTGACAACATTTTCAAAATCAGATCAAATTATGCTTGCTTGCTACCAGTTATGATTTCCTGTGACAACATTTTCAAAATCAGATCAAATTATGCTTGCTTGCTACCAGTTATGATTTCCTGTGACAACATTTTCAAAATCAGATCAAATTATGCTTGCTTGCTACCAGTTATGATTTCCTGTGACAACATTTTCAAAATCAGATCAAATTATGCTTGCTTGCTACCAGTTATGATTTCCTGTGACAACATTTTCAAAATCAGATCAAATTATGCTTGCTTGCTACCAGTTATGATTTCCTGTGACAACATTTTCACAATCAGATCAAATTATGCTTGCTTGCTACCAGTTATGATTTCCTGTGACAACATTTTCAAAATCAGATCAAATTATGCTTGCTTGCTACCAGTTATGATTTCCTGTGACAACATTTTCAAAATCAGATCAAATTATGCTTGCTTGCTACCAGTTATGATTTCCTGTGACAACATTTTCAAAATCAGATCAAATTATGCTTGCTTGCTACCAGTTATGATTTCCTGTGACAACATTTTCAAAATCAGAACAAATTATGCTTGCTTGCTACCAGTTATGATTTCGTGTGACAACATTTTCAAAATCAGATCAAATTATGCTTGCTTGCTACCAGTTATGATTTCCTGTGACAACATTTTCAAAATCAGATCAAAGTATGCTTGCTTGCTACCAGTTATGATTTCCTGTGACAACATTTTCAAAATCAGAACAAATTATGCTTGCTTGCTACCAGTTATGATTTCCTGTGACAAAGTTTTCAAAATCAGAACAAATTATGCTTGCTTGCTACCAGTTATGATTTCCTGTGACAAGGTTTTCAAAATCAGAACAAATTATGCTTGCTTGCTACCAGTTATGATTTCCTGTGACAACATTTTCAAAATCAGATCAAATAATGCTTGCTTGCTACCAGTTATGATTTCCTGTGACAAGGTTTTCAAAATCAGATCAAATTATGCTTGCTTGCTACCAGTTATGATTTCCTGTGACAACATTTTCAAAATCAGATCAAATTATGCTTGCTCGCTACCAGTTATGATTTCCTGTGACAACATTTTCAAAATCAGATCAAATTATGCTTGCTTGCTACCAGTTATGATTTTCTGTGACAACATTTTCAAAATCAGATCAAATTATGCTTGCTTGCTACCAGTTATGATTTCCTGTGACAACATTTTCAAAATCAGATCAAATTATGCTTGCTTGCTACCAGTTATGATTTCCTGTGACAACATTTTCAAAATCAGATCAAAGTATGCTTGCTTGCTACCAGTTATGATTTCCTGTGACAACATTTTCAAAATCAGAACAAATTATGCTTGCTTGCTACCAGTTATGATTTCCTGTGACAAAGTTTTCAAAATCAGAACAAATTATGCTTGCTTGCTACCAGTTATGATTTCCTGTGACAAGGTTTTCAAAATCAGAACAAATTATGCTTGCTTGCTACCAGTTATGATTTCCTGTGACAACATTTTCAAAATCAGATCAAATAATGCTTGCTTGCTACCAGTTATGATTTCCTGTGATAACATTTTCAAAATCAGATCAAATTATGCTTGCTTGCTACCAGTTATGATTTCCTGTGACAACATTTTCAAAATCAGATCAAATTATGCTTGCTTGCTACCAGTTATGATTTCCTGTGACAACATTTTCAAAATCAGATCAAATTATGCTTGCTTGCTACCAGTTATGATTTCCTGTGACAACATTTTCAAAATCAGATCAAATTATGCTTGCTTGCTACCAGTTATGATTTCCTGTGACAACATTTTCAAAATCAGATCAAATTATGCTTGCTTGCTACCAGTTATGATTTCCTGTGACAACATTTTCAAAATCAGATCAAATTATGCTTGCTTGCTACCAGTTATGATTTCCTGTGACAACATTTTCAAAATCAGATCAAATTATGCTTGCTTGCTACCAGTTATGATTTCCTGTGACAACATTTTCAAAATCAGATCAAATTATGCTTGCTTGCTACCAGTTATGATTTCCTGTGACAACATTTTCAAAATCAGATCAAAGTATGCTTGCTTGCTACCAGTTATGATTTCCTGTGACAACATTTTCAAAATCAGATCAAATTATGCTTGCTTGCTACCAGTTATGATTTCCTGTGACAACATTTTCAAAATCAGATCAAATTATGCTTGCTTGCTACCAGTTATGATTTCCTGTGACAACATTTTCAAAATCAGATCAAATTAAGCTTGCTTGCTACCAGTTATGATTTCCTGTGACAACATTTTCAAAATCAGATCAAATTATGCTTGCTTGCTACCAGTTATGATTTCCTGTGACAACATTTTCAAAATCAGATCAAAGTATGCTTGCTTGCTACCAGTTATGATTTCCTGTGACAACATTTTCAAAATCAGATCAAATTATGCTTGCTTGCTACCAGTTATGATTTCCTGTGACAACATTTTCAAAATCAGATCAAATTATGCTTGCTTGCTACCAGTTATGATTTCCTGTGACAACATTTTCAAAATCAGATCAAATTATGCTTGCTTGCTACCAGTTATGATTTCCTGTGACAACATTTTCAAAATCAGATCAAATTATGCTTGCTTGCTACCAGTTATGATTTCCTGTGACAACATTTTCAAAATCAGATCAAATTATGCTTGCTTGCTACCAGTTATGATTTCCTGTGACAACATTTTCAAAATCAGATCAAATTATGCTTGCTTGCTACCAGTTATGATTTCCTGTGACAACATTTTCAAAATCAGATCAAATTATGCTTGCTTGCTACCAGTTATGATTTCCTGTGACAACATTTTCAAAATCAGATCAAATTATGCTTGCTTGCTACCAGTTATGATTTCCTGTGACAACATTTTCAAAATCAGATCAAATTATGCTTGCTTGCTACCAGTTATGATTTCCTGTGACAACATTTTCAAAATCAGATCAAATTATGCTTGCTTGCTACCAGTTATGATTTCCTGTGACAACATTTTCAAAATCAGATCAAATTATGCTTGCTTGCTACCAGTTATGATTTCGTGTGACAACATTTTCAAAATCAGATCAAATTATGCTTGCTTGCTACCAGTTATGATTTCCTGTGACAACATTTTCAAAATCAGATCAAAGTATGCTTGCTTGCTACCAGTTATGATTTCCTGTGACAACATTTTCAAAATCAGAACAAATTATGCTTGCTTGCTACCAGTTATGATTTCCTGTGACAAAGTTTTCAAAATCAGAACAAATTATGCTTGCTTGCTACCAGTTATGATTTCCTGTGACAAGGTTTTCAAAATCAGAACAAATTATGCTTGCTTGCTACCAGTTATGATTTCCTGTGACAACATTTTCAAAATCTGATCAAATAATGCTTGCTTGCTACCAGTTATGATTTCCTGTGACAACATTTTCAAAATCAGATCAAATTATGCTTGCTTGCTACCAGTTATGATTTCCTGTGACAACATTTTCAAAATCAGATCAAATTATGCTTGCTTGCTACCAGTTATGATTTCCTGTGACAACATTTTCAAAATCAGATCAAATTATGCTTGCTTGCTACCAGTTATGATTTCCTGTGACAACATTTTCAAAATCAGATCAAATTATGCTTGCTTGCTACCAGTTATGATTTCCTGTGACAACATTTTCAAAATCAGAACAAATTATGCTTGCTTGCTACCAGTTATGATTTCCTGTGACAACATTTTCAAAATCAGATCAAATTATGCTTGCTTGCTACCAGTTATGATTTCCTGTGACAACATTTTCAAAATCAGATCAAATTATGCTTGCTTGCTACCAGTTATGATTTCCTGTGACAAGGTTTTCAAAATCAGATCGAATTATGCTTGCTTGATACCAGTTATGATTTCCTGTGACAAAGTTTTCGAAATCAGAACAAATTATGCTTGCTTGCTACCAGTTATGATTTCCTGTGACAAAATTTTCAAAATCAGAACAAATTATGCTTGCTTGCTACCAGTTATGATTTCCTGTGACAACATTTTCAAAATCAGATCAAATTATGCTTGCTTGCTACCAGTTATGATTTCCTGTGACAAGGTTTTCAAAATCAGAACAAATTATGCTTGCTTGCTACCAGTTATGTTTTCCTGTGACAAGGTTTTCAAAATCAGATCAAATTATGCTTGCTTGCTACCAGTTATGATTTCCTGTGACAAGGTTTTCAAAATCAGATCAAATTATGCTTGCTACCAGTTATGATTTCCTGTGACAAGGTTTTCAAAATCAGATCAAATTATGCTTGCTTGCTACCAGTTATGATTTCCTGTGACAAGGTTTTCAAAATCAGATCAAATTATGCTTGCTTGCTACCAGTTATGATTTCCTGTGACAAGGTTTTCAAAATCAGATCAAATTATGCTTCCTTGCTACCAGTTATGATTTCCTGTGACAACATTTTCAAAATCAGAACAAATTATGCTTGCTTGCTACCAGTTATGATTTCCTGTGACAACATTTTCAAAATCAGATCAAATTATGCTTGCTTGCTACCAGTTATGATTTCCTGTGACAAGGTTTTCAAAATCAGAACAAATTATGCTTGCTTGCTACCAGTTATGATTTCCTGTGACAACATTTTCAAAATCAGATCAAATTATGCTTGCTTGCTACCAGTTATGATTTCCTGTGACAAGGTTTTCAAAATCAGAACAAATTATGCTTGCTTGCTACCAGTTATGATTTCCTGTTACAAGGTTTTCAAAATCAGATCAAATTATGCTTGCTTGCTACCAGTTATGATTTCCTCTGACAAAGTTTTCAAAATCAGAACAAATTATGCTTGCTTGCTACCAGTTATGATTTCCTGTGACAACATTTTCAAAATCAGATCAAATTATGCTTGCTTGCTACCAGTTATGACTTCCTGTGACAAGGTTTTCAAAATCAGAACAAATTATGCTTGCTTGCTAACAGTTATGATTTGCTGTGACAAGGTTTTCAAAATCAGATCAAATTGTGCTTGCTTGCTACCAGTTATGATTTCCTGTGACAACATTTTCAAAATCAGAACAAATTATGCTTGCTTGCTACCAGTTATGATTTCCTGTGACAAAGTTTTCAAAATCAGATCAAATTATGCTTGCTTGATACCAGTTATGATTTCCTGTGACAACATTTTCAAAATCAGATCAAATTATGCTTGCTTGCTACCAGGATTTCTTTTGACAACATTTTCAAAATCAGAACAAATTATGCTTGCTTGCTACCAGTTATGATTTCCTGTGACAACATTTTCAAAATCAGATCAAATTATGCTTGCTTGCTACCAGTTATGATTTCCTGTGACAACATTTTCAAAATCAGATCAAATTATGCTTGCTTGCTACCAGTTATGATTTCCTGTGACAGCATTTTCAAAATCAGATCAAATTATGCTTGCTTGCTACCAGTTATGATTTCCTGTGACAAATTTTTCAAAATCAGAACAAATTATGCTTGCGTGCTACCAGTTATGATTTCCTGTGACAACGTTTTCAAAATCAGAACAAATTATGCTTGTTTGCTACCTACCAGTTATGATTTCCTGTGACAACATTTTCAAAATCAGATCAAATTATGCTTGATTGCTACCAGTTATGATTTCCTGTGACAACATTTTCAAAATCAGATCAAATTATGCTTGCTTGCTACCAGTTATTATTTCCTGTGACAAGGTTTTCAAAATCAGAACAAATTATGCTTGCTTGCTACCAGTTATGATTTCCTGCGACAACATTTTCAAAATCAGATCAAATTATGCTTGCTTGCTACCAGTTATGATTTCCTGTGACAACATTTTCAAAATCAGATCAAATTATGCTTGCTTGCTACCAGTTATGATTTCCTGTGACAAGGTTTTCAAAATCAGAACAAATTATGCTTGCTTGCTACCAGTTATGATTTCCTGTGACAAGGTTTTCAAAATCAGATCAAATTATGCTTACTTGCTACCAGTTATGATTTCCTGTGACAACATTTTCAAAATCAGATCAAATTATGCTTGCTTGCTACCAGTTATGATTTCCTGTGACAACATTTTCAAAATCAGATCAAATTATGCTTGCTTGCTACCAGTTATGATTTCCTGTGACAACATTTTCAAAATCAGATCAAATTATGCTTGCTTGCTACCAGTTATGATTTCCTGTGACAAATTTTTCAAAATCAGAACAAATTATGCTTGCTTACTACCAGTTATGATTTCCTGTGACAAGGTCTTCAAAATCAGAACAAATTATGCTTGCTTGCTACCAGTTATGATTTCCTGTGACAACATTTTCAAAATCAGATCAAATTATGCTTGCTTGCTACCAGTTATGATTTCCTGTGACAACATTTTCAAAATCAGATCAAATTATGCTTGCTTGCTACCAGTTATGATTTCCTGTGACAACATTTTCAAAATCAGATCAAATTATGCTTGCTTGCTACCAGTTATGATTTCCTGTGACAGCATTTTCAAAATCAGATCAAATTATGCTTGCTTGCTACCAGTTATGATTTACTGTGACAACATTTTCAAAATCAGATCAAATTATGCTTGCTTGCTACCAGTTATGATTTCCTGTGACAACATTTTCAAAATCAGAACAAATTATGCTTGCTTGCTACCAGTTATGATTTCCTGTGACAACATTTTCAAAATCAGATCAAATTATGCTTGCTTGCTACCAGTTATGATTTCCTGTGACAACATTTTCAAAATCAGATCAAATTATGCTTGCATGCTACCAGTTATGATTTCCTGTGATAAGGTTTTCAAAATCAGATCAAATTATGCTTGCTTGCTACCAGTTATGATTTCCTCTGACAAAGTTTTCAAAATCAGAACAAATTATGCTTGCTTGCTACCAGCTATGATTTCCTGTGACAACATTTTAAAATCAGAACAAATTATGCTTGCTTGCTACCAGTTATGATTTCCTGTGACAACATTTTCAAAATCAGATCAAATTATGCTTGCTTGATACCAGTTATGATTTCCTGTGACAAGGTTTTCAAAATCAGAACAAATTATGCTTGCTTGCTACCAGTTATGATTTCCTGTGACAACATTTTCAAAATCAGAGCAAATTATGCTTGCTTGCTACCAGTTATGATTTCCTGTGCCAAGGTTTTCAAAATCAGATCAAATTATGCTTGCTTGCTACCAGTTATGATTTCCTGTGACAAGGTTTTCAAAATCAGATCAAATTATGCTTGCTTGCTACCAGTTATGATTTCCTGTGACAAGGTTTTCAAAATCAGATCAAATTATGCTTGCTTGCTACCAGTTATGACTTCCTGTGACAAGGTTTTCAAAATCAGATCAAATTATGCTTCCTTGCTACCAGTTATGATTTCCTGTGACAACATTTTCAAAATCAGAACAAATTATGCTTGATTGCTACCAGTTATGATTTCCTGTGACAACATTTTCAAAATCAGATCAAATTATGCTTGCTTGCTACCAGTTATGATTTCCTGTGACAAGGTTTTCAAAATCAGAACAAATTATGCTTGCTTGCTACCAGTTATGATTTCCTGCGACAACATTTTCAAAATCAGATCAAATTATGCTTGCTTGCTACCAGTTATGATTTCCTGTGACAAGGTTTTCAAAATCAGAACAAATTATGCTTGCTTGCTACCAGTTATGATTTCCTGTGACAAGGTTTTCAAAATCAGATCAAATTATGCTTACTTGCTACCAGTTATGATTTCCTGTGACAAAATTTTCAAAATCAGAACAAATTATGCTTGCTTGCTACCAGTTATGATTTCCTGTGACAAAGTTTTCAAAATCAGATCAAATTATGCTTGCTTGCTACCAGTTATGATTTCCTGTGACAACATTTTCAAAATCAGATCAAATTATGCTTGCTTGCTACCAGTTATGATTTCTTTTGACAACATTTTCAAAATCAGAACAAATTATGCTTGCTTGCTACCAGTTATGATTTCCTGTGACAACATTTTCAAAATCAGATCAAATTATGCTTGCTTGCTACCAGTTATGATTTCCTGTGACAACATTTTCAAAATCAGATCAAATTATGCTTGCTTGCTACCAGTTATGATTTCCTGTGACAGCATTTTCAAAATCAGATCAAATTATGCTTGCTTGCTACCAGTTATGATTTCCTGTGACAAATTTTTCAAAATCAGAACAAATTATGCTTGCGTGCTACCAGTTATGATTTCCTGTGACAACGTTTTCAAAATCAGAACAAATTATGCTTGTTTGCTACCTACCAGTTTTGATTTCCTGTGACAACAGTTTCAAAATCAGATCAAATTATGCTTGCTTGCTACCAGTTATGATTTCCTGTGACAACATTTTCAAAATCAGATCAAATTATGCTTGCTTGCTACCAGTTATGATTTCCTGTGACAAGGTTTTCAAAATCAGATCAAATTATGCTTGCTTGCTACCAGTTATGATTTCCTGTGACAAGGTTTTCAAAATCAGATCAAATTATGCTTGCTTGCTACCAGTTATGATTTCCTGTGACAACATTTTCAAAATCAGAACAAATTATGCTTGCTTGCTACCAGTTATGATTTCCTGTGACAAATTTTTCAAAATCAGATCAAATTATGCTTGCTTGCTACCAGTTATGATTTCCTGTGACAACATTTTCAAAATCAGATCAAATTATGCTTGCTTGCTACCAGTTATGATTTCCTGTGACAACATTTTCAAAATCAGAACAAATTATGCATGCTTGCTACCAGTTATGATTCCTGTGACAACATTTTCAAAATCAGATCAAATTATGCTTGCTTGCTACCAGTTATGATTTCCTGTGACAAGGTTTTCAAAATCAGATCAAATTATGCTTGCTTGCTACCAGTTATGATTTCCTGTGACAAGGTTTTCAAAATCAGAACAAATTATGCTTGCTTGCTACCAGTTATGATTTCCTGTGACAAGGTTTTCAAAATCAGATCAAATTATGCTTACTTGCTACCAGTTATGATTTCCTGTGACAAAATTTTCAAAATCAGAACAAATTATGCTTGCTTGCTACCAGTTATGATTTCCTGTGACAAAGTTTTCAAAATCAGATCAAATTATGCTTGCTTGCTACCAGTTATGATTTCCTGTGACAACATTTTCAAAATCAGATCAAATTATGCTTGCTTGCTACCAGTTATGATTTCTTTTGACAACATTTTCAAAATCAGAACAAATTATGCTTGCTTGCTACCAGTTATGATTTCCTGTGACAACATTTTCAAAATCAGATCAAATTATGCTTGCTTGCTACCAGTTATGATTTCCTGTGACAACATTTTCAAAATCAGATCAAATTATGCTTGCTTGCTACCAGTTATGATTTCCTGTGACAGCATTTTCAAAATCAGATCAAATTATGCTTGCTTGCTACCAGTTATGATTTCCTGTGACAACATTTTCAAAATCAGAACAAATTATGCATGCTTGCTACCAGTTATGATTCCTGTGACAACATTTTCAAAATCAGATCAAATTATGCTTGCTTGCTACCAGTTATGATTTCCTGTGACAACATTTTCAAAATCAGATCAAATTATGCTTGCTTGCTACCAGTTATGAATTCCTGTGACAACATTTTCAAAATCAGATCAAATTATGCTTGCTTGCTACCAGTTATGATTTCCTGTGACAACATTTTCAAAATCAGACCAAATTATGCTTGCTTGCTACCAGTTATGATTTCCTGCGACAACATTTTCAAAATCAGATCAAATTATGCTTGCTTGCTACTAGTTATGATTTCCTGTGACAAGGTTTTCAAAATCAGAACAAATTATGCTTGCTTGCTACCAGTTATGATTTCCTGTGACAAGGTTTTCAAAATCAGATCAAATTATGCTTACTTGCTACCAGTTATGATTTCCTGTGACAAAATTTTCAAAATCAGAACAAATTATGCTTGCTTGCTACCAGTTATGATTTCCTGTGACAAAGTTTTCAAAATCAGATCAAATTATGCTTGCTTGCTACCAGTTATGATTTCCTGTGACAACATTTTCAAAATCAGATCAAATTATGCTTGCTTGCTACCAGTTATGATTTCTTTTGACAACATTTTCAAAATCAGAACAAATTATGCTTGCTTGCTACCAGTTATGATTTCCTGTGACAACATTTTCAAAATCAGATCAAATTATGCTTGCTTGCTACCAGTTATGATTTCCTGTGACAACATTTTCAAAATCAGATCAAATTGTGCTTGCTTGCTACCAGTTATGATTTCCTGTGACAGCATTTTCAAAATCAGATCAAATTATGCTTGCTTGCTACCAGTTATGATTTCCTGTGACAAATTTTTCAAAATCAGAACAAATTATGCTTGCGTGCTACCAGTTATGATTTCCTGTGACAACGTTTTCAAAATCAGAACAAATTATGCTTGTTTGCTACCTACCAGTTTTGATTTCCTGTGACAACATTTTCAAAATCAGATCAAATTATGCTTGCTTGCTACCAGTTATGATTTCCTGTGACAACATTTTCAAAATCAGATCAAATTATGCTTGCTTGCTACCAGTTATGATTTCCTGTGACAACATTTTCAAAATCAGAACAAATTATGCTTGCTTGCTACCAGTTATGATTTCCTGTGTCAAGGTTTTCAAAATCAGAACAAATTATGCTTGCTTGCTACCAGTTATGATTTCCTGTGACAAGGTTTTCAAAATCAGATCAAATTATGCTTGCTTGCTACCAGTTATGATTTCCTGTGACAACATTTTCAAAATCAGAACAAATTATGCTTGCTTGCTACCAGTTATGATTTCCTGTGACAAGGTTTTCAAAATCAGAACAAATTATGCTTGCTTGCTACCAGTTATGATTTCCTGTGACAAGGTTTTCAAAATCAGATCAAATTATGCTTGCTTGCTACCAGTTATGATTTCCTGTGACAACATTTTCAAAATCAGAACAAATTATGCTTGCTTGCTACCAGTTATGATTTCCTGTGACAAATTTTTCAAAATCAGATCAAATTATGCTTGCTTGCTACCAGTTATGATTTCCTGTGACAACATTTTCAAAATCAGATCAAATTATGCTTGCTTGCTACCAGTTATGATTTCCTGTGACAAGGTTTTCAAAATCAGATCAAATTATGCTTGCTTGCTACCAGTTATGATTTCCTGTGACAACATTTTCAAAATCAGAACAAATTATGCATGCTTGCTACCAGTTATGATTCCTGTGACAACATTTTCAAAATCAGATCAAATTATGCTTGCTTGCTACCAGTTATGATTTCCTGTGACAACATTTTCAAAATCAGATCAAATTATGCTTGCTTGCTACCAGTTATGAATTCCTGTGACAACATTTTCAAAATCAGATCAAATTATGCTTGCTTGCTACCAGTTATGATTTCCTGTGACAACATTTTCAAAATCAGACCAAATTATGCTTGCTTGCTACCAGTTATGATTTCCTGCGACAACATTTTCAAAATCAGATCAAATTATGCTTGCTTGCTACCAGTTATGATTTCCTGTGACAAGGTTTTCAAAATCAGAACAAATTATGCTTGCTTGCTACCAGTTATGATTTCCTGTGACAAGGTTTTCAAAATCAGATCAAATTATGCTTACTTGCTACCAGTTATGATTTCCTGTGACAAAATTTTCAAAATCAGAACAAATTATGCTTGCTTGCTACCAGTTATGATTTCCTGTGACAAAGTTTTCAAAATCAGATCAAATTATGCTTGCTTGCTACCAGTTATGATTTCCTGTGACAACATTTTCAAAATCAGATCAAATTATGCTTGCTTGCTACCAGTTATGATTTCTTTTGACAACATTTTCAAAATCAGAACAAATTATGCTTGCTTGCTACCAGTTATGATTTCCTGTGACAACATTTTCAAAATCAGATCAAATTATGCTTGCTTGCTACCAGTTATGATTTCCTGTGACAACATTTTCAAAATCAGATCAAATTATGCTTGCTTGCTACCAGTTATGATTTCCTGTGACAGCATTTTCAAAATCACATCAAATTATGCTTGCTTGCTACCAGTTATGATTTCCTGTGACAAATTTTTCAAAATCAGAACAAATTATGCTTGCGTGCTACCAGTTATGATTTCCTGTGACAACGTTTTCAAAATCAGAACAAATTATGCTTGTTTGCTACCTACCAGTTTTGATTTCCTGTGACAACATTTTCAAAATCAGATCAAATTATGCTTGCTTGCTACCAGTTATGATTTCCTGTGACAACATTTTCAAAATCAGATCAAATTATGCTTGCTTGCTACCAGTTATGATTTCTTTTGACAACATTTTCAAAATCAGAACAAATTATGCTTGCTTGCTACCAGTTATGATTTCCTGTGACAACATTTTCAAAATCAGATCAAATTATGCTTGCTTGTTACCAGTTATGATTTCCTGTGACAAGGTTTTCAAAATCAGATCAAATTATGCTTACTTGCTACCAGTTATGATTTCCTGTGACAAAATTTTCAAAATCAGAACAAATTATGCTTGCTTGCTACCAGTTATGATTTCCTGTGACAAAGTTTTCAAAATCAGATCAAATTATGCTTGCTTGCTACCAGTTATGATTTCCTGTGACAAAATTTTCAAAATCAGATCAAATTATGCTTGCTTGCTACCAGTTATGATTTCTTTTGACAACATTTTCAAAATCAGAACAAATTATGCTTGCTTGCTACCAGTTATGATTTCCTGTGACAACATTTTCAAAATCAGATCAAATTATGCTTGCTTGCTACCAGTTATGATTTCCTGTGACAGCATTTTCAAAATCAGATCAAATTATGCTTGCTTGCTACCAGTTATGATTTCCTGTGACAAATTTTTCAAAATCAGAACAAATTATGCTTGCTTGCTACCAGTTATGATTTCCTGTGACAAGGTTTTCAAAATCAGATCAAATTATGCTTACTTGCTACCAGTTATGATTTCCTGTGACAAAATTTTCAAAATCAGAACAAATTATGCTTGCTTGCTACCAGTTATGATTTCCTGTGACAAAGTTTTCAAAATCAGATCAAATTATGCTTGCTTGCTACCAGTTATGATTTCCTGTGACAACATTTTCAAAATCAGATCAAATTATGCTTGCTTGCTACCAGTTATGATTTCTTTTGACAACATTTTCAAAATCAGAACAAATTATGCTTGCTTGCTACCAGTTATGATTTCCTGTGACAGCATTTTCAAAATCAGATCAAATTATGCTTGCTTGCTACCAGTTATGATTTCCTGTGACAAATTTTTCAAAATCAGAACAAATTATGCTTGCGTGCTACCAGTTATGATTTCCTGTGACAACGTTTTCAAAATCAGAACAAATTATGCTTGTTTGCTACCTACCAGTTTTGATTTCCTGTGACAACATTTTCAAAATCAGATCAAATTATGCTTGCTTGCTACCAGTTACGATTTCCTGTGACAACATTTTCAAAATCAGATCAAATTATGCTTGCTTGCTACCAGTTATGATTTCCTGTGACAACATTTTCAAAATCAGATCAAATTATGCTTGCTTGCTACCAGTTATGATTTCCTGTGACAACATTTTCAAAATCAGATCAAATTATGCTTGCTTGCTACCAGTTATGATTTCCTGTGACAACATTTTCAAAATCAGAACAAATTATGCTTGCTTGCTACCAGTTATGATTTCCTGTGACAACATTTTCAAAATCAGATCAAATTATGTTTGCTTGCTACCAGTTATGATTTCCTGTGACAACATTTTCAAAATCAGATCAAATTATGCTTGCTTGCTACCAGTTATGATTTCCTGTGACAAAGTTTTCAAAATCAGATCAAATTATGCTTGCTTGCTACAAGTTATGATTTCCTCTGACAAAGTTTTCAAAATCAGAACAAATTATGCTTGCTTGCTACCAGTTATGATTTCCTGTGACAACATTTTCAAAATCAGAACACATTATGCTTGCTTGCTACCAGTTATGATTTCCTGTGACAACATTTTCAAAATCAGATCAAATTATGCTTGCTTGCTACCAGTTATGATTTTCTGTGACAAGGTTTTCAAAATCAGAACAAATTATGCTTGCTTGCTACCAGTTATGATTTCCTGTGACAACATTTTCAAAATCAGATCAAATTATTCTTGCTTGCTACCAGTTATGATTTCCTGTGACAAGGTTTTCAAAATCAGATCAAATTATGCTTGCTTGCTACCAGTTATGATTTCCTGTGACAAGGTTTTCAAAATCAGATCAAATTATGCTTGCTTGCTACCAGTTATGATTTCCTGTGACAAGGTTTTCAAAATCAGATCAAATTATGCTTGCTTGCTACCAGTTATGATGTCCTGTGACAAGGTTTTCAAAATCAGATCAAATTATGCTTCCTTGCTACCAGTTATGATTTCCTGTGACAACATTTTCAAAATCAGAACAAATTATGCTTGATTGCTACCAGTTATGATTTCTTGTGACAACATTTTCAAAATCAGATCAAATTATGCTTGCTTGCTACCAGTTATGATTTCCTGTGACAAGGTTTTCAAAATCAGAACAAATTATGCTTGCTTGCTACCAGTTATGATTTCCTGTGACAACATTTTCAAAATCAGATCAAATTATGCTTGCTTGCTACCAGTTATGATTTCCTGTGACAACATTTTCAAAATCAGAACAAATTATGCTTGCTTGCTACCAGTTATGATTTCCTGTGACAAGGTTTTCAAAATCAGATCAAATTATGCTTGGTTGCTACCAGTTATGATTTCCTGTGACAACATTTTCAAAATCAGAACAAATTATGCTTGCTTGCTACCAGTTATGATTTCCTGTGACAAATTTTTCAAAATCAGATCAAATTATGCTTGCTTGCTACCAGTTATGATTTCCTGTGACAACATTTTCAAAATCAGATCAAATTATGCTTGCTTGCTACCAGTTATGATTTCCTGTGACAAGGTTTTCAAAATCAGATCAAATTATGCTTGCATGCTACCAGTTATGATTTCCTGTGACAACATTTTCAAAATCAGAACAAATTATGCATGCTTGCTACCAGTTATGATTCCTGTGACAACATTTTCAAAATCAGATCAAATTATGCTTGCTTGCTACCAGTTATGATTTCCTGTCACAACATTTTCAAAATCAGATCAAATTATGCTTGCTTGCTACCAGTTATGAATTCCTGTGACAACATTTTCAAAATCAGATCAAATTATGCTTGCTTGCTACCAGTTATGATTTCCTGTGACAACATTTTTAAAATCAGATCAAATTATGCTTGCTTGCTACCAGTTATGATCTCCTGTGACAAGGTTTTCAAAATCAGAACAAATTATGCTTGCTACCAGTTATGATATCCCGTGACAACATTTTCAAAATCAGATCAAATTATGCTTGCTTGCTACCAGTTATGATTTCCTGTGACAACATTTTCAAAATCAGATCAAATTATGCTTGCTTGCTACCAGTTATGATTTCCTGTGACAACATTTTCAAAATCAGATCAAATTATGCTTGCTTGCTACCAGTTATGATTTCCTGTGACAAGGTTTTCAAAATCAGATCAAATTATGCTTGCTTGCTACCAGTTATGATTTCCTGTGACAAGGTTTTCAGAATCAGATCAAATTATGCTTGCTTGCTACCAGTTATGATTTCCTGTGACAAGGTTTTCAAAATCAGAACAAATTATGCTTGCTTGCTACCAGTTATGATTTCCTGTGACAACATTTTCAAAATCAGAACAAATTATGCTTGCTTGCTACCAGTTATGATTTCCTGTGACAACATTTTCAAAATCTGATCAAATTATGCTTGCTTGCTACCAGTTATGATTTCCTGTGACAACATTTTCAAAATCAGATCAAATTATGCTTGCTTGCTACCAGTTATGATTTCCTGTGACAACATTTTCAAAATCAGAACAAATTATACTTGCTTGCTACCAGTTATGATTTCCTGTGACAACATTTTTAAAATCAGATCAAATTATGCTTGCTTGCTACCAGTTATGATTTCCTGTGACAACATTTTCAAAATCAGAACAAATTATGCTTGCTTGCTACCAGTTATGATTTCCTTTGACAACATTTTCAAAATCAGATCAAATTATGCTTGCTTGCTACCAGTTATGATTTCCTGTGACAAGGTTTTCAAAATCGGATCAAATTATGCTTGCTTGCTACCAGTTATGATTTCCTGTGACAACATTTTCAAAACCAGATCAAATTATGCTTGCTTGCTACCAGTTATGATTTCCTGTGACAACATTTTCAAAATCAGATCAAATTATGCTTGCTTGCTACCAGTTATGATTTCCTGTGACAACATTTTCAAAATCAGATCAAATTATGCTTGCTTGCTACCAGTTATGATTTCCTGTGACAAGGTTTTCAAAATCAGAACAAATTATGCTTGCTTGCTACCAGTTATGATTTCCTGTGACAAGGTTTTCAAAATCAGATCAAATTATGCTTGCTTGCTACCAGTTATCATTTCCTCTGACAACATTTTCAAAATCAGATCAAATTATGCTTGCTTGCTACCAGTTATCATTTCCTGTGACAACATTTTCAAAATCAGAACAAATTATGCTTGCTTGCTACCAGTTATGATTTCCTGTGACAACATTTTCAAAATCAGATCAAATTATGTTTGCTTGCTACCAGTTATGATTTCCTGTGACAAGGTTTTCAAAATCAGAACAAATTATGCTTGCTTGCTACCAGTTATGATTTCCTGTGACAACATTTTCAAAATCAGATCAAATTATGCTTGCTTGCTACCAGTTATGATATCCCGTGACAACATTTTCAAAATCAGATCAAATTATGCTTGCTTGCTACCAGTTATGATTTCCTGTGACAACATTTTCAAAATCAGATCAAATTATGCTTGCTTGCTACCAGTTATGATTTCCTGTGACAACATTTTCAAAATCAGATCAAATTATGCTTGCTTGCTACCAGTTATGATTTCCTGTGACAAGGTTTTCAAAATCAGATCAAATTATGCTTGCTTGCTACCAGTTATGATTTCCTGTGACAAGGTTTTCAGAATCAGATCAAATTATGCTTGCTTGCTACCAGTTATGATTTCCTGTGACAAGGTTTTCAAAATCAGAACAAATTATGCTTGCTTGCTACCAGTTATGATTTCCTGTGACAACATTTTCAAAATCAGAACAAATTATGCTTGCTTGCTACCAGTTATGATTTCCTGTGACAACATTTTCAAAATCTGATCAAATTATGCTTGCTTGCTACCAGTTATGATTTCCTGTGACAACATTTTCAAAATCAGATCAAATTATGCTTGCTTGCTACCAGTTATGATTTCCTGTGACAACATTTTCAAAATCAGAACAAATTATACTTGCTTGCTACCAGTTATGATTTCCTGTGACAACATTTTTAAAATCAGATCAAATTATGCTTGCTTGCTACCAGTTATGATTTCCTGTGACAAGGTTTTCAAAATCAGAACAAATTATGCTTGCTTGCTACCAGTTATGATTTCCTTTGACAACATTTTCAAAATCAGATCAAATTATGCTTGCTTGCTACCAGTTATGATTTCCTGTGACAAGGTTTTCAAAATCAGATCAAATTATGCTTGCTTGCTACCAGTTATGATTTCCTGTGACAACATTTTCAAAACCAGATCAAATTATGCTTGCTTGCTACCAGTTATGATTTCCTGTGACAACATTTTCAAAATCAGATCAAATTATGCTTGCTTGCTACCAGTTATGATTTCCTGTGACAACATTTTCAAAATCAGATCAAATTATGCTTGCTTGCTACCAGTTATGATTTCCTGTGACAAGGTTTTCAAAATCAGAACAAATTATGCTTGCTTGCTACCAGTTATGATTTCCTGTGACAAGGTTTTCAAAATCAGATCAAATTATGCTTGCTTGCTACCAATTATGATTTCCTGTGACAAGGTTTTCAAAATCAGATCAAATTATGCTTGCTTCCTACCAGTTATGATTTCCTGTGACAACATTTTCAAAATCAGATCAAATTATGCTTGCTTGCTACCAGTTATGATTTCCTGTGACAAGGTTTTCAAAATCAGAACAAATTATGCTTGCTTGCTACCAGTTATGATTTCCTGTGACAAGGTTTTCAAAATCAGAACAAATTATGCTTGCTTGCTACCAGTTATGATTTCCTGTGACAAGGTTTTCAAAATCAGATCAAATTATGCTTGCTTGCTACCAGTTATGACTTCCTGTGACAAGGTTTTCAAAATCAGAACAAATTATGCTTGCTTGCTACCAGTTATGATTTCCTGTGACAACATTTTCAAAATCAGATCAAATTATGCTTGCTTGCTACCAGTTATGGTTTCCTGTGACAACATTTTCAAAATCAGATCAAATTATGCTTGCTTGCTACCAGTTATGATTTCCTGTGACAAAATTTTCAAAATCAGATCAAATTATGCTTGCTTGCTACCAGTTATGATTTCCTGTGACAAGGTTTTCAAAATCAGATCAAATTATGCTTGCTTGCTACCAGTTATGATTTCCTGTGACAACATTTTCAAAATCAGAACAAATTATGCTTGCTTGCTACCAGCTATGATTTCCTGTGACAAGGTTTTCAAAATCAGATCAAATTAAGCTTGCTTGCTACCAGTTATGATTTCCTGTGACAACATTTTCAAAATCAGAACAAATTATGCTTGCTTGCTACCAGTTATGATTTCCTGTGACAACATTTTCAAAATCAGAACAAATTATGCTTTCTTGCTACCAGTTATCATTTCCTATGACAACATTTTCAAAATCAGATCAAATTATGCTTGCTTGCTACCAGTTATGGTTTCCTGTGACAAGGTTTTCAAAATCAGATCAAATTATGCTTGCTTGCTACCAGTTATGATTTCCTGTGACAAGGTTTTCAAAATCAGAACAAATTATGCTTGCTTGCTACCAGTTATGATTTCCTGTGACAAGGTTTTCAAAATCAGATCAAATTATGCTTGCTTGCTACCAGTTATGATTTCCTGTGACAAGGTTTTCAAAATCAGATCAAATTATGCTTGCTTCCTACCAGTTATGATTTCCTGTGACAACATTTTCAAAATCAGATCAAATTATGCTTGCTTTCTACCAGTTATGATTTCCTGTGACAAGGTTTTCAAAATCAGAACAAATTATGCTTGCTTGCTACCAGTTATGATTTCCTGTGACAACATTTTCAAAATCAGGACAAATTATGCTTGCTTGCTACCAGTTATGATTTCCTGTGACAAGGTTTTCAAAATCAGATCAAATTATGCTTGCTTGCTACCAGTTATGATTTCCTGTGACAAGGTTTTCAAAATCAGAACAAATTATGCTTGCTTGCTACCAGTTATGATTTCCTGAGACAACATTTTCAAAATCAGATCAAATTATGCTTGCTTGCTACCAGTTATGATTTCCTGTGACAACATTTTCAAAATCAGAACAAATTATGCTTGCTTGCTACCAGTTATGATTTCCTGTGACAAGGTTTTCAAAATCAGATCAAATTATGCTTGCTTGCTTCCAGTTATGATTTCCTGTGACAAGGTTTTCAAAATCAGAACAAATTATGCTTGCTTGCTACCAGTTATGATTTCCTGTGACAACATTTTCAAAACCAGATCAAATTATGCTTGCTTGCTACCAGTTATGATTTCCTGTGACAACATTTTCAAAATCAGAACAAATTATGCTTGCTTGCTACCAGTTATGATTTCCTGTGACAAGGTTTTCAAAATCAGAACAAATTATGCTTGCTTGCTACCAGTTATGATTTCCTGTGACAACATTTTCAAAATCAGATCAAATTATGCTTGCTTGCTACCAGTTATGATTTCCTGTGACAAGGTTTTCAAAATCAGAACAAATTATGCTTGCTTGCTACCAGTTATGATTTCCTGTGACAACATTTTCAAAATCAGATCAAATTATGCTTGCTTGCTACCAGTTATGATTTCCTGTGACAAGGTTTTCAAAATCAGATCAAATTATGCTTGCTTGCTACCAGTTATGATTTCCTGTGACAAGGTTTTCAAAATCAGAACAAATTATGCTTGCTTGCTACCAGTTATGATTTCCTGTGACAAGGTTTTCAAAATCAGATCAAATTATGCTTGCTTGCTACCAGTTATGATTTCCTGTGACAAGGTTTTCAAAATCAGATCAAATTATGCTTGCTTCCTACCAGTTATGATTTCCTGTGACAACATTTTCAAAATCAGATCAAATTATGCTTGCTTTCTACCAGTTATGATTTCCTGTGACAAGGTTTTCAAAATCAGAACAAATTATGCTTGCTTGCTACCAGCTATGATTTCCTGTGACAACATTTTCAAAATCAGAACAAATTATGCTTGCTTGCTACCAGTTATGATTTCCTGTGACAAGGTTTTCAAAATCAGATCAAATTATGCTTGCTTGCTACCAGTTATGATTTCCTGTGACAAGGTTTTCAAAATCAGAACAAATTATGCTTGCTTGCTACCAGTTATGATTTCCTGAGACAACATTTTCAAAATCAGATCAAATTATGCTTGCTTGCTACCAGTTATGATTTCCTGTGACAACATTTTCAAAATCAGATCAAATTATGCTTGCTTGCTACCAGTTATGATTTCCTGTGACAAACTTTTCAAAATCAGATCAAATTATGCTTGCTTGCTACCAGTTATGATTTCCTGTGACAAGGTTTTCAAAATCAGATCAAATTATGCTTGCTTGCTACCAGTTATGATTTCCTGTGACAACATTTTCAAAATCAGAACAAATTATGCTTGCTTGCTACCAGTTATGATTTCCTGTGACAACATTTTCAAAATCAGAACAAATTATGCTTGCTTGCTACCAGTTATGATTTCCTGTGACAAGGTTTTCAAAATCAGATATTATGCTTCCTTTCTACCAGTTACGATTTCCTGTGACAAGGTTTTCAAAATCAGAACAAATTGTGCTTGCTTGCTACCAGTTATGATTTCCTGTGACAACATTTTCAAAATCAGAACAAATTATGCTTGCTTGCTACCAGTTATGATTTCCTGTGACAAGGTTTTCAAAATCAGATATTATGCTTCCTTTCTACCAGTTATGATTTCCTGTGACAAGGTTTTCAAAATCAGAACAAATTGTGCTTGCTTGCTACCAGTTATGATTTCCTGTGACAACATTTTCAAAATCAGATCAAATTATGCTTGCTTGCTACCAGTTATGATTTCCTGTGACAAGGTTTTCAAAATCAGATCAAATTATGCTTGCTTGCTACCAGTTATGATTTCCTGTGACAAGGTTTTCAAAATCAGAACAAATTATGCTTGCTTGCTACCAGTTATGATTTCCTGTGACAAGGTTTTCAAAATCAGATCAAATTATGCTTGCTTGCTACCAGTTATGATTTCCTGTGACAAGGTTTTCAAAATCAGATCAAATTATGCTTGCTTGCTACCAGTTATGATTTCCTGTGACAAAGTTTTCAAAATCATAACAAATTATGCTTGCTTGCTACCAGTTATGATTTCCTGTGACAAAGTTTTCAAAATCAGAACAAATTATGTTTGCTTGCTACCAGTTATGATTTCCTGTGACAAAGTTTTCAAAATCAGAACAAATTATGCTTGCTTGCTACCAGTTATGATTTCCTGTGACAACATTTTCAAAATAAGTTCAAATTATGCTTGCTTGCTACCAGTTATGATTTCCTGTGACAACATTTTCAAAATCAGAACAAATTATGCTTGCTTGCTACCAGCTCTGATTTCCTGTGACAAGGTTTTCAAAATCAGAACAAATTATGCTTGCTTGCTACCAGTTATGATTTCCTGTGACAAGGTTTTCAAAATCAGATCAAATTATGCTTGCTTGCTACCAGTTATGATTTGCTGTGACAACATTTTCAAAATCAGAACAAATTATGCTTGCTTGCTACCAGTTATGATTTCCTGTGACAAGGTTTTCAAAATCAGATCAAATTATGCTTGCTTGCTACCAGTTATGATTTCCTGTGACAAGGTTTTCAAAATCAGAACAAATTATGCTTGCTTGCTACCTGTTATGATTTCCTGTGACAACATTTTCAAAATCAGATCAAATTATGCTTGCTTGCTACCAGTTATGATTTCCTGTGACAAGGTTTTCAAAATCAGATCAAATTATGCTTGCTTGCTACCAGTTATGATTTCCTGTGGCAACATTTTCAAAATCAGATCAAATTATGCTTGCTTGCTACCAGTTATGATTTCCTGTGACAACATTTTCAAAATCAGAACAAATTATGCTTGCTTGCTACCAGTTATGATTTCCTGTAACAAGGTTTTCAAAATCAGAACAAATTATGCTTGCTTGCTACCAGTTATGATTTCCTGTGACAACATTTTCAAAATCAGATCAAATTATGCTTGCTTGCTACCAGTTATGATTTCCTGTGACAAGGTTTTCAAAATCAGATCAAATTATGCTTGCTTGCTACCAGTTATGATTTCCTGTGACAAGGTTTTCAAAATCAGAACAAATTATGCTTGCTTGCTACCAGTTATGATTTCCTGTGACAAGGTTTTCAAAATCAGAACAAATTATGCTTGCTTGCTACCAGTTATGTTTCCTGTGACAACATTTTCAAAATCAGATCAAATTATACTTGCTTGCTACCAGTTATGATTTCCTGTAACAACATTTTCAAAATCAGAACAAATTATGCTTGCTTGCTACCAGTTATGATTTCCTGTGACAAAGTTTTCAAAATCATAACAAATTATGCTTGCTTGCTACCAGTTATGATTTCCTGTGACAAAGTTTTCAAAATCAGAACAACTTATGCTTGCTTGCTACCAGTTATGATTTCCTGTGACAAAGTTTTCAAAATCAGAACAAATTATGCTTGCTTGCTTCCAGTTATGATTTCCTGTGACAAGGTTTTCAAAATCAGAACAAATTATGCTTGCTTGCTACCAGTTATGATTTCCTGTGACAACATTTTCAAAACCAGATCAAATTATGCTTGCTTGCTACCAGTTATGATTTCCTGTGACAACATTTTCAAAATCAGAACAAATTATGCTTGCTTGCTACCAGTTATGATTTCCTGTGACAAGGTTTTCAAAATCAGAACAAATTATGCTTGCTTGCTACCAGTTATGATTTCCTGTGACAACATTTTCAAAATCAGATCAAATTATGCTTGCTTGCTACCAGTTATGATTTCCTGTGACAAGGTTTTCAAAATCAGAACAAATTATGCTTGCTTGCTACCAGTTATGATTTCCTGTGACAACATTTTCAAAATCAGATCAAATTATGCTTGCTTGCTACCAGTTATGATTTCCTGTGACAAGGTTTTCAAAATCAGATCAAATTATGCTTGCTTGCTACCAGTTATGATTTCCTGTGACAAGGTTTTCAAAATCAGAACAAATTATGCTTGCTTGCTACCAGTTATGATTTCCTGTGACAAGGTTTTCAAAATCAGATCAAATTATGCTTGCTTGCTACCAGTTATGATTTCCTGTGACAAGGTTTTCAAAATCAGATCAAATTATGCTTGCTTCCTACCAGTTATGTTTTCCTGTGACAACATTTTCAAAATCAGATCAAATTGTGCTTGCTTTCTACCAGTTATGATTTCCTGTGACAAGGTTTTCAAAATCAGAACAAATTATGCTTGCTTGCTACCAGTTATGATTTCCTGTGACAACATTTTCAAAATCAGAACAAATTATGCTTGCTTGCTACCAGTTATGATTTCCTGTGACAAGGTTTTCAAAATCAGATCAAATTATGCTTGCTTGCTACCAGTTATGATTTCCTGTGACAAGGTTTTCAAAATCAGAACAAATTATGCTTGCTTGCTACCAGTTATGATTTCCTGAGACAACATTTTCAAAATCAGATCAAATTATGCTTGCTTGCTACCAGTTATGATTTCCTGTGACAACATTTTCAAAATCAGATCAAATTATGCTTGCTTGCTACCAGTTATGATTTCCTGTGACAAACTTTTCAAAATCAGATCAAATTATGCTTGCTTGCTACCAGTTATGATTTCCTGTGACAAGGTTTTCAAAATCAGATCAAATTATGCTTGCTTGCTACCAGTTATGATTTCCTGTGACAACATTTTCAAAATCAGAACAAATTATGCTTGCTTGCTACCAGTTATGATTTCCTGTGACAACATTTTCAAAATCAGAACAAATTATGCTTGCTTGCTACCAGTTATGATTTCCTGTGACAAGGTTTTCAAAATCAGATATTATGCTTCCTTTCTACCAGTTATGATTTCCTGTGACAAGGTTTTCAAAATCAGAACAAATTGTGCTTGCTTGCTACCAGTTATGATTTCCTGTGACAACATTTTCAAAATCAGAACAAATTATGCTTGCTTGCTACCAGTTATGATTTCCTGTGACAAGGTTTTCAAAATCAGATATTATGCTTCCTTTCTACCAGTTATGATTTCCTGTGACAAGGTTTTCAAAATCAGAACAAATTGTGCTTGCTTGCTACCAGTTATGATTTCCTGTGACAACATTTTCAAAATCAGATCAAATTATGCTTGCTTGCTACCAGTTATGATTTCCTGTGACAAGGTTTTCAAAATCAGATCAAATTATGCTTGCTTGCTACCAGTTATGATTTCCTGTGACAAGGTTTTCAAAATCAGAACAAATCATGCTTGCTTGCTACCAGTTATGATTTCCTGTGACAAGGTTTTCAAAATCAGATCAAATTATGCTTGCTTGCTACCAGTTATGATTTCCTGTGACAAGGTTTTCAAAATCAGATCAAATTATGCTTGCTTGCTACCAGTTATGATTTCCTGTGACAAAGTTTTCAAAATCATAACAAATTATGCTTGCTTGTTACCAGTTATGATTTCCTGTGACAAAGTTTTCAAAATCAGAACAAATTATGTTTGCTTGCTACCAGTTATGATTTCCTGTGACAAAGTTTTCAAAAGCAGAACAAATTATGCTTGCTTGCTACCAGTTATGATTTCCTGTGACAACATTTTCAAAATAAGTTCAAATTATGCTTGCTTGCTACCAGTTATGATTTCCTGTGACAACATTTTCAAAATCAGAACAAATTATGCTTGCTTGCTACCAGCTCTGATTTCCTGTGACAAGGTTTTCAAAATCAGAACAAATTATGCTTGCTTGCTACCAGTTATGATTTCCTGTGACAGGGTTTTCAAAATCAGATCAAATTATGCTTGCTTGCTACCAGTTATGATTTGCTGTGACAACATTTTCAAAATCAGAACAAATTATGCTTGCTTGCTATCAGTTATGATTTCCTGTGACAAGGTTTTCAAAATCAGATCAAATTATGCTTGCTTGCTACCAGTTATGATTTCCTGTGACAAGGTTTTCAAAATCAGAACAAATTATGCTTGCTTGCTACCTGTTATGATTTCCTGTGACAACATTTTCAAAATCAGATCAAATTATGCTTGCTTGCTACCAGTTATGATTTCCTGTGACAAGGTTTTCAAAATCAGATCAAATTATGCTTGCTTGCTACCAGTTATGATTTCCTGTGGCAACATTTTCAAAATCAGATCAAATTATGCTTGCTTGCTACCAGTTATGATTTCCTGTGACAACATTTTCAAAATCAGAACAAATTATGCTTGCTTGCTACCAGTTATGATTTCCTGTGACAAGGTTTTCAAAATCAGAACAAATTATGCTTGCTTGCTACCAGTTATGATTTCCTGTGACAACATTTTCAAAATCAGATCAAATTATGCTTGCTTGCTACCAGTTATGATTTCCTGTGACAAGGTTTTCAAAATCAGATCAAATTATGCTTGCTTGCTACCAGTTATGATTTCCTGTGACAAGGTTTTCAAAATCAGAACAAATTATGCTTGCTTGCTACCAGTTATGATTTCCTGTGACAAGGTTTTCAAAATCAGAACAAATTATGCTTGCTTGCTACCAGTTATGTTTCCTGTGACAACATTTTCAAAATCAGATCAAATTATACTTGCTTGCTACCAGTTATGATTTCCTGTAACAACATTTTCAAAATCAGAACAAATTATGCTTGCTTGCTACCAGTTATGATTTCCTGTGACAAAGTTTTCAAAATCATAACAAATTATGCTTGCTTGCTACCAGTTATGATTTCCTGTGACAAAGTTTTCAAAATCAGAACAACTTATGCTTGCTTGCTACCAGTTATGATTTCCTGTGACAAAGTTTTCAAAATCAGAACAAATTATGCTTGCTTGTAACCAGTTATGATTTCCTGTGACAACATTTTCAAAATAAGTTCAAATTATGCTTGCTTGCTACCAGTTATGATTTCCTGTGACAACATTTTCAAAATCAGAACAAATTATGCTTGCTTGCTACCAGCTATGATTTCCTGTGACAACATTTTCAAAATCAGAACAAATTATGCTTGCTTGCTACCAGCTATGATTTCCTGTGACAAGGTTTTCAAAATCAGAACAAATTATGCTTGCTTGCTACCAGTTATGATTTCCTGTGACAAGGTTTTCAAAATCAGATCAAATTATGCTTGCTTGCTACCAGTTATGATTTCCTGTGACAACATTTTCAAAATCAGAACAAATTATGCTTGCTTGCTACCAGTTATGATTTCCTGTGACAAGGTTTTCAAAATCAGATCAAATTATGCTTGCTTGCTACCAGTTATGATTTCCTGTGGCAAGGTTTTCAAAATCAGAACAAATTATGCTTGCTTGCTACCTGTTATGATTTCCTGTGACAACATTTTCAAAATCAGATCAAATTATGCTTGCTTGCTACCAGTTATGATTTCCTGTGACAAGGTTTTCAAAATCAGATCAAATTATGCTTGCTTGCTACCAGTTATGATTTCCTGTGACAACATTTTCAAAATCAGATCAAATTATGCTTGCTTGCTACCAGTTATGATTTCCTGTGACAACATTTTCAAAATCAGAACAAATTATGCTTGCTTGCTACCAGTTATGATTTCCTGTGACAAGGTTTTCAAAATCAGAACAAATTATGCTTGCTTGCTACCAGTTATGATTTCCTGTGACAAGGTTTTCAAAATCAGATCAAATTATGCTTGCTTGCTACCAGTTATGATATCCTGTGACAACATTTTCAAAATCAGATCAAATTATGCTTGCTTGCTATCATTTATGATTTCCTGTGACAACAATTTCAAAATCAGATCAAATTATGCTTGCTTGCTACCAGTTATGATTTCCTGTGACAACATTTTCAAAATCAGAACAAATTATGCTTGCTTGCTACCAGTTATGATTTCCTGTGACAAGGTTTTCAAAATCAGATCAAATTATGCTTGCTTGCTACCAGTTATGATTTCCTGTGACAAGGTTTTCAAAATCAGATCAAATTATGCTTGCTTGCTACCAGTTATCATTTCCTGTGACAACATTTTCAAAATCAGATCAAATTATGCTTGATTGCTACCAGTTATGATTTCCTGTGACAACATTTTCAAAATCAGATCAAATTATGCTTGCTTGCTACCAGTTATGATTTCCTGTGACAACATTTTCAAAATCAAATCAAATTATGCTTGCTTGCTACCAGTTATGATTTCCTGTGACAAGGTTTTCAAAATCAGATCAAATTATGCTTGCTTGCTACCAGTTATGATTTCCTGTGACAAGGTTTTCAGAATCAGATCAAATTATGCTTGCTTGCTACCAGTTATGATTTCCTGTGACAAGGTTTTCAAAATCAGAACAAATTATGCTTGCTTGCTACCAGTTATGATTTCCTGTGACAACATTTTCAAAATAAGAACAAATTATGCTTGCTTGCTACCAGTTATGATTTCCTGTGACAACATTTTCAAAATCTGATCAAATTATGCTTGCTTGCTACCAGTTATGATTTCCTGTGTCAACATTTTCAAAATCAGATCAAATTATGCTTGCTTGCTACCAGTTATGATTTCCTGTGACAACATTTTCAAAATCAGAACAAATTATACTTGCTTGCTACCAGTTATGATTTCCTGTGACAACATTTTTAAAATCAGATCAAATTATGCTTGCTTGCTACCAGTTATGATTTCCTGTGACAAGGTTTTCAAAATCAGAACAAATTATGCTTGCTTGCTACCAGTTATGATTTCCTTTGACAACATTTTCAAAATCAGATCAAATTATGCTTGCTTGCTACCAGTTATGATTTCCTGTGACAAGGTTTTCAAAATCAGATCAAATTATCCTTGCTTGCTACCAGTTATGATTTCCTGTGACAACATTTTCAAAACCAGATCAAATTATGCTTGCTTGCTACCAGTTATGATTTCCTGTGACAACATTTTCAAAATCAGATCAAATTATGCTTGCTTGCTACCAGTTATGATTTCCTGTGACAACATTTTCAAAATCAGATCAAATTATGCTTGCTTGCTACCAGTTATGATTTCCTGTGACAAGGTTTTCAAAATCAGAACAAATTATGCTTGCTTGCTACCAGTTATGATTTCCTGTGACAAGGTTTTCAAAATCAGATCAAATTATGCTTGCTTGCTACCAGTTATGATTTCCTGTGACAACATTTTCAAAATCAGAACAAATTATGCTTGCTTGCTACCAGTTATGATTTCCTATGACAAGGTTTTCAAAATCAGATCAAATTATGCTTGCTTGCTACCAGTTATGATTTCCTGTGACAAAGTTTTCAAAATCAGAACAAATTATGCTTGCTTGCTACCAGTTATGATTTCCTGTGACAAGGTTTTCAAAATCAGAACAAATTATGCTTGCTTGCTACCAGTTATGATTTCCTGTGACAAGGTTTTCAAAATCAGATCAAATTATGCTTGCTTGCTACCAGTTATGATTTCCTGTGACAAGGTTTTCAAAATCAGAACAAATTATGCTTGCTTGCTACCAGTTATGATTTCCTGTGACAACATTTTCAAAATCAGATCAAATTATGCTTGCTTGCTACCAGTTATGGTTTCCTGTGACAACATTTTCAAAATCAGATCAAATTATGCTTGCTTGCTACCAGTTATGATTTCCTGTGACAAAATTTTCAAAATCAGATCAAATTATGCTTGCTTGCTACCAGTTATGATTTCCTGTGACAAGGTTTTCAAAATCAGATCAAATTATGCTTGCTTGCTACCAGTTATGATTTCCTGTGACAACATTTTCAAAATCAGAACAAATTATGCTTGCTTGCTACCAGTTATGATTTCCTGTGACAAGGTTTTCAAAATCAGATCAAATTAAGCTTGCTTGCTACCAGTTATGATTTCCTGTGACAACATTTTCAAAATCAGAACAAATTATGCTTGCTTGCTACCAGTTATGATTTCCTGTGACAACATTTTCAAAATCAGAACAAATTATGCTTTCTTGCTACCAGTTATCATTTCCTGTGACAACATTTTCAAAATCAGATCAAATTATGCTTGCTTGCTACCAGTTATGGTTTCCTGTGACAAGGTTTTCAAAATCAGATCAAATTATGCTTGCTTGCTACCAGTTATGATTTCCTGTGACAAAGTTTTCAAAATCAGAACAAATTATGCTTGCTTGTAACCAGTTATGATTTCCTGTGACAACATTTTCAAAATAAGTTCAAATTATGCTTGCTTGCTACCAGTTATGATTTCCTGTGACAACATTTTCAAAATCAGAACAAATTATGCTTGCTTGCTACCAGCTATGATTTCCTGTGACAACATTTTCAAAATCAGAACAAATTATGCTTGCTTGCTACCAGCTATGATTTCCTGTGACAAGGTTTTCAAAATCAGAACAAATTATGCTTGCTTGCTACCAGTTATGATTTCCTGTGACAAGGTTTTCAAAATCAGATCAAATTATGCTTGCTTGCTACCAGTTATGATTTCCTGTGACAACATTTTCAAAATCAGAACAAATTATGCTTGCTTGCTACCAGTTATGATTTCCTGTGACAAGGTTTTCAAAATCAGATCAAATTATGCTTGCTTGCTACCAGTTATGATTTCCTGTGACAAGGTTTTCAAAATCAGAACAAATTATGCTTGCTTGCTACCTGTTATGATTTCCTGTGAGAACATTTTCAAAATCAGATCAAATTATGCTTGCTTGCTACCAGTTATGATTTCCTGTGACAAGGTTTTCAAAATCAGATCAAATTATGCTTGCTTGCTACCAGTTATGATTTCCTGTGACAACATTTTCAAAATCAGATCAAATTATGCTTGCTTGCTACCAGTTATGATTTCCTGTGACAACATTTTCAAAATCAGAACAAATTATGCTTGCTTGCTACCAGTTATGATTTCCTGTGACAAGGTTTTCAAAATCAGAACAAATTATGCTTGCTTGCTACCAGTTATGATTTCCTGTGACAAGGTTTTCAAAATCAGATCAAATTATGCTTGCTTGCTACCAGTTATGATATCCTGTGACAGCATTTTCAAAATCAGATCAAATTATGCTTGCTTGCTACCATTTATGATTTCCTGTGACAACAATTTCAAAATCAGATCAAATTATGCTTGCTTGCTACCAGTTATGATTTCCTGTGACAACATTTTCAAAATCAGAACAAATTATGCTTGCTTGCTACCAGTTATGATTTCCTGTGACAAGGTTTTCAAAATCAGATCAAATTATGCTTGCTTGCTACCAGTTATGATTTCCTGTGACAAGGTTTTCAAAATCAGATCAAATTATGCTTGCTTGCTACCAGTTATCATTTCCTGTGACAACATTTTCAAAATCAGATCAAATTATGCTTGATTGCTACCAGTTATGATTTCCTGTGACAACATTTTCAAAATCAGATCAAATTATGCTTGCTTGCTACCAGTTATGATTTCCTGTGACAACATTTTCAAAATCAGATCAAATTATGCTTGCTTGCTACCAGTTATGATTTCCTGTGACAAGGTTTTCAAAATCAGATAAAATTATGCTTGCTTGCTACCAGTTATGATTTCCTGTGACAAGGTTTTCAGAATCAGATCAAATTATGCTTGCTTGCTACCAGTTATGATTTCCTGTGACAAGGTTTTCAAAATCAGAACAAATTATGCTTGCTTGCTACCAGTTATGATTTCCTGTGACAACATTTTCAAAATAAGAACAAATTATGCTTGCTTGCTACCAGTTATGATTTCCTGTGACAACATTTTCAAAATCTGATCAAATTATGCTTGCTTGCTACCAGTTATGATTTCCTGTGTCAACATTTTCAAAATCAGATCAAATTATGCTTGCTTGCTACCAGTTATGATTTCCTGTGACAACATTTTCAAAATCAGAACAAATTATACTTGCTTGCTACCAGTTATGATTTCCTGTGACAACATTTTTAAAATCAGATCAAATTATGCTTGCTTGCTACCAGTTATGATTTCCTGTGACAAGGTTTTCAAAATCAGAACAAATTATGCTTGCTTGCTACCAGTTATGATTTCCTTTGACAACATTTTCAAAATCAGATCAAATTATGCTTGCTTGCTACCAGTTATGATTTCCTGTGACAAGGTTTTCAAAATCAGATCAAATTATGCTTGCTTGCTACCAGTTATGATTTCCTGTGACAACATTTTCAAAACCAGATCAAATTATGCTTGCTTGCTACCAGTTATGATTTCCTGTGACAACATTTTCAAAATCAGATCAAATTATGCTTGCTTGCTACCAGTTATGATTTCCTGTGACAACATTTTCAAAATCAGATCAAATTATGCTTGCTTGCTACCAGTTATGATTTCCTGTGACAAGGTTTTCAAAATCAGAACAAATTATGCTTGCTTGCTACCAGTTATGATTTCCTGTGACAAGGTTTTCAAAATCAGATCAAATTATGCTTGCTTGCTACCAGTTATGATTTCCTGTGACAACATTTTCAAAATCAGAACAAATTATGCTTGCTTGCTACCAGTTATGATTTCCTGTGACAAGGTTTTCAAAATCAGATCAAATTATGCTTGCTTGCTACCAGTTATGATTTCCTGTGACAAGGTTTTCAAAATCAGAACAAATTATGCTTGCTTGCTATCAGTTATGATTTCCTGTGACAAGGTTTTCAAAATCAGAACAAATTATGCTTGCTTGCTACCAGTTATGATTTCCTGTGACAAGGTTTTCAAAATCAGATCAAATTATGCTTGCTTGCTACCAGTTATGATTTCCTGTGACAAGGTTTTCAAAATCAGAACAAATTATGCTTGCTTGCTACCAGTTATGATTTCCTGTGACAACATTTTCAAAATCAGATCAAATTATGCTTGCTTGCTACCAGTTATGGTTTCCTGTGACAACATTTTCAAAATCAGATCAAATTATGCTTGCTTGTACCAGTTATGATTTCCTGTGACAAAATTTTCAAAATCAGATCAAATTATGCTTGCTTGCTACCAGTTATGATTTCCTGTGACAAGGTTTTCAAAATCAGATCAAATTATGCTTGCTTGCTACCAGTTATGATTTCCTGTGACAACATTTTCAAAATCAGAACAAATTATGCTTGCTTGCTACCAGTTATGATTTCCTGTGACAAGGTTTTCAAAATCAGATCAAATTAAGCTTGCTTGCTACCAGTTATGATTTCCTGTGATAACATTTTCAAAATCAGAACAAATTATGCTTGCTTGCTACCAGTTATGATTTCCTGTGACAACATTTTCAAAATCAGAACAAATTATGCTTTCTTGCTACCAGTTATCATTTCCTGTGACAACATTTTCAAAATCAGATCAAATTATGCTTGCTTGCTACCAGTTATGGTTTCCTGTGACAAGGTTTTCAAAATCAGATCAAATTATGCTTGCTTGCTACCAGTTATGATTTCCTGTGACAACATTTTCAAAACCAGATCAAATTATGCTTGCTTGCTACCAGTTATGATTTCCTGTGACAACATTTTCAAAATCAGATCAAATTATGCTTGCTTGCTACCAGTTATGATTTCCTGTGACAACATTTTCAAAATCAGATCAAATTATGCTTGCTTGCTACCAGTTATGATTTCCTGTGACAAGGTTTTCAAAATCAGAACAAATTATGCTTGCTTGCTACCAGTTATGATTTCCTGTGACAAGGTTTTCAAAATCAGATCAAATTATGCTTGCTTGCTACCAGTTATGATTTCCTGTGACAAGGTTTTCAAAATCAGATCAAATTATGCTTGCTTGCTACCAGTTATGATTTCCTGTGACAAGGTTTTCAAAATCAGATCAAATTATGCTTGCTTGCTACCAGTTATGATTTCCTGTGACAACATTTTCAAAATCAGATCAAATTATGCTTGCTTGCTACCAGTTATGATTTCCTGTGACAAACTTTTCAAAATCAGATCAAATTATGCTTGCTTGCTACCAGTTATGATTTCCTGTGACAAGGTTTTCAAAATCAGATCAAATTATGCTTGCTTGCTACCAGTTATGATTTCCTGTGACAACATTTTCAAAATCAGAACAAATTATGCTTGCTTGCTACCAGTTATGATTTCCTGTGACAACATTTTCAAAATCAGAACAAATTATGCTTGCTTGCTACCAGTTATGATTTCCTCTGACAAGGTTTTCAAAATCAGATGAAATTATGCTTGCTTGCTTCCAGTTATGATTTCCTGTGACAAGGTTTTCAAAATCAGAACAAATTATGCTTGCTTGCTACCAGTTATGATTTCCTGTGACAACATTTTCAAAATCAGATCAAATTATGCTTGCTTGCTACCAGTTATGATTTCCTGTGACAACATTTTCAAAATCAGAACAAATTATGCTTGCTTGCTACCAGTTATGATTTCCTGTGACAAGGTTTTCAAAATCAGAACAAATTATGCTTGCTTGCTACCAGTTATGATTTCCTGTGACAAGGTTTTCAAAATCAGATCAAATTATGCTTGCTTGCTACCAGTTATGATTTCCTGTGACAAGGTTTTCAAAATCAGAACAAATAATGCTTGCTTGCTACCAGTTATGATTTCCTGTGACAAGGTTTTCAAAATCAGATCAAATTATGCTTGCTTGCTACCAGTTATGATTTCCAGGGACAAGGTTTTCAAAATCAGATCAAATTATGCTTGCTTCCTACCAGTTATGATTTCCTGTGACAACATTTTCAAAATCAGATCAAATTATGCTTGCTTTCTACCAGTTATGATTTCCTGTGACAAGGTTTTCAAAATCAGAACAAATTATGCTTGCTTGCTACCAGTTATGATTTCCTGTCACAACATTTTCAAAATCAGAACAAATTATGCTTGCTTGCTACCAGTTATGATTTCCTGTGACAAGGTTTTCAAAATCAGATCAAATTATGCTTGCTTGCTACCAGTTATGATTTCCTGTGACAAGGTTTTCAAAATCAGAACAAATTATGCTTGCTTGCTACCAGTTATGATTTCCTGAGACAACATTTTCAAAATCAGATCAAATTATGCTTGCTTGCTACCAGTTATGATTTCCTGTGACAACATTTTCAAAATCAGATCAAATTATGCTTGCTTGCTACCAGTTATGATTTCCTGTGACAAACTTTTCAAAATCAGATCAAATTATGCTTGCTTGCTACCAGTTATGATTTCCTGTGACAAGGTTTTCAAAATCAGATCAAATTATGCTTGCTTGCTACCAGTTATGATTTCTTGTGACAACATTTTCAAAATCAGAACAAATTATGCTTGCTTGCTACCAGTTATGATTTCCTGCGACAACATTTTCAAAATCAGAACAAATTATGCTTGGTTGCTACCAGTTATGATTTCCTGTGACAAGGTTTTCAAAATCAGATGAAATTATGCTTGCTTGCTTCCAGTTATGATTTCCTGTGACAACATTTTCAAAATCAGAACAAATTATGCTTGCTTGCTACCAGTTATGATTTCCTGAGACAACATTTTCAAAATCAGATCAAATTATGCTTGCTTGCTACCAGTTATGATTTCCTGTGACAACATTTTCAAAATCAGAACAAATTATGCTTGCTTGCTACCAGTTATGATTTCCTGTGACAAGGTTTTCAAAATCAGATCAAATTATGCTTGCTTGCTACCAGTTATGATTTCCTGTGACAACATTTTCAAAATCAGAACAAATTATGCTTGCTTGCTACCAGTTATGATTTCCTGTGACAACATTTTCAAAATCAGAACAAATTATGCTTGCTTGCTACCAGTTATGATTTCCTGTGACAAGGTTTTCAAAATCAGATGAAATTATGCTTGCTTGCTTCCAGTTATGATTTCCTGTGACAAGGTTTTCAAAATCAGAACAAATTATGCTTGCTTGCTACCAGTTATGATTTCCTGTGACAACATTTTCAAAATCAGATCAAATTATGCTTGCTTGCTACCAGTTATAATTTCCTGTGACAAGGTTTTCAAAATCAGAACAAATTATGCTTGCTTGCTACCAGTTATGATTTCCTGTGACAACATTTTCAAAATCAGATCAAATTATGCTTGCTTGCTACCAGTTGTGATTTCCTGTGACAAGGTTTTCAAAATCAGATCAAATTATGCTTGCTTGCTACCAGTTATGATTTCCTGTGACAAGGTTTTCAAAATCAGAACAAATTATGCTTGCTTGCTACCAGTTATGATTTCCTGTGACAAGGTTTTCAAAATCAGATCAAATTATGCTTGCTTGCTACCAGTTATGATTTCCAGGGACAAGGTTTTCAAAATCAGATCAAATTATGCTTGCTTCGTACCAGTTATGATTTCCTGTGACAACATTTTCAAAATCAGATCAAATTATGCTTGCTTTCTACCAGTTATGATTTCCTGTGACAAGGTTTTCAAAATCAGAACAAATTATGCTTGCTTGCTACCAGTTATGATTTCCTGTGACAACATTTTCAAAATCAGAACAAATTATGCTTGCTTGCTACCAGTTATGATTTCCTGTGACAAGGTTTTCAAAATCAGATCAAATTATGCTTGCTTGCTACCAGTTATGATTTCCTGTGACAAGGTTTTCAAAATCAGAACAAATTATGCTTGCTTGCTACCAGTTATGATTTCCTGAGACAACATTTTCAAAATCAGATCAAATTATGCTTGCTTGCTACCAGTTATGATTTCCTGTGACAACATTTTCAAAATCAGATCAAATTATGCTTGCTTGCTACCAGTTATGATTTCCTGTGACAAACTTTTCAAAATCAGATCAAATTATGCTTGCTTGCTACCAGTTATGATTTCCTGTGACAAGGTTTTCAAAATCAGATCAAATTATGCTTGCTTGCTACCAGTTATGATTTCCTGTGACAACATTTTCAAAATCAGAACAAATTATGCTTGCTTGCTACCAGTTATGATTTCCTGTGACAACATTTTCAAAATCAGAACAAATTATGCTTGCTTGCTACCAGTTATGATTTCCTGTGACAAGGTTTTCAAAATCAGATGAAATTATGCTTGCTTGCTTCCAGTTATGATTTCCTGTGACAAGGTTTTCAAAATCAGAACAAATTATGCTTGCTTGCTACCAGTTATGATTTCCTGTGACAAGATTTTCAAAATCAGATCAAATTATGCTTGCTTGCTACCAGTTATGATTTCCTGTGACAAGGTTTTCAAAATCAGAACAAATTATGCTTGCTTGCTACCAGTTATGATTTCCTGTGACAAGGTTTTCAAAATCAGATCAAATTATGCTTGCTTGCTACCAGTTATGATTTCCTGTGACAAGGTTTTCAAAATCAGATCAAATTATGCTTGCTTCCTACCAGTTATGATTTCCTGTGACAAGGTTTTCAAAATCAGAACAAATTATGCTTGCTTGCTACCAGTTATGATTTCCTGTGACAACATTTTCAAAATCAGAACAAATTATGCTTGCTTGCTACCAGTTATGATTTCCTGTGACAAGGTTTTCAAAATCAGATCAAATTATGCTTGCTTGCTACCAGTTATGATTTCCTGTGACAAGGTTTTCAAAATCAGAACAAATTATGCTTGCTTGCTACCAGTTATGATTTCCTGAGACAACATTTTCAAAATCAGATCAAATTATGCTTGCTTGCTACCAGTTATGATTTCCTGTGACAACATTTTCATAATCAGATCAAATTATGCTTGCTTGCTACCAGTTATGTTTTCCTGTGACAAACTTTTCAAAATCAGATCAAATTATGCTTGCTTGCTACCAGTTATGATTTCCTGTGACAAGGTTTTCAAAATCAGATCAAATTATGCTTGCTTGCTACCAGTTATGATTTCCTGTGACAACATTTTCAAAATCAGAACAAATTATGCTTGCTTGCTACCAGTTATGATTTCCTGTGACAACATTTTCAAAATCAGAACAAATTATGCTTGCTTGCTACCAGTTATGATTTCCTGTGACAAGGTTTTCAAAATCAGATGAAATTATGCTTGCTTGCTTCCAGTTATGATTTCCTGTGACAAGGTTTTCAAAATCAGAACAAATTATGCTTGCTTGCTACCAGTTATGATTTCCTGTGACAACATTTTCAAAATCAGATCAAATTATGCTTGCTTGCTACCAGTTATGATTTCCTGTGACAACATTTTCAAAATCAGAACAAATTATGCTCGCTTGCTACCAGTTATGATTTCCTGTGACAAGGTTTTCAAAATCAGAACAAATTATGCTTGCTTGCTACCAGTTATGATTTCCTGTGACAACATTTTCAAAATCAGATCAAATTATGCTTGCTTGCTACCAGTTATGATTTCCTGTGACAAGGTTTTCAAAATCAGAACAAATTATGCTTGCTTGCTACCAGTTATGATTTCCTGTGACAACATTTTCAAAATCAGATCAAATTATGCTTGCTTGCTACCAGTTATGATTTCCTGTGACAAGGTTTTCAAAATCAGATCAAATTATGCTTGCTTGCTACCAGTTATGATTTCCTGTGACAAGGTTTTCAAAATCAGAACAAATTATGCTTGCTTGCTACCAGTTATGATTTCCTGAGACAAGGTTTTCAAAATCAGATCAAATTATGCTTGCTTGCTACCAGTTATGATTTCCTGTGACACGGTTTTCAAAATCAGATCAAATTATGCTTGCTTCCTACCAGTTATGATTTTCTGTGACAACATTTTCAAAATCAGATCAAATTATGCTTGCTTTCTACCAGTTATGATTTGATGGTTTTCAAAATCAGATCAAATTATGCTTGCTTCCTACCAGTTATGATTTCCTGTGACAACATTTTCAAAATCAGATCAAATTATGCTTGCTTTCTACCAGTTATGATTTCCTGTGACAAGGTTTTCAAAATCAGAACAAATTATGCTTGCTTGCTACCAGTTATAATTTCCTGTGACAAGGTTTTCAAAATCAGATCAAATTATGCTTGCTTGCTACCAGTTATGATTTCCTGTGACAAGGTTTTCAAAATCAGAACAAATTATGCTTGCTTGCTACCAGTTATGATTTCCTGAGACAACATTTTCAAAATCAGATCAAATTATGCTTGCTTGCTACCAGTTATGATTTCCTGTGACAACATTTTCAAAATCAGATCAAATTATGCTTGCTTGCTACCAGTTATGATTTCCTGTGACAAGGTTTTCAAAATTAGATCAAATTATGCTTGCTTGCTACCAGTTATGATTTCCTGTGACAAGGTTTTCAAAATCAGAACAAATTATGCTTGCTTGCTACCGGTTATGATTTCCTGAGACAACATTTTCAAAATCAGAACAAATTATGCTTGCTTGCTACCAGTTATGATTTCCTGTGACAACATTTTCAAAATCAGAACAAATTATGCTTGCTTGCTACCAGTTATAATTTCCTGTGACAAGGTTTTCAAAATCAGATCAAATTATGCTTGCTTGCTACCAGTTATGATTTCCTGTGACAAGGTTTTCAAAATCAGAACAAATTATGCTTGCTTGCTACCGGTTATGATTTCCTGAGACAACATTTTCAAAATCAGATCAAATTATGCTTGCTTGCTACCAGTTGTGATTTCCTGTGACAACATTTTCAAAATCAGATCAAATTATGCTTGCTTGCTACCAGTTATGATTTCCTGTGACAAGGTTTTCAAAATTAGATCAAATTATGCTTGCTTGCTACCAGTTATGATTTCCTGTGACAAGGTTTTCAAAATCAGAACAAATTATGCTTGCTTGCTACCAGTTATGATTTCCTGTGACAACATTTTCAAAATCAGATCAAATTATGCTTGCTTGCTACCAGTTATGATTTCCTGTGACAAGGTTTTCAAAATCAGATCAAATTAAGCTTGCTTGCTACCAGTTATGATTTCCTGTGACAAGGTTTTCAAAATCAGATCAAATTATGCTTGCTTGCTACCAGTTATGATTTCCTGTGACAACATTTTCAAAATCAGATCAAATTATGCTTGCTTGCTACCAGTTATGATTTCCTGTGACAAGGTTTTCAAAATTAGATCAAATTATGCTTGCTTGCTACCAGTTATGATTTCCTGTGACAAGGTTTTCAAAATCAGAACAAATTATGCTTGCTTGCTACCAGTTATGATTTCCTGTGACAACATTTTCAAAATCAGATCAAATTATGCTTGCTTGCTACCAGTTATGATTTCCTGTGACAAGGTTTTCAAAATCAGATCAAATTATGCTTGCTTGCTACCAGTTATGATTTCCTGTGACAACATTTTCAAAATCAGAACAAATTATGCTTGCTTGCTACCAGTTATGATTTCCTGTGACAACATTTTCAAAATCAGAACAAATTATGCTTGCTTGCTACCAGTTATGATTTCCTGTGACAAGGTTTTCAAAATCAGATGAAATTATGCTTGCTTGCTTCCAGTTATGATTTCCTGTGAAAAGGTTTTCAAAATCAGAACAAATTATGCTTGCTTGCTACCAGTTATGATTTCCTGTGACAACATTTTCAAAATCAGATCAAATTATGCTTGCTTGCTACCAGTTATGATTTCCTGTGACAACATTTTCAAAATCAGAACAAATTATGCTCGCTTGCTACCAGTTATGATTTCCTGTGACAAGGTTTTCAAAATCAGAACAAATTATGCTTGCTTGCTACCAGTTATGATTTCCTGTGACAACATTTTCAAAATCAGATCAAATTATGCTTGCTTGCTACCAGTTATGATTTGCTGTGACAAGGTTTTCAAAATAAGAACAAATTATGCTTGCTTGCTACCAGTTATGATTTCCTGTGACAACATTTTCAAAATCAGATCAAATTATGCTTGCTTGCTACCAGTTATGATTTCCTGTGACAAACTTTTCAAAATCAGATCAAATTATGCTTGCTTGCTACCAGTTATGATTTCCTGTGACAAGGTTTTCAAAATCAGATCAAATTATGCTTGCTTGCTACCAGTTATGATTTCCTGTGACAACATTTTCAAAATCAGAACAAATTATGCTTGCTTGCTACCAGTTATGATTTCCTGTGACAACATTTTCAAAATCAGAACAAATTATGCTTGCTTGCTACCAGTTATGATTTCCTGTGACAAGGTTTTCAAAATCAGATGAAATTATGCTTGCTTGCTTCCAGTTATGATTTCCTGTGACAAGGTTTTCAAAATCAGAACAAATTATGCTTGCTTGCTACCAGTTATGATTTCCTGTGACAACATTTTCAAAATCAGATCAAATTATGCTTGCTTGCTACCAGTTATGATTTCCTGTGACAACATTTTCAAAATCAGAACAAATTATGCTCGCTTGCTACCAGTTATGATTTCCTGTGACAAGGTTTTCAAAATCAGAACAAATTATGCTTGCTTGCTACCAGTTATGATTTCCTGTGACAACATTTTCAAAATCAGATCAAATTATGCTTGCTTGCTACCAGTTATGATTTCCTGTGACAAGGTTTTCAAAATCAGAACAAATTATGCTTGCTTGCTACCAGTTATGATTTCCTGTGACAACATTTTCAAAATCAGATCAAATTATGCTTGCTTGCTACCAGTTATGATTTCCTGTGACAAGGTTTTCAAAATCAGATCAAATTATGCTTGCTTGCTACCAGTTATGATTTCCTGTGACAAGGTTTTCAAAATCAGAACAAATTATGCTTGCTTGCTACCAGTTATGATTTCCTGAGACAAGGTTTTCAAAATCAGATCAAATTATGCTTGCTTGCTACGAGTACCAGTTATGATTTCCTGTGACAAGGTTTTCAAAATCAGATCAAATTATGCTTGCTTCCTGCCAGTTATGATTTCCTGTGACAACATTTTCAAAATCAGATCAAATTATGCTTGCTTTCTACCAGTTATGATTTCCTGTGACAAGGTTTTCAAAATCAGAACAAATTATGCTTGCTTGCTACCAGTTATGATTTCCTGTGACAACATTTTCAAAATCAGAACAAATTATGCTTGCTTGCTACCAGTTATAATTTCCTGTGACAAGGTTTTCAAAATCAGATCAAATTATGCTTGCTTACTACCAGTTATGATTTCCTGTGACAAGGTTTTCAAAATCAGAAAAAATTATGCTTGCTTGCTACCAGTTATGATTTCCTGAGACAACATTTTCAAAATCAGATCAAATTATGCTTGCTTGCTACCAGTTATGATTTCCTGTGACAACATTTTCAAAATCAGATCAAATTATGCTTGCTTGCTACCAGTTATGATTTCCTGTGACAAACTTTTCAAAATCAGATCAAATTATGCTTGCTTGCTACCAGTTATGATTTCCTGTGACAAGGTTTTCAAAATCAGATGAAATTATGCTTGCTTGCTTCCAGTTATGATTTCCTGTGACAAGGTTTTCAAAATCAGAACAAATTATGCTTGCTTGCTACCAGTTATGATTTCCTGTGACAACATTTTCAAAATCAGATCAAATTATGCTTGCTTGCTACCAGTTATGATTTCCTGTGACAACATTTTCAAAATCAGAACAAATTATGCTTGCTTGCTACCAGTTATGATTTCCTGTGACAAGGTTTTCAAAATCAGAACAAATTATGCTTGCTTGCTACCAGTTATGATTTCCTGTGACAACATTTTCAAAATCAGATCAAATTATGCTTGCTTGCTACCAGTTATGATTTCCTGTGACAAGGTTTTCAAAATCAGAACAAATTATGCTTGCTTGCTACCAGTTATGATTTCCTGTGACAACATTTTCAAAATCAGATCAAATTATGCTTGCTTGCTACCAGTTATGATTTCCTGTGACAAGGTTTTCAAAATCAGATCAAATTAAGCTTGCTTGCTACCAGTTATGATTTCCTGTGACAAGGTTTTCAAAATCAGATCAAATTATGCTTGCTTGCTACCAGTTATGATTTCCTGTGACAACATTTTCAAAATCAGATCAAATTATGCTTGCTTGCTACCAGTTATGATTTCCTGTGACAAGGTTTTCAAAATTAGATCAAATTATGCTTGCTTGCTACCAGTTATGATTTCCTGTGACAAGGTTTTCAAAATCAGAACAAATTATGCTTGCTTGCTACCAGTTATGATTTCCTGTGACAACATTTTCAAAATCAGATCAAATTATGCTTGCTTGCTACCAGTTATGATTTCCTGTGACAAAGTTTTCAAAATCAGAACAAATTATGCTTGCTTGCTACCAGTTATGATTTCCTGTGACAAGGTTTTCAAAATCAGATCAAATTATGCTTGCTTGCTACCAGTTATGATTTCCTGTGACAAGGTTTTCAAAATCAGATCAAATTATGCTTGCTTGCTACCAGTTATGATTTCCTGTGACAACATTTTCAAAATCAGATCAAATTATGCTTGCTTGCTACCAGTTATGATTTCCTGTGACAACATTTTCAAAATCAGATCAAATTATGCTTGCTTGCTACCAGTTATGATTTCCTGTGACAACATTTTCAAAATCAGATCAAATTATGCTTGCTTGCTACCAGTTATGATTTCCTGTGACAACATTTTCAAAATCAGAACAAATTATGCTTGCTTGCTACCAGTTATGATTTCCTGTGACAAGGTTTTCAAAATCAGATCAAATTATGCTTGCTTGCTACCAGTTATGATTTCCTGCGACAACATTTTCAAAATCAGATCAAATTATGCTTGCTTGCTACCAGTTATGATTTCCTGTGACAAGGTTTTCAAAATCAGATCAAATTATGCTTGCTTGCTACCAGTTATGATTTCCTGTGACAACATTTTCAAAATCAGATCAAATTATGCTTGCTTGCTACCAGTTATGATTTCCTGCGACAACATTTTCAAAATCAGATCAAATTATGCTTGCTTGCTACCAGTTATGATTTCCTGTGACAACATTTTCAAAATCAGATCAAATTATGCTTGCTTGCTACCAGTTATGATTTCCTGTGACAAGGTTTTCAAAATCAGATCAAATTATGCTTGCTTGCTACCAGTTATGATTTCCTGTGACAACATTTTCAAAATCAGATCAAATTATGCTTGCTTGCTACCAGTTATGATTTCCTGTGCCAACATTTTCAAAATCAGATCAAATTATGCTTCCTTGCTACCAGTTATGATTTCCTGTGACAAGGTTTTCAAAATCAGAACAAATTATGCTTGCTTGCTACCAGTTATGATTTCCTGTGACAACATTTTCAAAATCAGATCAAATTATGCTTGCTTGCTACCAGTTATGATTTCCTGTGACAAGGTTTTCAAAATCAGATCAAATTATGCTTGCTTGCTACCAGTTATGATTTCCTGTGACAAGGTTTTCAAAATCAGAACAAATTATGCTTGCTTGCTACCAGTTATGATTTCCTGTGACAAGGTTTTCAAAATCAGAACAAATTATGCTTGCTTGCTACCAGTTATGTTTCCTGTGACAACATTTTCAAAATCAGATCAAATTATGCTTGCTTGCTACCAGTTATGATTTCCTGTAACAACATTTTCAAAATCAGAACAAATTATGCTTGCTTGCTACCAGTTATGATTTCCTGTGGCAACATTTTCAAAATCAGATCAAATTATGCTTGCTTGCTACCAGTTATGATTTCCTGTGACAAGGTTTTCAAAATCAGATCAAATTATGCTTGCTTGCTACCAGTTATGATTTCCTGTGACAAAGTTTTCAAAATCATAACAAATTATGCTTGCTTGCTACCAGTTATGATTTCCTGTGACAAAGTTTTCAAAATCAGAACAAATTATGCTTGCTTGCTACCAGTTATGATTTCCTGTGACAAAGTTTTCAAAATCAGAACAAATTATGCTTGCTTGCTACCAGTTATGATTTCCTGTGACAAGGTTTTCAAAATCAGAACAAATTATGCTTGCTTGCTACCTGTTATGATTTCCTGTGACAACATTTTCAAAATCAGATCAAACTATGCTTGCTTGCTACCAGTTATGATTTCCTGTGACAAGGTTTTCAAAATCAGATCAAATTATGCTTGCTTGCTACCAGTTATGATTTCCTGTGACAACATTTTCAAAATCAGATCAAATTATGCTTGCTTGCTACCAGTTATGATTTCCTGTGACAACATTTTCAAAATCAGAACAAATTATGCTTGCTTGCTACCAGTTATGATTTCCTGTGACAAGGTTTTCAAAATCAAAACAAATTATGCTTGCTTGCTACCAGTTATGATTTCCTGTGACAACATTTTCAAAATCAGATCAAATTATGCTTGCTTGCTACCAGTTATGATTTCCTGTGACAAGGTTTTCAAAATCAGATCAAATTATGCTTGCTTGCTACCAGTTATGATTTCCTGTGACAACATTTTCAAAATCAGATCAAATTATGCTTGCTTGCTACCAGTTATGATTTCCTGTGACAAGGTTTTCAAAATCAGATCAAATAAAGCTTGCTTGCTACCAGTTATGATTTCCTGTGACAAGGTTTTCAAAATCAGATCAAATAATGCTTGCTTGCTACCAGTTATGATTTCCTGTGACAACATTTTCAAAATCAGATCAAATTATGCTTGCTTGCTACCAGTTATGATTTCCTGTGACAAGGTTTTCAAAATCAGATCAAATTATGTTTGCTTGCTACCAGTTATGATTTCCTGTGACAAGGTTTTCAAAATCAGAACAAATTATGCTTGCTTGCTACCAGTTATGATTTCCTGTGACAACATTTTCAAAATCAGATCAAATTATGCTTGCTTGCTACCAGTTATGATTTCCTGTGACAAAGTTTTCAAAATCAGAACAAATTATGCTTGCTTGCTACCAGTTATGATTTCCTGTGACAAGGTTTTCAAAATCAGATCAAATTATGCTTGCTTGCTACCAGTTATGATTTCCTGTGACAAGGTTTTCAAAATCAGATCAAATTATGCTTGCTTGCTACCAGTTATGATTTCCTGTGACAACATTTTCAAAATCAGATCAAATTATGCTTGCTTGCTACCAGTTATGATTTCCTGTAACAACATTTTCAAAATCAGATCAAATTATGCTTGCTTGCTACCAGTTATGATTTCCTGTGACAACATTTTCAAAATCAGATCAAATTATGCTTGCTTGCTACCAGTTATGATTTCCTGTGACAACATTTTCAAAATCAGAACAAATTATGCTTGCTTGCTACCAGTTATGATTTCCTGTGACAAGGTTTTCAAAATCAGATCAAATTATGCTTGCTTGCTACCAGTTATGATTTCCTTTGACAACATTTTCAAAATCAGAACAAATTATGCTTGCTTGCTACCAGTTATGATTTCCTGTGACAAGGTTTTCAAAATCAGATCAAATTATGCTTGCTTGCTACCAGTTATGATTTCCTGCGACAACATTTTCAAAATCAGATCAAATTATGCTTGCTTGCTACCAGTTATGATTTCCTGTGACAAGGTTTTCAAAATCAGATCAAATTATGCTTGTTTGCTACCAGTTATGATTTCCTGTGACAACATTTTCAAAATCAGATCAAATTATGCTTGCTTGCTACCAGTTATGATTTCCTGCGACAACATTTTCAAAATCAGATCAAATTATGCTTGCTTGCTACCAGTTATGATTTCCTGTGACAAGGTTTTCAAAATCAGATCAAATTATGCTTGCTTGCTACCAGTTATGATTTCCTGTGACAACATTTTCAAAATCAGATCAAATTATGCTTGCTTGCTACCAGTTATGATTTCCTGTGACAACATTTTCAAAATCAGATCAAATTATGCTTGCTTGCTACCAGTTATGATTTCCTGTGACAACATTTTCAAAATCAGAACAAATTATGCTTGCTTGCTACCAGTTATGATTTCCTGTGACAAGGTTTTCAAAATCAGATCAAATTATGCTTGCTTGCTACCAGTTATGATTTCCTGCGACAACATTTTCAAAATCAGATCAAATTATGCTTGCTTGCTACCAGTTATGATTTCCTGTGACAAGGTTTTCAAAATCAGATCAAATTATGCTTGTTTGCTACCAGTTATGATTTCCTGTGACAAAGTTTTCAAAATCATAACAAATTATGCTTGCTTGCTACCAGTTATGATTTCCTGTGACAAAGTTTTCAAAATCAGAACAAATTATGCTTGCTTGCTACCAGTTATGATTTCCTGTGACAAAGTTTTCAAAATCAGAACAAATTATGCTTGCTTGCTACCAGTTATGATTTCCTGTGACAAGGTTTTCAAAATCAGAACAAATTATGCTTGCTTGCTACCTGTTATGATTTCCTGTGACAACATTTTCAAAATCAGATCAAACTATGCTTGCTTGCTACCAGTTATGATTTCCTGTGACAAGGTTTTCATAATCAGATCAAATTATGCTTGCTTGCTACCAGTTATGATTTCCTGTGACAACATTTTCAAAATCAGATCAAATTATGCTTGCTTGCTACCAGTTATGATTTCCTGTGACAACATTTTCAAAATCAGAACAAATTATGCTTGCTTGCTACCAGTTATGATTTCCTGTGACAAGGTTTTCAAAATCAGAACAAATTATGCTTGCTTGCTACCAGTTATGATTTCCTGTGACAACATTTTCAAAATCAGATCAAATTATGCTTGCTTGCTACCAGTTATGATTTCCTGTGACAAGGTTTTCAAAATCAGATCAAATTATGCTTGCTTGCTACCAGTTATGATTTCCTGTGACAACATTTTCAAAATCAGATCAAATTATGCTTGCTTGCTACCAGTTATGATTTCCTGTGACAAGGTTTTCAAAATCAGATCAAATAAAGCTTGTTTGCTACCAGTTATGATTTCCTGTGACAAGGTTTTCAAAATCAGATCAAATTATGCTTGCTTGCTACCAGTTATGATTTCCTGTGACAACATTTTCAAAATCAGATCAAATTATGCTTGCTTGCTACCAGTTATGATTTCCTGTGACAAGGTTTTCAAAATCAGATCAAATTATGCTTGCTTGCTACCAGTTATGATTTCCTGTGACAAGGTTTTCAAAATCAGAACAAATTATGCTTGCTTGCTACCAGTTATGATTTCCTGTGACAACATTTTCAAAATCAGATCAAATTATGCTTGCTTGCTACCAGTTATGATTTCCTGTGACAAAGTTTTTAAAATCAGAACAAATTATGCTTGATTGCTACCAGTTATGATTTCCTGTGACAAGGTTTTCAAAATCAGATCAAATTATGCTTGCTTGCTACCAGTTATGATTTCCTGTGACAAGGTTTTCAAAATCAGATCAAATTATGCTTGCTTGCTACCAGTTATGATTTCCTGTGACAACATTTTCAAAATCAGATCAAATTATGCTTGCTTGCTACCAGTTATGATTTCCTGTAACAACATTTTCAAAATCAGATCAAATTATGCTTGCTTGCTACCAGTTATGATTTCCTGTGACAACATTTTCAAAATCAGATCAAATTATGCTTGCTTGCTACCAGTTATGATTTCCTGTGACAACATTTTCAAAATCAGAACAAATTATGCTTGCTTGCTACCAGTTATGATTTCCTGTGACAAGGTTTTCAAAATCAGATCAAATTATGCTTGCTTGCTACCAGTTATGATTTCCTGCGACAACATTTTCAAAATCAGATCAAATTATGCTTGCTTGCTACCAGTTATGATTTCCTGTGACAAGGTTTTCAAAATCAGATCAAATTATGCTTGTTTGCTACCAGTTATGATTTCCTGTGACAACATTTTCAAAATCAGATCAAATTATGCTTGCTTGCTACCAGTTATGATTTCCTGCGACAACATTTTCAAAATCAGATCAAATTATGCTTGCTTGCTACCAGTTATGATTTCCTGTGACAAGGTTTTCAAAATCAGATCAAATTATGCTTGCTTGCTACCAGTTATGATTTCCTGTGACAACATTTTCAAAATCAGATCAAATTATGCTTGCTTGCTACCAGTTATGATTTCCTGTGACAACATTTTCAAAATCAGATCAAATTATGCTTGCTTGCTACCAGTTATGATTTCCTGTGACAAGGTTTTCAAAATCAGATCAAATTATGCTTGCTTGCTACCAGTTATGATTTCCTGTGACAACATTTTCAAAATCAGATCAAATTATGCTTGCTTGCTACCAGTTATGATTTCCTGTGACAAGGTTTTCAAAATCAGAACAAATAATGCTTCCTTGCTACCAGTTATGATTTCCTGTGACAAGGTTTTCAAAATCAGAACAAATTATGCTTGCTTGCTACCAGTTATGATTTCCTGTGACAACATTTTCAAAATCAGATCAAATTATGCTTGCTTGCTACCAGTTATGATTTCCTGTGACAAGGTTTTCAAAATCAGATCAAATAATGCTTGCTTGCTACCAGTTATGATTTCCTGTGACAAGGTTTTCAAAATCAGAACAAATTATGCTTGCTTGCTACCAGTTATGATTTCCTGTGACAAGGTTTTCAAAATCAGAACAAATTATGCTTGCTTGCTACCAGTTATATTTCCTGTGACAACATTTTCAAAATCAGATCAAATTATGCTTGCTTGCTACCAGTTATGATTTCCTGTAACAACATTTTCAAAATCAGAACAAATTATGCTTGCTTGCTACCAGTTATGATTTCCTGTGGCAACATTTTCAAAATCAGATCAAATTATGCTTGCTTGCTACCAGTTATGATTTCCTGTGACAACATTTTCAAAATCAGATCAAATTATGCTTGCTTGCTACCAGTTATGATTTCCTGTGACAAAGTTTTCAAAATCAGAACAAATTATGCTTGCTTGCTACCAGTTATGATTTCCTGTGACAAGGTTTTCAAAATCAGATCAAATTATGCTTGCTTGCTACCAGTTATGATTTCCTGTGACAAGGTTTTCAAAATCAGATCAAATTATGCTTGCTTGCTACCAGTTATGATTTCCTGTGACAACATTTTCAAAATCAGATCAAATTATGCTTGCTTGCTACCAGTTATGATTTCCTGTGACAACATTTTCAAAATCAGATCAAATTATGCTTGCTTGCTACCAGTTATGATTTCCTGTGACAACATTTTCAAAATCAGATCAAATTATGCTTGCTTGCTACCAGTTATGATTTCCTGTGACAACATTTTCAAAATCAGAACAAATTATGCTTGCTTGCTACCAGTTATGATTTCCTGTGACAAGGTTTTCAAAATCAGATCAAATTATGCTTGCTTGCTACCAGTTATGATTTCCTGCGACAACATTTTCAAAATCAGATCAAATTATGCTTGCTTGCTACCAGTTATGATTTCCTGTGACAAGGTTTTCAAAATCAGATCAAATTATGCTTGCTTGCTACCAGTTATGATTTCCTGTGACAACATTTTCAAAATCAGATCAAATTATGCTTGCTTGCTACCAGTTATGATTTCCTGCGACAACATTTTCAAAATCAGATCAAATTATGCTTGCTTGCTACCAGTTATGATTTCCTGTGACAAGGTTTTCAAAATCAGATCAAATTATGCTTGCTTGCTACCAGTTATGATTTCCTGTGACAACATTTTCAAAATCAGATCAAATTATGCTTGCTTGCTACCAGTTATGATTTCCTGTGACAACATTTTCAAAATCAGATCAAATTATGCTTGCTTGCTACCAGTTATGATTTCCTGTGACAAGGTTTTCAAAATCAGATCAAATTATGCTTGCTTGCTACCAGTTATGATTTCCTGTGACAACATTTTCAAAATCAGATCAAATTATGCTTGCTTTCTACCAGTTATGATTTCCTGTGCCAACATTTTCAAAATCAGATCAAATTATGCTTCCTTGCTACCAGTTATGATTTCCTGTGACAAGGTTTTCAAAATCAGAACAAATTATGCTTGCTTGCTACCAGTTATGATTTCCTGTGACAACATTTTCAAAATCAGATCAAATTATGCTTGCTTGCTACCAGTTATGATTTCCTGTGACAAGGTTTTCAAAATCAGATCAAATTATGCTTGCTTGCTACCAGTTATGATTTCCTGTGACAAGGTTTTCAAAATCAGAACAAATTATGCTTGCTTGCTACCAGTTATGATTTCCTGTGACAAGGTTTTCAAAATCAGAACAAATTATGCTTGCTTGCTACCAGTTATATTTCCTGTGACAACATTTTCAAAATCAGATCAAATTATGCTTGCTTGCTACCAGTTATGATTTCCTGTAACAACATTTTCAAAATCAGAACAAATTATGCTTGCTTGCTACCAGTTATGATTTCCTGTGGCAACATTTTCAAAATCAGATCAAATTATGCTTGCTTGCTACCAGTTATGATTTCCTGTGACAAGGTTTTCAAAATCAGATCAAATTATGCTTGCTTGCTACCAGTTATGATTTCCCGTGACAAAGTTTTCAAAATCATAACAAATTATGCTTGCTTGCTACCAGTTATGATTTCCTGTGACAAAGTTTTCAAAATCAGAACAAATTATGCTTGCTTGCTACCAGTTATGATTTCCTGTGACAAAGTTTTCAAAATCAGAACAAATTATGCTTGCTTGCTACCAGTTATGATTTCCTGTGACAACATTTTCAAAATAAGTTCAAATTATGCTTGCTTGCTACCAGTTATGATTTCCTGTGACAACATTTTCAAAATCAGAACAAATTATGCTTGCTTGCTACCAGATATGATTTCCTGTGACAAGGTTTTCAAAATCAGAACAAATTATGCTTGCTTGCTACCAGTTATGATTTCCTGTGACAAGGTTTTCAAAATCAGATCAAATTATGCTTGCTTGCTACCAATTATGATTTCCTGTGACAACATTTTCAAAATCAGAACAAATTATGCTTGCTTGCTACCAGTTATGATTTCCTGTGACAAGGTTTTCAAAATCAGATCAAATTATGCTTGCTTGCTACCAGTTATGATTTCCTGTGACAAGGTTTTCAAAATCAGAACAAATTATGCTTGCTTGCTACCTGTTATGATTTCCTGTGACAACATTTTCAAAATCAGATCAAATTATGCTTGCTTGCTACCAGTTATGATTTCCTGTGACAAGGTTTTCAAAATCAGATCAAATTATGCTTGCTTGCTACCAGTTATGATTTCCTGTGACAACATTTTCAAAATCAGATCAAATTATGCTTGCTTGCTACCAGTTATGATTTCCTGTGACAACATTTTCAAAATCAGAACAAATTATGCTTGCTTGCTACCAGTTATGATTTCCTGTGACAAGGTTTTCAAAATCAGAACAAATTATGCTTGCTTGCTACCAGTTATGATTTCCTGTGACAAGGTTTTCAAAATCAGATCAAATTATGCTTGCTTGCTACCAGTTATGATATCCTGTGACAACATTTTCAAAATCAGATCAAATTATGCTTGCTTGCTACCAGTTATGATTTCCTGTGACAACATTTTCAAAATCAGAACAAAGTATGCTTGCTTGCTACCAGTTATGATTTACTGTGACAAAGTTTTCAAAATCAGAACAAATTATGCTTGCTTGCTACCAGTTAGGATTTCCTGTGACAAGGTTTTCAAAATCAGATCAAATTATGCTTGCTTGCTACCAGCTATGATTTTCTGTGACAACATTTTCAAAATCAGAACAAATTATGCTTGCTTGCTACCAGTTATGATTTCCTGTGACAAGGTTTTCAAAATCAGATCAAATTATGCTTGCTTGCTACCAGTTATGATTTCCTGTGACAACATTTTCAAAATCAGATCAAATTATGCTTGCTTGCTACCAGTTATGATTTCCTGTGACAACATTTTCAAAATCAGAACAAATTATGCTTGCTTGCTACCAGTTATGATTTCCTGTGACAAGGTTTTCAAAATCAGAACAAATTATGCTTGCTTGCTACCAGTTATGATTTCCTGTGACAAGGTTTTCAAAATCAGATCAAATTATGCTTGCTTGCTACCAGTTATGATTTCCTGTGACAACATTTTCAAAATCAGAACAAATTATGCTTGCTTGCTACCAGTTATGATTTACTGTGACAAAGTTTTCAAAATCAGAACAAATTATGCTTGCTTGCTACCAGTTAGGATTTCCTGTGACAAGGTTTTCAAAATCAGATCAAATTATGCTTGCTTGCTACCAGCTATGATTTTCTGTGACAACATTTTCAAAATCAGAACAAATTATGCTTGCTTGTTACCAGTTATGATTTCCTGTGACAAGGTTTTCAAAATCAGATCAAATTATGCTTGCTTGCTACCAGTTATGATTTCCTGTGACAACATTTTCAAAATCAGATCAAATTATGCTTGCTTGCTACCAGTTATGATTTCCTGTGACAAGGTTTTCAAAATCAGATCAAATTATGCTTGCTTGCTACCAGTTATGATTTCCTGTGACAACATTTTCAAAATCAGATCAAATGATGCTTGCTTGCTACCAGTTATGATTTCCTGTGACAAGGTTTTCAAAATCAGATCAAATTATGCTTGCTTGCTACCAGTTAAGATTTCCTGTGACAACATTTTCAAAATCAGATCAAATTATGCTTGCTTGCTACCAGTTATGATTTCCTGTGACAAGGTTTTCAAAATCAGATCAAATTATGCTTGCTTGCTACCAGTTATGATTTCCTGTGACAAGGTTTTCAAAATCAGATCAAATTATGCTTGCTTGCTACCAGTTATGATTTCCTGTGACAACATTTTCAAAATCAGATCAAATGATGCTTGCTTGCTACCAGTTATGATTTCCTGTGACAAGGTTTTCAAAATCAGAACAAATTATGCTTGCTTGCTACCAGCTATGATTTCCTGTGACAACATTTTCAAAATCAGATCAAATTATGCTTGCTTGTTACCAGTTATGATTTCCTGTGACAACATTTTCAAAATCAGATCAAATTATGCTTGCTTGCTACCAGTTATGATTTCCTGTGACAAGGTTTTCAAAATCAGATCAAATTATGCTTGCTTGCTACCAGTTATGATTTCCTGTGACAACATTTTCAAAATCAGATCAAATTATGCTTGCTTGCTACCAGTTGTGATTTCCTGTGACAACATTTTCAAAATCAGATCAAATTATGCTTGCTTGCTACCAGTTATGATTTCCTGTGACAACATTTTCAAAATCAGATCAAATTATGCTTGCTTGCTACCAGTTATGATTTCCTGTGACAAGGTTTTCAAAATCAGATCAAATTATGCTTGCTTGCTACCAGTTATGATTTCCTGTGACAAGGTTTTCAAAATCAGATCAAATTATGCTTGCTTGCTACCAGTTATGATTTCCTGTGACAAGGTTTTCAAAATCAGATCAAATTATGCTTGCTTGCTACCAGTTATGATTTCCTGTGACAAGGTTTTCAAAATCAGAACAAATTATGCTTGCTTGCTACCAGTTATGATTTCCTGTGACAACATTTTCAAAATCAGATCAAATTATGCTTGCTTGCTACCAGTTATGATTTCCTGTGACAAGGTTTTCAAAATCAGATCGAATTATGCTTGCTTGCTACCAGTTATGATTTCCTGTGACAAGGTTTTCAAAATCAGAACAAATTATGCTTGCTTGCTACCAGTTATGATTTCCTGTGACAACATTTTCAAAATCAGATCAAATTATGCTTGCTTGCTACCAGTTATGATTTCCTGTGACAAGGTTTTCAAAATCAGAACAAATTATGCTTGCTTGCTACCAGTTATGATTTCCTGTGACAACATTTTCAAAATCAGATCAAATTATGCTTGCTTGCTACAAGTTATGATTTCCTGTGACAACATTTTCAAAATCAGATCAAATTATGCTTGCTTGCTACCAGTTATGATTTCCTGTGACAAGGTTTTCAAAATCAGATCAAATTATGCTTGCTTGCTACCAGTTATGATTTCCTGTGACAACATTTTCAAAATCAGATCAAATTATGCTTGCTTGCTACCAGTTATGATTTCCTGTGACAAGGTTTTCAAAATCAGATCAAATTATGCTTGCTTGCTACCAGTTATGATTTCCTGTGACAACATTTTCAAAATCAGATCAAATTATGCTTGCTTGTTACCAGTTATGATTTCCTGTGACAAGGTTTTCAAAATCAGATCAAATTATGCTTGCTTGCTACCAGTTATGATTTCCTGTGACAAGGTTTTCAAAATCAGAACAAATTATGCTTGCTTGCTACCAGTTATGATTTCCTGTGACAACATTTTCAAAATCAGATCAAATTATGCTTGCTTGCTACAAGTTATGATTTCCTGTGACAACATTTTCAAAATCAGATCAAATTATGCTTGCTTGCTACAAGTTATGATTTCCTGTGACAACATTTTCAAAATCAGATCAAATTATGCTTGCTTGCTACCAGTTATGATTTCCTGTGACAAGGTTTTCAAAATCAGATCAAATTATGCTTGCTTGCTACCAGTTATGATTTCCTGTGACAAGGTTTTCAAAATCAGATCAAATTATGCTTGCTTGCTACCAGTTATGATTTCCTGTGACAAGGTTTTCAAAATCAGATCAAATTATGCTTGCTTGCTACCAGTTATGATTTCCTGTGACAAGGTTTTCAAAATCAGATCAAATTATGCTTGCTTGCTACCAGTTATGATTTCCTGTGACAAGGTTTTCAAAATCAGAACAAATTATGCTTGCTTGCTACCAGTTATGATTTCCTGTGACAACATTTTCAAAATCAGATCAAATTATGCTTGCTTGCTACCAGTTATGATTTCCTGTGACAAGGTTTTCAAAATCAGATCGAATTATGCTTGCTTGCTACCAGTTATGATTTCCTGTGACAAGGTTTTCAAAATCAGAACAAATTATGCTTGCTTGCTACCAGTTATGATTTCCTGTGACAACATTTTCAAAATCAGATCAAATTATGCTTGCTTGCTACAAGTTATGATTTCCTGTGACAACATTTTCAAAATCAGATCAAATTATGCTTGCTTGCTACCAGTTATGATTTCCTGTGACAAGGTTTTCAAAATCAGATCAAATTATGCTTGCTTGCTACCAGTTATGATTTCCTGTGACAACATTTTCAAAATCAGATCAAATTATGCTTGCTTGCTACCAGTTATGATTTACTGTGACAAAGTTTTCAAAATCAGAACAAATTATGCTTGCTTGCTACCAGTTAGGATTTCCTGTGACAAGGTTTTCAAAATCAGATCAAATTATGCTTGCTTGCTACCAGCTATGATTTTCTGTGACAACATTTTCAAAATCAGAACAAATTATGCTTGCTTGTTACCAGTTATGATTTCCTGTGACAAGGTTTTCAAAATCAGATCAAATTATGCTTGCTTGCTACCAGTTATGATTTCCTGTGACAACATTTTCAAAATCAGATCAAATTATGCTTGCTTGCTACCAGTTATGATTTCCTGTGACAAGGTTTTCAAAATCAGATCAAATTATGCTTGCTTGCTACCAGTTATGATTTCCTGTGACAACATTTTCAAAATCAGATCAAATGATGCTTGCTTGCTACCAGTTATGATTTCCTGTGACAAGGTTTTCAAAATCAGATCAAATTATGCTTGCTTGCTACCAGTTATGATTTCCTGTGACAACATTTTCAAAATCAGATCAAATTGTGCTTGCTTGCTACCAGTTATGATTTCCTGTGACAAGGTTTTCAAAATCAGATCAAATTATGCTTGCTTGCTACCAGTTATGATTTCCTGTGACAAGGTTTTCAAAATCAGATCAAATTATGCTTGCTTGCTACCAGTTATGATTTCCTGTGACAACATTTTCAAAATCAGATCAAATGATGCTTGCTTGCTACCAGTTATGATTTCCTGTGACAAGGTTTTCAAAATCAGAACAAATTATGCTTGCTTGCTACCAGCTATGATTTCCTGTGACAACATTTTCAAAATCAGATCAAATTATGCTTGCTTGTTACCAGTTATGATTTCCTGTGACAACATTTTCAAAATCAGATCAAATTATGCTTGCTTGCTACCAGTTATGATTTCCTGTGACAAGGTTTTCAAAATCAGATCAAATTATGCTTGCTTGCTACCAGTTATGATTTCCTGTGACAACATTTTCAAAATCAGATCAAATTATGCTTGCTTGCTACCAGTTGTGATTTCCTGTGACAACATTTTCAAAATCAGATCAAATTATGCTTGCTTGCTACCAGTTATGATTTCCTGTGACAACATTTTCAAAATCAGATCAAATTATGCTTGCTTGCTACCAGTTATGATTTCCTGTGACAAGGTTTTCAAAATCAGATCAAATTATGCTTGCTTGCTACCAGTTATGATTTCCTGTGACAAGGTTTTCAAAATCAGATCAAATTATGCTTGCTTGCTACCAGTTATGATTTCCTGTGACAAGGTTTTCAAAATCAGATCAAATTATGCTTGCTTGCTACCAGTTATGATTTCCTGTGACAAGGTTTTCAAAATCAGAACAAATTATGCTTGCTTGCTACCAGTTATTATTTCCTGTGACAACATTTTCAAAATCAGATCAAATTATGCTTGCTTGCTACCAGTTATGATTTCCTGTGACAAGGTTTTCAAAATCAGATCGAATTATGCTTGCTTGCTACCAGTTATGATTTCCTGTGACAAGGTTTTCAAAATCAGAACAAATTATGCTTGCTTGCTACCAGTTATGATTTCCTGTGACAACATTTTCAAAATCAGATCAAATTATGCTTGCTTGCTACCAGTTATGATTTCCTGTGACAAGGT